>CM062295.1:633137830-633696786 GCA_031216915.1 Pictodentalium vernedei | reverse complement strand
TGGATGCATTCTAGCCCATTTAGAATGATAAATTTGGTTTTTGGGGGGTTGAGATCTTGAATAATCAAAATTTATCTTGGATACAATTGGATACAACCTGACCGGCATCTTGCGGATGATGATTGATTACCAATTTTGCTGCGGGTCCCTCTCTTTGTTTATGAATGATCATTCCATTTGGGTCAGTTGATATGTACTGACTGCACATGCTTTACAGGATGTATGGCCCACAAAGCTCAAAATCAATGTTTGCCTGTCTGGTAACCTAAGGCAACCAATAAACCCAATATTAGGTCAATCAAGGCACAAATAAGCTTCATGAATCAAACAAAGTCTTCTTGGACTGAATCAACAAACAAAAATATGTAATGAAATGATTGAGAAAAATGACAAAATATTAGAAAATGATAAAAATAAAAACTCAAGGCAGTATAACTAGAGTATGCCAACCTCATGAAAAAATGTGCAGCTTGTACGTGCCTCTATGCACCGACTACGAATAACCCCATTAACCAGAGAGCAGATACAGGTTAGTGTGTTGCGGCATAAGACTTTTTTGAGAAATATGTATGTAGTACAGACACAACGTGAATTACTTTGACAACTTACATGAAAGGACAGATTCCACCAATCCGACCCCATCCGTTAGGCAGCAAAAAGAGAAGAAAATAAAACAGAAGGTGAAAAGAACTGAAACAAAATAAACAAACCAAGCTGAGGAACAGAATAAATCAAATTAAGAAAGGAATGAGAAGTAACTAAACAAAAGGTAGAGACAGAGAAAGTAAACTAAAACAATGTAATGTGCAAAATTTTTTATTGAAATTATTTTAATTTTATCAACCCCTGCAGCCTGCATCAAATTTGGTCTAACAACCTCCGATGGTGATACTATTACTAGCTAAATGTTTGCATCTAGCATTTTTGAGTTGTGTTTGCCACTCAAATCACGTTTGGTTTTCTCCTCAGACTCTGACACTGCGTGACTGAGTGAGGGTCGTAGGCATTGGATTTGAAAACCGGTACTTCACCATGGGTGGATTTAGATGGGGGCGCACCCGGCGCGCGCCCCCTCTATTGCCCAAACCAAAATCCGTTCAAACGAAGATCATTGATATGTGAAATACCAGTTTCAATCTTTTTGAAATTCATACTAGGCAAACAAGCGGTGCCCCTTCTTAGCTAAATTCTGAGTCCACCATTGGTAGTTGATGTCACAGTCTCCAGAAGTGCTGAAGTGAATATATAAATACCCCAAACAACCCAACCCCCCGCAATTCGAATGATCGCCATGTACCGTCGAATAGCCACGGAAAGTGTGAAGTTGATTTATCATTTTCCAATTTTTTCTCCCTCCGTTTCGCAGATGAGTTAGTGCCCCCCTCCCCACAAGAACTTGCAACTGAGTGTCAAACTGTCATTGGATGGCGCCCCCTCTATTTCAAAATCCTGGATCCGCCCCTGTTCAGTTCATATTAGTACCAGTGTTCATACTGTGGTTTGATCATTCAACTTGGTTGATTCAACTTGGTTCATTTCAACATGAGTGCATGTCACTTCACTCACTTGTATGTTGTCATAAAGCTGAGGAGCATCATCATGGGGGCCTACCAGTAGCATGAATTTAGGGATGCCCACTTCCTACCCAAAAAAAACATAACAAACTTTTCATTAAAAGACATCTGTTCTTAATGTGGAACACTATTTTGATACCTTTTTCTGAGGACAAGTTACATATAATGTGTTTGTTGTTTTCTCATCACTGGAGACAAAATTGTGACTCTAAACATAACTCTGAAACTTCCAATTTTGTTCTAATGGAGTTAATTCCCTTGAATAAGACTGTTAAAAAAATGTGGAAGCAAGTTGAAAGTGTGAAATGGAACAAATATGACTGAAATCCTGACTATCCATAACAGTTTTTGTGGAATTGGGGGTGGGTCCCTGAACTGTCGGTGGAAAAAATATGCAGAGGGGGGGTGGTGGGTCCCTTAGGGGTGGAAAAATTTTTTTCGGGCCTAGTGTCTGCAAATTTTTTCCTGACACCCCCCCCTCCCCCCCCCCCCCCCCCCCCCCCCCGTTCCTTCGCGAATTTAGAGGTTCACAGCAACTGACTCGTCAGCGTTGTGTAGACAAGAGGAGAGAGGAGAGAGAGAGGGGGGGGTGGCAGGCAGGCAGGCAGAGATAGAGATAGAGTCGAGGGTCATGATTAGCCATTGTGCAGAAATATAGAAATATGTGACTTTAAACACCAATAATTAAATAAATAAATGAATAATCTGTGATATCATGGCGTACCATAATATACCCTGGTACACCCAAGATATACCATTGTACAGTTTGTTATACCATGGTACTATGACATAATCTGTATGGCGGTCAACCATTTCGAATCAACCCCACAACACCCGTTCTTGTCACACGGTCAAACAAGAGTACCTGGGAATTTTCCCAAAGATCGATACAAAAAGATGGCCTGCAGCCTGGGACGTGTTAGCGGACAAACGTATCGACGACAGGCCATAACAAAACCTCTGCTTGACTGTCAAATTGAACAAAACTTTATATTTATTTTAAAAACTTTTATATAGCATACAAATGAGTGCTTTTAGATTAACAAAACTATGTCTTTTCATTTTGCAACTCGTTTTTGTAATTAAATTGCAAAAAATACCATGAAGAATAGTTGCCCGTGCCCCGTTCCCTCTCCAGCCCATTTAATATTATGAAATGTACCATGGTCCATGCATGGTATACATGTTAGGCTTACACCAAGTTTTTTTAACTTGAGTACCAGAGGATACCACGGTTTATCAACACTTTGGTGCGGGTGCTGGAGCCCCTAAGTGAGTACCCATCCTGATAGTACCCGCATAGTTCTCCCCATAAAGACCCTCTCCCAAGAGTGCACCCCGGTATATCAGCCCTTGAAATTTCCCCCGAAGAGCCCTCCCCCCCCCCCCCCCCCAGAGAGTTAGCCGGAGAATATACAGAGACAATTCCCACCAGTATGGTTCCCGTCTGTGATACAACCCACCGGTAGAGTAGCAAACCCTAACCCATTGTTTTATTGTGATGTCATAGCGAGAACAAAGAAAAATCTTGTGGAGACACAAGCACTATTGACTAGGTGCTCATCACATTGGGTAGAATCCCCCCCTCCCCCCCCCCCCCCCACACACACACACACTCAAGTTTGAGGCTTATTGTGTCTGTATCTCTCTCCCTCTTTCTCCTTCTCACTCTGTCACTCTCGGTTATTTCGAGACCGTTTCAATGTGGGTGAGGGTAATCTTACCACACAGATGTTCACAATACCCTCCTTTCTCTCCCATATTCTCCCCTCAGTCACCCTCCGTCCCTCGTTATCACACATACCCATAACGGGGGGGGGGGGGGATATAGTTCTCATGTATCTTAATCGCGTCCTTGAGTTAAATCTATAGTACTCGGCAGCGGTCTGTGGGGAAATCGACGAAAAGGGGGTTTCATTTTCTGTCAAGTGTCTTCTGTAACCTTGTGCATGCTATGAACGCAGTATATATGAGTAGTATAGCATGTACCCGATCGTGCCTTATTACCCGGATCTTTGCCAGGTGCAACTAGAGTTAAATTCCCATAGGAACCAGAGACGTTTGCCGGTGAATCTTTTTCGATGCAAAACTTCGGCTTCGTCCAGCTGTCCGGCAAGTGCTTGTATAGTGTGCCATGGTATATACGTACACACAGGGCTACGGGTATACAGTATGGATATGTGATGGAAAATTGACGGTGAAGGTGGGTATTTTTTAAAGTTTCCCCACGAAACAGTTGCCATTGACAATGACGTCGTGACGTCTTGATACGCAAGTGACGTCAAAGAGACGTTGACCGCTATTGTTGTCCATTATACAATCCGACATAACGTTGTTCGGGTCAAAGGGTGCCTGTCTTCTCGCGTGGGGGTAATGACGTTGAATGTGTGGATGGTATATACCCATGTAGGTGTATTATTAGACCTTTGTACTACTAATCGACCTAAAGCTTTGTATTATCTTATGACTGATATAGGTAGTGCGTAATGCTAGGTCAAGCAGTATTGCATAGTGGGGCTAATTCATTGTCGTCTAGTGCGGCATTGCAAGATGGTGCTTGCTGGTTCAGACTGGTATTATAGTATGGGCGTGATATACACCTGTAGGTTCGTAATCCTTCTTGTATTAATCTAAGTGTCTCGAAGCCGACTTCGGCGGCTTGGTTATTTCATGAGTTCACCAAATTCAGACTGAGAGAAAGAGAGAGAGAGAGAGAGAGAGAGAGAGAGAAACAGAGACAGCCTCAAACTTGTATGTGGGGGAGGGGGTCTTTTCGAGGTTGTGAGGCAGACAGACAGACAGATAGTCAGAGACTGAGATAGAGACAGAGGCAATAAGGCTCAAACTTGTGTGTGTGAGAGAGCGGGTGGGGGGGGGGGGGGGGGGGTCTTCCCATGTTGTGAGTACTTAGACAATAATGTTTGTGTCTCCACAAGGTTTTTCTTTGTTCTCGTCATGCTCTCGCGAATAAAACAATGGGTTATACTATACCGCGGTGTACATCAGTACTCCGTGATATGTGGTCATGATTAGCCATTGTGCAGAAATACATAAATATGTGACTTTAAGCACCAATAATTAATTAAATAAATAAATGAATAATCTATGATATCATGGCGTACTATAATATACTCTGGTACACCCAAGGTATACCATTGTAAATTGTGTTATACCATGGTACTATCACATAATCTGTATGATGTTGTGAGTACCTAGACAATAGTGTTTGTGCCTCTACAAGGTTTTCCTTTGTTCTCGCCACGTCCTCACAAATAAAATAATGGGTTAGGGTTTGCTACTCAGACAGACGGGTACTATATCAATGGGAATTGTCTCTGGGTATTCTCCGGAAGGACTCTTCGGGTGAGGAGGACTATACGGGAGAACTTTCAAGGGCTGATGTACCGGGGTGCTCTGTCGGGGGAGGGGGTCTCTCAGGGGAGGGGGCCTCTATGAAGAGAACTCTCGTGTGGAGGGGTACTATCAGGATGGGTACTCACTTCGGGGCACTGCACTCGCACCACCGTGATGTCCTTTGGCACTCAATTTAAAAACTTGGTGTAAACCTATCATGTTTACCACGCATAGTATACAATGGTACTTTTCATAATATTGAAGGGGCGGGAGCCGAGAGGAGGGAAGGGCCAACTATTCTTCATGGTGTTTTTTGCAATTTAATTACAGAAACGAGTTTCAAAATGAAAAACATAGTTTTCTTAATCAAAAAACACTGATTTGTGTGCTATATATATATGGGTTTTTAAAGTACTTCAACGCGTTCCGAGCTTCAGGCCGTATTTATATACAATTCCAAAAAGTAGGGGATATCCAAACTGATGTTGATATTTTTGGAAAATGGTATTGGATACGTGTGATTGGACACATCAATACGTTACCAAGTTTAGTGTGGATCATGAACGTCACCGGCCCACGAAAACTTCGTGTAGGTTTTTCGCACGAGCGCCGTGTTAATGTCTATTGAAATTTTGAAATTTTGAAATTTTCATTTGTACTGGACGGGCTTTTTCGGTGGTCTCATCGTTCTTTTCTTGGTATAAACTCGCTCATCAATAGTTTCGGGTCGATAAGTAACTTTTGAGGTAAGCGAAGATTGACACGTGACGAAAGTAGGTAATATATGCGGATTCCAGATCACTTTTCCAAAAAAATGTACACGTACACGTACATGTACGTGTACCGCCATAGGGATTCAGTGATAAATCGTGCACAGAGTGCAAAAAAATGGCAAAAATGTCGTTTTTTATGGTGGTCTAGAATCCGCAATTGTTTTGATCGCACTTTTAACCGTTCATACATCCGTTGGCGACCGTGTGCATTCGACACATCGCTCAAAAGTGAAAAAATGTACGAAATTTGAAGAAAATGTAAATTTAAAAATTTTTGTTAACATTTCCATCGCGGATCAGACCTTCGATCTATCGTTGGTGAACGCAAGCAAAAAACGTTTTGCGGATTCCAAACCAGCATTACAAAAGCGGTTTGCGGATTCCGGACTACCTACGTTCGCCAACGGCTGTTTGAACGGTCAAGGGTGCGATCCGATCGGGAAAATGATTTGCCGATTCTAAATCGACCTCAAAAACCTTTTCTCGACGTTGGCTAACGGTGAAAAGTGAGTGTAAAGTGTAGTTACTCATCGAGGATTTTTTTTAAAAAAATTTTAAAACCGATTTTGGCTTCCGATATATCGAAAAATGCGGTTTGCGGGTTCTGGACCACCACGTTCGCGATCGCGCTTCGGACGGTATAGGGTGCGATTTGATCGGTGAAAATGATTTGCCGATTCACCTCGCGAGTTTTGTGAGGTGAATCGTGATAGAATCGGTTTTGTAGAGAGGAAATAAAATAGTGATTAATATATATAGGAGTAGGTGATAATTGCGGGTGCAAATGACATGTACATGTACGGTACATGTACATGTACGTGTACACATACATTCGTGTACACCTCCATAGGATTTAGTGTTAAATTCATGTACAGGTACACGATTTGTCATGTACATGTACGCTACATGTACGTGTACCGTTCATGTACAATCGTGTGCATTTCCCCATAGGGTTCAGTGTTAAATTGCGAGCAAAAAAACGTTTTGTTGTTTCTTAATTAGGATTTAGTGTTAAAATCGTGTACGGAGATTGAGTTTAGAGAAAAGAATCAGAATTCTTGTGAAGTAATCTTAATAAACACTTAACGGAATGTTTAAACGCATTTTCTGCTCAATTAGGTTTTGAGTGGTAAAATTTTTAATATATTCACGATAGCGATCAGAGAAATTTGAAAATGAATGAATAAGTTCCTGTTGCCAGGGTGTTAGAAATCCGCAAACCCACTGTCACGTTTTTTATTGATATATAAGAGAGAAAAAAAAAATATAAATAAATAGTTATTTAAAAAAAATAAAATATATCAAATCGAATAGATAATAAAAAAAAAAATACGTAAATCATGAGCGATTCTCAGGATATTAGAGTAAGGATTCTTTTAAAAATGCTGCTGAGAGCCTACGCATTCTGCGTGAATGAACAACTAGGTCGTCTCTTGTTAGAACGATGCGTCGGATGTCGGGATCACCTAGACTTCGATCACGAGAATCATTCATGTCTGTGGATGGAAAGGGAAGATATGGTCGTCAAGTATTTCGAACCGGCGTTCGAACGCGTTCAAATCAATGAAGTGATCGCGTTTTGGAAGAGATTACTTTACTGTAAGGATCAAAGCAAGCCCACAGATTCGGAAGAACAGAAATTGGCGCGTAAAAGTCTGACTTTACGAGATAAGGGATGCATCATGAAATTATTGTTCAATGAAGCATACATCTAAGTTTTCTCGTTGATATAAAATAAGGGAGAATAGAAAATAAAATAAATACACACATAAATTTTTATCTAATATTAGAAAGAAAAAAAACAAAAATGAGAACCAGAAATAAATTGTATCCGACGTTAGTGGACGATGAGGATGAGAAGCCGATCGACGTTTTGCCGACGGCACCGTGGCTAGAAGAAAGTGAAAGAGGAGAGAGGTATCGCATCGATCAAATCAGTAGAATCCAAGAGTATCTAATTCGAGAGAGAGATTCTCGTCGTTCCCTCAACAAGAAATATTCGCGTTTCGTAAAATTCGCCAACGCGATCGACACGACACTCATCACGATTTCCATGGGTTTACACGTGGCCGGCATTGGATTGTTGTCGACCGTGGTCGGCATTCCGATCGTGTTGACCGTAGAAGGAGTGGCTCTCGCCGCCAGATTGTTTAGCATGCTCGGAAACTTTTTGAGTAGGAAATTATATCTGAAGGCGAGGAAACACGACAAGTTTGGCGTCTTGGCCGACTCCAAGATCGACACGATATCCGAAATGATCTCTATGGCGTTGAAAGATGGTAGGATATCGGACGGTGAATACTTCGCGATATTGAGCGAGAAAACGAAATACGATGCCATGAAAGAAGCCGTGAGAATCAAGACTTGTCAGATCATCAAGGAAGAGATGAAGGATTCTCTCGTGGAAAAGGGGAGGAAAGAGGTTAGGGAGGAATTCAGTAAGATGATAGAACTCAAGAGCAGCGATTGAAAAAAAAAATATATATATATAATAAGAACAGAATTGATTAATTATTAAATTTATATATAAAATAAAAAAACGAAATTACTTTAAATAACTCTTAAAAAATGTATTGCGTAAAGTGTAAGAGAGTTATCGAGACGAGTAATTCTAGAGAAGTGCGAACTAAAAACGACAGACAGATGCTTCGCGGAATTTGCGACGTGTGTGGTTCTATCAAGACTAGATTCGTCAAAAAAAAAGAACGCGAGCAAAGGTAAAAGCATCGTGAATAAAATGATCAATAATCTACCTTACGAAATGCATCTGCCCAGTCACAGTTTCACGGGACCCGGAACGAAATTGAACAAGAGACTCAATGCCGATCTGACTCCCAAATCTTGGAGCAAACCTGTGAATAGGGTGGACGCAGCCGCGTATGATCACGATCTGTGCTACGCCGGACATCCCGACACCAAGACTCGCAACGACGTCTGCGATAAAAACATGTTGGGGAAATTGAGAGGCATATCGAATCCGACCAGGAGAGAGATGATAGAACGTTTGCTGGTCGGCAATCTGATCGGTGTGAAACGTCGATTCGGATAGGGCGTTCAAAAAAAAAAGCGCATCTGAAAAGAAGAAGAAACGATTATTGACGAGTGAATTGGCTGAGGAGTTACACAAACCCATAGTGCGTAAATTTCGAAGGAGAAGGGTGTTCGTGAAGGGTCTGGATGATATTTGGTCTGCCGACTTGGTCGACATGAGATCGTTTTCGAGGTGGAACGAGGGCGTCAAATATCTATTGACGGTCATCGACTTGTTTTCCAAATACGGTTGGATCAGAGCTTTGAAGAATAAATCGGGACTTTGCGTCGCCGAGGTACTGAAGAGCGTGTTCGACTCGTCTTCTCGAAAACCGAGTAAATTGTGGGTGGATAAGGGAAAGGAATTCTACAACAAGCACGTTCATCGATTGGTCGACCTCTACTCGATCGAAAATGAAGAGAAAGCCAGCGTGGTGGAACGTTGGAATCGAACGATGAAGGAAAAGATGCACAGATACTTCACGGCGAATTCGACCAAGAAATACATATACGCTCTGAACGGTCTGGTTAAAGATTACAACAACACCTGACACAGATCGATCAAGATGACTCCCGCGGAAGCTAGCGATCCTCGAAACGAAAAACAGGTCTACGCGAATCTATATCCTGAGAGATCTAAGATCAGGAAGAAGTCTAGAACGCCGAAATTTGCGGTTGGTGATCGAGTGAGAATTTACGCTTATAAGAAGCACTTCGAAAAGGGTTATACTCCTCGATGGACCTCGGAAATCTTCTTGATAATCAAAATATTTCACACCGATCCGGTGACTTACGAAATCGAAGCTTTGGATGGAGAAGAGATCATCGGAAAGTTTTACAAACAACAATTACAGAAGACAAAGTTTTGATTCTAGAAAACAAATTTTTTTTATTTACTCTCTTTAACATTTTCTTGTTTACACACATATATATAAGAGAGAAAAAAATAATAATAAAAAATAATTAAAGACTATTTTTTAGATAAAGAAAGCAAGTTAATTAATAAACAAAAAACTAAAAATCCTTTAAAATGACAAATATACTAGATATAGCACAAAGCATAGTGAAAGATGAAAGTATTCAAGAATATGAGGTTCACGAATATGAACCGGTAACCGGAACGAGTTTGAACAATGCGGGAGAGATAAGAATCAATGTTGAAACTCAAGATCTATTCATACATCCTAGCGAGAGTTACATAGTGGTGCAGGGACGTCTCACCAAGGAAGATGGGAGCGACTACGCCGACGACGACATGGTTACTCTAGCCAATAATGGCATCATGCATCTATTCAGTAATATAAAATACATGCTATCCGGACAAGAGATAGAATCTGTGTTTCATCCCGGTCAGGCCACCACGATGTTCGGACTCTTGACGTGTCCTGATGATTTTTCGAAATCCAGAGGACTTAATCAGTTGTGGGTGAAAGACACCGTCGGTCCTGCTAGCGCCGGCGCCGCCTTGATATTCGACTACGTCGTCAAGACGTCCAGACCTAAAGGAACGTTTTCGTTCAGGATACCTTTGAAACACATCTTCGGATTTGCGGACGATTACAACAAGATCATGTACGGATTCAAACACAATCTGACGTTGATTCGAAAAGGAGACGACGACGCAATAGTGAGACACACTGTGACCAATGCGGGTAAGATAACTCTACACAAGATATCGTGGTTCATTTTGCACGTGGAGCCTTCGATCGTGGAGAAAGCACGTCTCTACAAGATCATAGAATCCAAGAGTAAATTACCCGTGGGATTTAGAATGAGACAGTGCGACACGGCTAGCATTCCTCCCTCCACGAATCACTTCGATTGGAGATTGACGGTGAAATCCGCTTCCGAGAGACCGCGTTTCATCGTGGTTGCATTTCAGACTGATAGGGACGGGTCTCAGGAAAAGAATGCGTCGCTGTTCGATCACTGCCATTTGAGAAACATGCAAGTGTTTCCGAACGCTACGAGATATCCAGCAATCGATTACAATGCGTCGTTCGACAAGAACGATTTCTGCAGACTGTACGGCGACGCCGCTGATTTTAAAAAGAAGTATCACGGTCTAGACGAATTGATGAGCAACCCTAACATATCTCCCGGCGAATACAAGTCGATGTATCCCATGTTCGTATTCGACATCAGTAAACAGAGTGAACGACTCAAGAGTAGCGTCTTAGACATTCAGATCAAGATGCAATTCAATAGGAACGTTCCGAGAAAAACCGAAGCCTTCGCCCTGGTCCTGTCGGACAGAGAATTACAATTCGAATCGGACGGAAATAAGATGTTGATCATTCGATGAGAGACGAGTGTGAAAAAAATAAAAACAAAAAAAATAATGTGTGATTATTAAAAACAAAAAAAATAAATAAAGTAATGTGATCTAGAGAGATTGAACATCTTTCTAAATCTCATTACCTTTTTTTTATGTTTTTAATAATCACACATTATTTTTTTAATTCATTATTTTCCACGCGTTCACTGTTTGTTCAAAGGAACTAGTTCGATCAGTAGACTCACCACGGAAGTGGCGGCTTCGGGATTATTGGTTTTCATAATGAAATTAATCCTGTCTACTGCGTTCACTTTGAGAGGCGTGCCGAACGTGCTAACATTCGCGTGTTGATTCTCAGTCTTTTCGACGCTGTATCTCTTATTGCTCTTTACACCATTCACCATGATATTAACGACCACTCTGTTATTCAAATCTGAGGAAGCCAGACTCATTCGAAAGATTTCACCTCCCAGCAGCATGGGATATCCCACCTGACCATGTTTTGATCCGCTACCTCCATTTCCGAAAGACCATTCAGCTTTTCCCTCATCTAAGGTGCCGGCCTCTTCGGCCCACACAGTGATCAATTGTCTAGCATATTTGACTTTCTCCACCACCGAAATCAGGGTGCAGGCATCCGTCATGTTCACGGGATCCGGTAGATTCGTGAGCGCGTGTCCACCCATCCATGTCTAGTTTACCTTCCATGATGTCACCCTTTCTCCAGACCGAGTTGTCATCCATGTACTTTCTGCTGACCGCGCTGGAATAGAATTCGGGATCGTGATCGAGACCAAATAAATTGTGACCGTTCATGTTGATGCCACCCTTCATAGTTCCGCCAGATTGTTTGTTCAGGTAGAGATCATCCACTTGCGATTCTAGGTATTCTTGTGATCGTATCACGGCAGAATCTATGTAGCCCTTGTTGACCGCGGTTGAGTTTGCATCCGTGTTGTCGATCGTTGACAGATTCAATATCTTGTTGAATCCCGCATTCAGATCCGATTTCATTTCTCATCTGTCAGACTTTCTCTGTTCCAGATCTACGTAGTGTTTGGTCACCACGTCCTTGGGATTCGTGGGAGTGGCCACGTTCGTTATCTTGTTAGAATTGGCGTTCAATTCCGAGTGCATCGTTTTCTGAACGTATCTATTTCTCAGGTGTTCGCTGAATCTCGCATGAGAGTCATCCGCGTATTTCTTGGTCGCCGCATCGGTGGGATCTATGGAATTCGCGACGTTCACCAAACGTTTGGATTTCAGATCGAGATCGTCGGTCATGGTTTTATCCACGTAATTATCTAGCAGGATTCGTTTGAAATCGGCGTTCCCCCTGTCGACGTATTTTTTAGTCGCAGCACCTTCAAGATCTATCGGCTCGGGAAGATTGTAGAGCTTCTTATCATTCATGTTCAAAGGTTCTTCTCGAGGTTCATATCTCCGAACGTAACGTTCGTCCAAGTTGGCAACATCGTAACCATCGTCGACTTCGAACGTCTTCCTCTTCTTTCTTGGGTTGACTTTTTCGTCATCACTTCTACCAAATTTATCGACTGGCATGTTGTTGTGGAGATTTTTTTTGTTTTAGAAAAATATATTCAAAACGCAGTTTATTAAAAAATGAACTATGTTATTTTATTTTTCGTTTTTATTCGATTAAAATTTTTAAAATAATTTTTTTATCTTTATATATACTATAAAAAAAAAAAATCTCTCTCTAATGTAAATCATTGAGAATGTCTTGAAATCGGTCTCCTTCAGACCATCTCTTGAGAACGTAGAGACACAGGTGACCTCAAAACAGTTGATCTGGTGATTGCACTTGTTCCATGTTGTAACGAACCATCAATTTGTTGAAATAGTTCTTTATTTCTTTTGGCGGCGAGATTCCGTAGCTTTCAAAATAATAATTTTTCTTCTTCCCGTTCTTGATCCATGCCACCCAGTGAGTGCCTTCACCCGATGAATCGTCTAGATTTAAAATTCCGCATTCCAATTGTCGAGGTCTTCTCATCGGCAAGGCATCTCTGGAAAACACGCCTAGAAAATCTTCGATTTTCAAATCTTTTGCCGCATTCAACAGATTGATGTTGGATAGGGGTTCGTTAGGTAAGACGACACCTTCTATGGATATCTTTATTTTCTTATTCATAAATGCGTACATATTTTTTTTTATTTGTTTATTTTATTATAATTCACTAAAATGACGTTATTTTTTTAAATTTTTTTTCTTTTTCTTTTTAAACTAACATTCTCGATGTCTCTATCGATTTCCATAATCTTGAATCCGTCTAATTCCTCTTGATTTTCTGGAATCCTGATATTACCATCTTTTAGTAGAACAGATTCGATCGTTTTGTAGTGATTTAACAAATGAAATTTTTTAAATACTGTGTCGTAAATGTATTTCTCTTGATCTTTTGTCAATTCTTTGAACAGGAATAACAATTGCAAATATCTATTATATTCAAATACGTCTTTTTCGCTACCTGCGAAAAAAGACGACGCAAAAAGAGATATCAAACGTAGTTTGTCTCTCTTAGTTCGAACGTTTTCGGAATTTAAGAATTGGAGTTCGTTAGGTAAGACGACACCTTCTACGGATATCTTTATTTTCTTATTCATAATGTGTATATATTTTTTTTTTATTCATTTTATTATAATTTACTAAAAAAATGACGTTATTTTTTTTTGTTTTTTTCTCTTTTTTTTAAACTAACATTCTCGATGTCACTATTGATTTCTATACTTTTGATTCCATCTAATTCCTCTTGATTTTTTGGACTCTCGATGTCTCTATCGATATCTATACTTTTGATTCCATCTAATTCCTCTTGATTTTCTAGACTCTCGATGTCTCTATCGGTTTCTGTGATTTTGAATCCATCTAATTCCTCTTGATTTTCTGGAATCCTATCATCCACAATCGTATCTGGAATCCAATCATCCACATTCATATCGTCTCTAATTAGATCTAAAGTCCAATGTCCGAGTGCCAAAGTGCTTATTTTATCGTCTAACACGAATCTCTTATCGTCGTCAGCCATCAGCAAAATCTTGTTAACTATTTCGGTATACAAGTCGTGATTTTCACTTCGAATTGATTTCATAGTCTTATACACCGGACCACTTCCTAACAGACAATCTTTATACTCTTGGAAAGAGATGTTTTTCTTCACCACGCATGCTTTAACTCCTTTGCACTTCTTGATCTCTTCATCATCTTCTAGACGATAAGCATACAGTTTGGGTCTCAAGCCCATGAATTCAACAATCTGTTTACCGCCACTCTCGTCCTTAAATTTACCCAACACTTTCTTGTTGTCGTTCGATTGAATGTTGGACGGGTGATCGACGGGATAATTGCTTGTGTCAAACCACTCGACCATGTCCTGAGATATATCTCGGTAGACGTCTTTCGTCTCTATCTCGTAAACTAAACTGTCCATGTCTTGTTGTCGTTCGATTGAATGTTGGACGGGTGATCAACGGGATAATTGCTTGTGTCAAACCACTCGACCATGTCCTGAGATATATCTCGGTAGACGTCTTTTGTCTCTATCTCGTAAACTAAACTGTCCATGTCGGTGAACAGTAATTTGGCTTTATCACCAAATTTTCGTTTGACGTAATCATAGTGAAACTCGTACATCAATCGCTTGCTGATATCTAAGATGAGCGGTCCGAGATAATACGGTTTGTCAAACTTCAGGTGCATCTTTTGCATGTGAACGGCCACTAGATTTTCATCGAATATGGTTCGGTGTTTGTAATTGGGTTTCGCCACTAATTTTTTAGCTCTTTTCTCAGAAGTGACGAGTCGAACGTCGGTTCTCTTCCTGATGTTTTCCATCGATTTACCGTACACACAGTTGTTCATGAGTTTGAAGAAATCTTTTTCGAAATCGTTCTAAGCTTGAATTCTGAGATTCGTGTTGAGATCGATGTATTTTTTCATCCAAGGCTCTTCATTGAATTGAATGATGCGATGTATGTTAACTAATTTCATCCCATAATCGACGTACTGTTTCAAATTCTCGCTGTAGACGACATAGTTACGTTTGTTAAATAAATTGGGAATGAGTTTTTCCTTGTCTCCTTCATTCGGTTCCTTTCGTTCGGGAGCCATCGGATAATCATTGTGTGGATCATGTAATTCTTCCGGATAGTTCAAATCGACTTCTAAAATGCAAGGATAGTCTCTCAATTTTTGCATCTCTTCCGGTTCCTTCACCCATTCGAAATTTCCAATCGATAAAGGATGACTCATAGCCCAACCATACAGATTATTGGCATCCCAATACTGTATGTATTTAGTCGACCGTTTCGAATCGAAACCTTCTTTCATGTAGGGATTGTTAGCTTCAGAATATCTGTGAGAGATCATCGAGACGCCACCTCTCGCAGCCCTTTCGAACATGAGTAACATGTTCACGTCAGATAATAATTCCAATTGGACTTCGGTGGTCTTCAACAGAGCGTCCCACGCTAGACCGGGTGCGGTGAAATACCAAGCGGGATCCAGATCGTAATTTCGACAACAGACGTCTCGAAAATTTTCGAACACGTCTGCCAAGAGCAGAACGTCGGTCTTCAGATAGAGATCATGATAATCTCTCATGGTTTTCATATGGAATAATTTCCACACGTTTTTAGCGTGTTCGTAATTCTCGTCGGAAATGTCAGATTCGTATAATTTCGAATAAAAATCTTCTTTCAAAGGTAGTGCGGTGTCTTCGAATCTCTTTAGATCGTTCATGTAATCGTAAGGATAGACTCCTTTCCTCAACATGACGTCTACTCGTTCTCCGAAATGTTCGCTCATGATTTTAAATTTATCCTTGCTCATATTATCAACTAATTTTTCCAGAGCGGTCGACATGGATTTAAAACTGTCGATGAAACGTATGGCTCTACGAATGAATTTCGTTTTTTCTTCCAACGTCTCTCCGTCGATTGCTCTTTTCTCCTCCATGAGCTTCCATTTCGTGAAGGAAATGTATCTTTCTTCGCTGTTCGCGATGCAATTTAATTCTTCGTGTGAGGTGCCGAGATTTTTCATGAACAGATGACTGTCATAACCCAAGAGATTGTGAAACATCACCGGATAGAAAACGGCGTCTCGATATTTTAAATTACACTTGCTGTGAGCCGGACCGTGATACAGACCCATGTAATGATCGTGGTCTCTGACCTTCTCATTTTCCTTCGAATTCTCGTTGAACGATTGTCTGCATATGTGACATTCGGTGGCTCTGTTATTTTCATCCTGCTGCTCTCGTGTGATGATCATTTTTGCCGGAGTTTTGAATAGCCCGAAGGTATGTGTTTTTGATATCTTTCGACGTAACTTTGAAGAGCATTGGGTTGACAGGAACTCATTTTCGCGGTGAAACATTCGAAATCGGCGTACACGACGAATGGTACTTTTAACCTTCTATTGTGATTTTCAAACTTCACGATGGTGTTAGGTTTAGGCATTTCGACGGCGACACCTTGATTTTCGTTGCAATATTCCTGATGTTTTGCCAACGAGTCTTCGCTGTGAAACGCGTTCATGCAATTGAAACATAAAGATATCTTTCCTTTATGTTTATTACTTTGATTCGACAGTAATCCGCTCGGATTTGAAACCCAACAATAATGATGATTGTCACTGTTTGAAATCAATAATAAAACAATTGTCTTTTCTCTTCCGAGATATGAAGTCCGTCTGAGAGGATAGATCTTTTGTTTTTTGTTGCCGTATCCCAAGACGTTCACCGCTACGGTGGGATTTTGAACCTCGAAACGTTCGATGTGTTTTAACTGCATTGGAAAAGTCACTCCGGTTCAATCGATATTTTTAGAAGTCTCCTCGTAACAAGAAACTCTATTGGAATTCATTTTGACAGGGTATAAAGCGGAGGTGACTGCCCATTTAAAACACTGATCATCTTTATTTCTCACATTGACCACAGATTGTTTTTTAACTAAGAAATACGGTAATTTCACGTAGGAAGACCCTTT
Source organism: Pictodentalium vernedei (assembly GCA_031216915.1). Classification (NCBI taxonomy): domain Eukaryota; kingdom Metazoa; phylum Mollusca; class Scaphopoda; order Dentaliida; family Dentaliidae; genus Pictodentalium; species Pictodentalium vernedei. The sequence continues at coordinate 633,679,765 of CM062295.1, read as the reverse complement.
CAACAAATTGTTTTTAGTTATGTGAATTTCGAGTTTCAACACCTCATCGAATGTCCAATTACTACCTTCATGTTGATAATTCGCCAGAGACGTCAACATCTTGTCTTTCATCTTTTCGAAAACGTCCGATAAATCTGAACCTCGAAATACGGGTTCGACGTTAGATCTGAAATATGCATTTTTCACGATGCTCTCGCCAGACTTCACATCGATTTTATTCATCATGCAATGGAGTATCATCTTAATTTTTAGTCCCACATTCATGTATTTGCGAAACAAATCCAATACTTTTTTCTTCACCCGTTCCATGAACAATTTTGGATCGATTTTCTTCAACGAGGGAATCACATCAAAAGTTTTAAAAATGCCTTTGATTGCACTCTACCGTTCCATGGACTTTGATTGAAATAGTTCCACGGTGAGTCGCGCTAGATATTCTTCTCCTTTCCCTTCGTCTATTGCTCATCGAAGTTTGCTCGATATATCTCGTTTGCCTAGAATCTGATGTGCATCACTCGTTTTCATTTTAGTTTTTCTTTTCTTTTCTTTGGAAACTTGAAGTTCTTCTTCAACGGCCTTTTGTTTAGTCGTCTTCTTATTTTTCACAATCGAAACGTTTTTGGTTTTTTTCGACGTAGGCATTTCGACTCCTTTTACTATCTTTTTCTTCTTCTTCTCATTTTTGACAACCGATGCATTTTTTAACGTTGTTGCTATCGGCATTTCGTTTGCCTTTCCATCGTTTCGCAAATATTCCTGTATGACTTCAATCTTTTTTGATTTAGTTCTATGATTTCTGAAATGTGAAATTTTTAATAGTTTACAAATCTCGTTTAACTGAGGTACGGTTTTCTCATTTAAATTTTCCAATTTTTTTTATCTGTTTGCTTCATTTTGTAAGAATATATTTTTTTCCGAATTTTGTATTTAAATAATTTGTTTAAAAAGTTTTGTTTTTACTCTTTATATAAAAAAAAAAGATTTTTTTATTAATTCAATTTTTTTTCTTTAATATGTTTTTTATTTAAAACAATTTACGATCACTTTTATTTCTTGTTTGCAGAACGAACACACTTTCTCGTCTCTAGAATAACATTCCTTACAATAACACAAATGTGCGCACGGTAGAAACAAAACATTTGCAACATTTTCGCAAAGCAGACAAGTGTTCATGTTGCTCGACTCGTTTTTGACACACGACGATAACTCGTTTGCTTGTGTCATGAATTTAATCAGATGTTCTAAAGTCAAAAATTGAGATAAGGTCTTGTTTGCGTTATTTAACGCATTCTACAATTGTTCCTTAGTGTACCCTAATTGTAACATATCCATCAATAATTTTTGGTTTTTATTTCTATCCCACTCTTCGTCTTCGATTTTAATCAATCCCAACATTATGATCTTGTTCAAATAATCACATTCACCTTTTTTAATATTATTTATATGTTCTAGTAAAGGTCTGTCATGAGGTTCCCAATTCATCAAATGTATATTACAACAAAAACATTTAACTTTGTCGCTTTTACCCACATAAATGAAACCCGTAGTGGCTTCGGGTTTTGGAGCAAGATGCAAAGGCCAATTTTTAAACGTTTGAAGTCTTGCACGTTCTAAACTATAATTTGGATGTTTGGACTTGATCATTGTTTTTACCTCAAAATTGAGTTTGTAAGAATATTTTTTTCGAATTTTGTATTAATGATAATTTGTTAAAAAGTTTTAAAATTGTTTATAAAATGTTTTAATTCCTTCAAAGAGAATTAATCAATTATATGTTCTTAACGTGAAAAAAAAATTGAATTAATACGAAAAAAAAAAAAAAGGATGTTAAAATTTAACTTTTTATATATATATAAAGAGAAAAAAAAAATTTTACTAAAAAAATTTTACATTAAAGAAAATTAAAAATTAAAAAAACAACTTTTTTTATATATATAAAGAGCAAAAAAAAAAAAAAAAAAAAAAAACTTTTTTTTAAACAAATTATTAAAATACAAAATTTAAAATATACATTATTTTGCAAGAATTCATAAAACAAAAAAAAAAACAAATAATCGATCATGACAGCAACACCTAAAAGATGCGAATTGAAATTGAAACTAGGTTTTAAAATCTATAGATTACAAAGACACAGTCCCATCGAATTGAACGAGATCGAGATGAAGGACTTAGAGCATAAATACAACAGATATAAGATGACTTTGAAATTGGATGAAGCCGCGCTCGATTTGTTTTACGAGTATCAAAGCGATCTGCAGAAAATCGTCATCGCTAAAGATGAAGAATTTGACAAGGATGATCTGACGTTGTTCTATGGAAGTTACATATATCCAAAAATCTCACACGAACTCGTGGAGAAATTGGGTGGTGAGAGCGAGTTCACCGATGTAAAAAAACTCAAAAGAGTAAAGATAAACATTCAACACATTTTCGAAAAAGGAGAATACACGAGTGTCAACATGCTAATAATGGACTTGGAAATATAAACAATAGAGTGATTGATTTTTTAGCGAAGAAGAAGGAAAAAAAAAAGAAGTAATGAGATCATCTTTAGATCTCATTTTTTTTTTTTGTTTGTTTCATTCTTCTTCTTCTTCACTATCGCCCATATATATTATAATAACGTTTCCTTTTTTCTCAAATTTCAACGTCGATTCTTCTTCTTTTCTTTTTTCTTTTTTTTGTGATATGATACGTTTTTATAACAACACATGTGTTTATCCGAATCATAATTATGAACGAATGTTGTGCATCTCTTGGTAACACTCGCATCATTACCATTCTCTTTAGAAGGTAGTGGTGATGGTGGAAAGCATCTCATTCTTTTCAATTCCAACAGTCTATCCCGCGCTTTATCTATATCTTTCATCAGTTCTTTCCTTAGATATCCATCATTAGCGTCTAACCATTTTTTTGTTTTTTCGGACTCTGTCTCGCGATATTCGCGATATTCGTCATTATCGTCAAATTGTTTCTCCACCTTTTCATCCAGGTGATAAAATTGTTCCTCCACCTTTTTATCCATTTTAAATATATTATTTTATACTTTCTATGATTTATATTTTATATAATTATATAATTTTATATTATAATAACATATTCAAAATCGGTATATTCTTAAACGGTGAATTCTCACCGAGCAACAAACCCTTGCCGAGTCGCTCAACGTTCTGTCCACTCTTCAGATAGAGACCGTTTCCTCTCAGAGAGTTGCCACCTCTAACGGGTTCTAGATACAATCCTTTACCACTGTCGTCTACATGGACACGACACACGGCTCCTCCCTTCTTCAAAAACAGTCCGCTGCCACCCATTAATTTCTCAACTGCCGAACTAGCGAGTTCCGTGAGAGCTCCCACGCCGAGAGTCTTTCTGAGAAAGGGTAGTGCCTTTGCGGCAAAGGGTAATGCTTTTGCGGCGATTCCTGCCAATAGCGGTAGGAAACCACCTTTCATTCTCAAATTGTATCTCAATTGAGCGGGACTCAATCTCACCGTCAACCCTCTTCCATCGCGAATCGCTTTCTCCATCCTTTTGATTTGACTTCTGGTCCAGGCGATCGAATCCTGACCACCTCTCGTCAGATCTTCGTGAGTGAATTTGAATCTCACCGCCTCGCCTCGAGTTGTTAACGCTCTCTTAAGTTTCTTCCTCTGTCCTGCGGATATGTTCACGTTTTTAATCACGTATTCTGTCATAATTCTGTTTTTTTTTAAATATATTTACTTCAATTGTTTCTTGTTTAATAATAATTATTTATATTAAAATAATTTTGTAAAATTAATATTGCGTTTATTTTATTTTTGTTATCTATATATATACACAATATTTTTTTTTTTTTTTTTGCTTTTATATTTCTCTTATGTGAAATCGTATCATCCCCCTCTCTCCGCGAAGATTTAACAGTTCACCATTTTGATCCGTCAACATGGTTTTGAGACTATACAACGTGTCTAAAATCACTGGTAGATAAACTAAATTTCGAGGTCGTTCCATGATCTTATAACCCGGCGACACATTTGGAAAGAAGGAATAGATCGTTGGTTGAGCGCTACCATTCACGTAGCTTCCAGCAATCACGTCCTCGTTCACCAGAATGCTATTGACTGCGAGAATGTCGACCGTATTTTCAGATGCCGCAAGGCCTCGATACATTTTTCGATCGAATCCCAGCATCTTGCCTATAGAATCGTCCATGTTGAAATCCACTCGAAAATTATCTTCTAAATCCAACATCGTCTGTAAGGTATTAGGGTTGGGAGCGAGTCTGATCTTGTTGCTTCCCTTTCCATCCGTCTCCATTCGCGTTTGAATGTAATTGTTCAAATCGTCTATGTCGTAACTTCCTTTGGGAATTCGAATCTCCAACCAATCCACTCCGTCGGAATACTTGAACGAGTTATTCTTTTCGGTGACATTGGGAAAGGAATAATCAGTCTCCAGATTCACCAACGCCATCTTGTATCTTTTCTCTCTATTCAATTCGATGGAAGGTTCGAATTTCGTCACGAATCGAGTCGAATCGCCACTCACCACGATTTGAATGGATTGTTTTGCAGCCGTATTCTCGGCTATCCGTCCTAACAATTCTCCTTGTTCGAACATTATATTTTAATTTTTATTTTATTTTTCAAAACTAAATTACTTGATGATTTATTATTTTCTAATTTTATTTTCGCTCTCTATCTTATTATCATCAGAAACATAAAATTTGTCGAATCCGCACAGATATTTTCTGCGATTAAATTCGATAGTCAAATCGATCACGTCAAAATTGTAAAGTCCTCCATCCCAAACCCTCTTGCAAAATCTCCTGAATTCCGCCACGCTCATGTCGTTTGCGACCTAATCACCGTAGATGTGATTGAGATTCTTGAGATCCTGGCGAAAGAGACACAGTAAATTAGCGTTCTCCCTTATCGTCTGTCTGGGCAATGGAAAATAATTCTGCAACAGGTAGAAACAGTCCACGTTGCTGTGACGACCCCTAACGTAATACGATTCGCATCGGTTCTGTCTCTCCAAAGGCAGATCGGCGAAAATCATGAGATTCTTATCTTCCGATTTCAATTCTCTAGGATCCAGAACGTCGCTAGCGTTCTCATAAAATTGACACTCGACGTTCGAAGACGCATTTCTCTTCATCAATTCCATCGCCACACCGTCCAAAATGGTCGAAAGAGAAGCCTCACTTTTGTCGAATTCCTCCATAGTGTCAAAGATTCTAGCTATGACGTCCTTGGGCAATCTACAATCCATGCACTCTCGAAGCAATTTGTATTCGGGTTGAAACAAGCTCTTGCCAAACGCGAATAATCTGTCGTAATCCAACCAGTCAGGTTGCGATAACAGATTCATCAACAGATTGGTCTTTCCACAATTCGATTTTCCCACTATCAAGCCTCTTATGCTTTTGGGAAAGAACTCGTTATTCGACCTCTTGGTCGCGGCGTCGTTCCAAGACATATCTTTAATGTTCATCTTTGTTTATTTTTGTTATTTTTAGATTTTTTCAAACACAGTTTTATGTTTTTTCAAAATCAGTTTTATAAATATTATTATTTATTTATATTACACCGTCGCGAGTTTTCTTCAATCCAGATCCACTCGTCATTTTGGCTAAATCTTGTATGGGTACCACAACATCCTTAAAATCTTTCAAACTTTTTGGCGATCGCTCTAACGTAGCTCGCTTCGCCGGCGGACTGATCAACTTGTCGATCAACGCATCGGCTGCCCTCTTGCCAGCCACAGAAGCTATCCTACCACTAGCTTCGGAAGTGGCTTTCTTACCAGTATCCAAAGCCGTCTTCTTACCGACCTCAAACGCGGTCGATGCGAGTTTTCTACCTGCATCGCTCGTGAATGCTCGCATTATAGAACCGAGGATGCCAGAACCGCCTTGAACGTAAGTTCTGACGTATCCCCTGTTCTTTATCACCAACATATTTTTATTTTATAATAAATATTTTGTTTTTTCACTGGTAAATCGTTTGTTGTTTAAATACTTTTTATTATTCTAGTGTAAAATTTACTGTTTTTATTTTATATATTTTTGTTTGTTTGTTTGTTTCTCTCTACTTATTATATATATATATCAATCCTTCAATTCGTTCATCAGCCTTTTATAATTGTGTTTATTCAAAACCTTCTGCCTCAACAATTCGTCGCATATGCTCACTATCTCATTATCTAATCCAGTGTTACCAGCGCGTCTACTTGCCATCAACAATCTCAATCTCTGAGATAGAGCGTTAGAATCTCTCGGAAGAAAAGTGGTTCTCACTCCTTTGCCAGTCACCGACTCGACGAACTTCTTATTCATATCCCATATGGGTTTCACCACCTTCGTCTACTTGTAACCTCTATTGGCTTTGGGTCTCGTTTCTCTAACATCGTTATTTCTCTTCATGGCGTGTGTCTGAACCAGAATGTCGCCGTAATTGTCGAAATCCCGATCCGTGTAATCTCCAGGCTTGTCGAAAAGGAGCAATTTGCGCAGTTGAGGAGTTAATTCGCACCTTTTCGAACCGACGATTAAATTATCATCATCCTCTTGCACTTCGGTGTTGCCTATAAAAGTTCTACCGTCAGAATTCTTATAAATTCCATACAACAGATCTCTCTTACCACCATCCTCGGACGACGCGACGCTATCAGTGGTGATAGTTGAAGACGCATCGTCGCTTTCGCTCACGTCGGTTTCGATCCTCAAGGGAACGTAATCCGGCGATCTTTGAAAGGAAAACTCCTTCGTAAAACTGCCGGGCAACGAACCCATTCTCAAATAATTTTCTTTTAAGGGCCTCAATTCGTCAACGATCTCATTTTTACTTCGTTCCTGAACCTCCGTCACGGGTTTAAATAATTTTGTGGTTTCACGTCTTAATTCCATTTCTCCAAGTCGTCTGCTTCTGTCAGCTGATAGAATACTCTTCTTAGCACGTTAATATTTGTTTAGAAGTTGATCTCTCCGCTTGGAGTCTGTGATGTGTAAAAACATTTTTTCGTTTTTAAATTATTAATATTCCTTAGAGTATGCTAACGTGAGTTGTTTTATTATTTTCAAAATTAAATGTATAATTATTTTTATGTTTTATGTTTTAAGTAAATAAAAATCTTCTGTCTTTAATATATAATAACTAAAACCAGTTGAGGAAAAAAATTACAAAATAAACCTCTCTAAATGCGTTTTGCCCTCGAACGTGTTACATCGCAACCGCGCTTATTCTCGCCATAGGGAAAACTTGAATAATCAAAATCACAAGTAAACCTATCAGTAATGTGACGCTTTCAAAAACGCGTTTAAATCATATCAATTAATCTTTTGAACTGTTCCGCTTTCATCTATAGAATAGTTTTTAGTTAAAACGATTTAAGTGAAAAAATGACTTATTGAATGAAAACCCGTAATACATCCAAGCGTAACAAAAGAAGTTCTTCCGACGTTTATGCAGCAAGTTTACAGTAAGATCACTTGAAATGCGACCTGCTCGTCAACCTGATAAAACAGACTGATGATTGTAGCACTCAGGAGGCTCTATTTATACCCTCCCCACGCCTACGCACTAAGAAAGTTTGCAATACGTTTTGCAATACATTTGCAGTACGTATTGCAAATCGTTGTCACTACGCACTAAGAACGTTTACAATACGTTTGCAATACATTTGTAGTACGTATTGCAAATGTTCTTAGTGCGTTCAAATCGTTGTCACTACGTTGCTAGTATATTCACAATACGTTTGCAAAACTTTCTCTGCGCGGAGAGTATAAATAGAGCCTCTTGCATGCTACAATCATCAGTCTGTTTTTTCAGCGAAATGCAAGCGCTAGCCTAATCACAACAGTGGCTAAGAAGAAATGAAAGAAAACTCGACAAAACCGATTCTATCACGATTCACTTCACAAAACTCGTGAGGTGAATCGGCAAATCATTTTCACCGATCAAATCGCACCCTATACCGTCCGAAACGCGATCGCGAACGTGGTGGTCCAGAACCCGCAAACCGCATTTTTCGATGTACCGGAAGCCCAAATCGGTTTTAAAATATTTTTTTTAAAATCCTCGATGAGTAACTACACTTTACACTCACTTTTCACCGTTGGCCAACGTCGAGAAAAGGGTTTGAGGTCGATTTTCCTGGTCTAGAATCCGCAAATCATTTTCCCGATCGGATCGCACCCTCGACCGTTCAAACAGCCGCTTTTTTGATGCTGGTCTGGAATCCGCAAAACGTTTTTTGCTTGCGTTCACCAACGATAGATCGGAGGTCTGATCCGCGATGGAAACGTCAACAAAAAATTTTAAATTTACATTTTCTTCAAATTTCGTACATTTTTTCACTTTTGAGCGATGTGTCGAATGTACACGTTCGCCAACGGATGTTTGAACGGTTAAAAGTGCGATCTGTGAGCCTCCGAACAATTGCGGATTCTGGACCACCATAAAAAACGACATTTTTGCCATTTTTGCACTCTGTACACGATTTAACACTGAATCCCTATGGCGGTACACGTACATGTACGTGTACGTGTACAGTTTTTTTGGAAAAGTGGTCTGGAATCCGCATATATTACCTACTTTCGTAACGTGTCATTAGACAGGCAATGTTGATGACAGACGTCGGCCAGGTCGTCAAAGGGCGACAACTTTTCACCAGGATCCTTTCATCCGAACCACAGCATTACGTAACCGCATCAAAGTGCCTCAGAAATTGGACAGAAGCTGCACCCAGCGACAGATGTGCGAAGCAGTGGCCAGACTATCCGAAAACTCCTACACAGCTGGAATTTGAACGCTCGAAGACATCGAATAATTCCACATTTGACTGAACGCCACATCGCAGCAAGGCGTAATTGGCGTGGAGCACGACAGCGCTGGGGCAATCGTCAGTGGAGCAACGTCATGTTTTCCGATGAATCAAGGTTCACTCGCGTCTTCCACGACAGGCGAACCACGGTGTGGCGGCGGCGCCGGAAGGAACGATACCATGACTTAAACGTTAGACAGCACGATCTTTTCGGTGGTGGATCGTTTATGGTGTGGGGAGGCATAACCATCACAAGCAGAACAGAATTATATGTCATCCAGGGGCGTCTCACAGGTACGTACTACCGTGACAGCATGTTAGCAGCTCATGTGATGCCATTTGCGCGACGTCACGGCCGTTGATTCATTTTCCAAGATGGTAATGCAAGAGGACACAGGGCCCGTGTCGCTACAGAGTTCCTCCAGGAGCAGAACATAACTACACTGCCTTGGCCAGCACTAAGTCCAGACCTTTCACCAATCGAGCACGTCTGGGATATGCTTGGCGGGCGCGTACGACAACGCCAACTGCCTCCAACTAATGTCCGGGAACTCGCCACTGCACTTCAGGAAGAATGGAATAACATCTGATGTCAAGCTGATATTGGACGTTTGGTGAGGAGTATGCCACGTCGGATCCGCGCTTGTCTCGCGAATCGAAGAGGATTTACAAGGTATTGAGGTTTTGGACTGAATGTGGTAAATTCTCTGACTAACCGTCCACGTCTTCTGCAGCTTAGTGCGTGGAATGTTTGCTTGTCAGACACCCAACTATTCCTGAAATCATTCACCAGATGTCACTGTGCAATGCCTCAACTGTCTTTTTGACGAAAATATAAATATTTTTCTTCGTATATCTCACTTTTATCAAACATCCCCTATTTGTTTTAAATAGTATATATCAATATTTACGAAACTTCCCAGGTACTCTTGTTATGATCGCGTGACGAGAAGGAATGTTTTGGGGTGGATCCGAAATTCAAGATTTCCGAACTTGACCATTTAGTCCCAAATTTGGCGTAATTATCATTTCGTTCAGAATTATTTCTAAAGGCATGTCATAGTACAACTGTATACCAAACTTTACTATGGTACACCTTAGATCTTCCATGATATATTATGGTACGCCATGATATCATGGATTACAGTGGTTCAGCGCGGAAAAGTAATATACAGTATCATGGTTCAGTATTTTCGGGGTGGGGTCGGGCTCTAGCCCATTGTTTTATTCACGAGGACATTGCGAGAACAAGGAAAAACCTCGTGTAGACACAAACATTATTGTCTAGATACTCACAACAGGGGTAGATCCCATCTCCCGGCTCTCTCAAACACACAAGTTTGAGGGTTATTATCTCTCCCTCCTTGACTGTCTGGGTCCGATGAATTCATGGAAGAAACCCAATCGCCGAAAGTGTGTGAGGGTAGTCTTTGTTTAATTTGTTGTTAAGTGTTTTTTTTTAACTTTGTACATGCTATGAACGCAGTGTGTATGTTGTTTTCTGTGGTATTATATTGCCGATACGATGGGCACAACATAATTCCCGTATCTTTTATTGACGAGATTTGGATGGATGGGAGTAGCTGCGTTAATAAATCATTGTAATATGTATGGCAAGCGGGTATAAGAACAGGCCAGCATGAGTTTCAGTACTGGGCTTAAAAGCCTTAAATATATACATATACATTTTAGGTGGTAAAGCTCCGGGTGAGTACTATCGGGGTGGATATTCTTACGGGGGGGGGGGGGGTTACCACCATACATATCATGTCATACTACCATGGTATAACAAAACTGACCATGGTATACCTGGAATGTACAATGGCCCATTACGATGCGCCATGAAACCATGGATTACCGTGGTAAACCGTCGTATAGTCATGGTTCAGTACCATTTTACACCATAGCTTAGTATAATACACAGTGGTTTATCATTCTTTTAGTTTGGGTACTATGGTGTTTAAAGTATTGCCGTTGTATATTACGGTATAACACCTCTGGTTGAAATTGATCAACTGACTACAAGATCTATTTCTGTAATACGTTTTTGCGAAATAACGAAATACGCAAAGTATTGCATTATTTCGCAATAACTTTGCGTTATTTCGCAAAAGTATTGCGTTATTTCGCAAAGTTATTGCGTTATTTTGCAAAAGTATTGCGTTATTTCGCAAAAGATATTGCGTTATTTCGCAAAAGTTATTGAGTTATTTCGCAAAACTATTGATTTCGCAAAACTATTGCGTTATTTCGCAAAACTATTGCGTTATTTCGCAAAAATATTGCGTTCTTTCGCTATAACTTTTGCGTTATTTTGCAAAACTATTGCGTTATTTCGCAAAACTATTGCGTTATTTTGCAATAACTTTGCGTTATTTCGCAAAAAAGTATACCAGACACGATCGTCTAGTCAGTCAGTGGATTTCAACCAGTGATGATATACCGTAATATACAACGGCTATACATTAAACACCATGGTACCTAAAGTAAAAGCATGATAAACCGAATGTATTATACTAAACTATGGTGTGCCATAGTACTAAATCATGTTATTGCATGGTACTGTAAGACGGTGTGCCACGGCGATCCATGGTATCATGGCGTATCGTAATATGCCACTCTATGTTCCAGGTATACCATGGTGAAGTTTGTTATACCATTGTACTATAACATGATCTGTATGGAGGTAAATCATGTAGTGCAGTGGTGCAATACATATGTATACAAGATGGTGCCCCCACCCCACCCCACCTCCAAAGTATAACCCCAGGATAGTAGCCCCTCTTCCTCCGCACAGTACCCGTCCCCCATGAGAATACCCCCTCGTATATTATCCATCGAGAATTCCACTGGAAATTTCAAACAGAAATATCCCCCCCCCCCCCCCCACCCGAGCGAATTCCCACCCTGATTGTACTTACCCGGAGTCTTGTCACTCAGAATGTATATGTATGAATTTAAGGCCTTTAAGTCCTATACTGGAACTCGTGCTGGCCTGTTCTTATACCTACTTGCCGTACATACTGTAATGATTTATTAAAGCAATTACGCCCATCCACCCACATCACGTAAGTAATAGATAAGCGCGAATTATGTTGTGTCCATCGTATCGGAAATGCAATGTCACGTAAGAACAACATTTATCTGATAACCATAGAGTATAACAACCGTTGTATATACTTGAAGTGTATACAACGGGTGTTGTATATAATTATAATTTATGCGAACGACCTCTGACCTCTTTCAATTCCATTTTCATTCATTCATTCATGAAACATCGTTATATCACAGGGCAGGTTTTAATTGTACGCTTATTGCACTTTGTCAAAATCCTCTGATGGTGTCATTTCTTATTTATTTTGCTTCAATAAAGGCAACCTAAAATTTTGCTTCAAAACATTGTAGAAATTACTTGAATGTTAATAGTAATTAGTATGCGGCGACTGCGAACTATTTATAGTCACGGCCTCGATCAAAAGTACTCGCGGAACTGCGCTAATTAAAAGTTCGTCTGCTCTACCTGAAAAAAAAACACTTCGTAAAAATTGTAAACAAACGCAAAATTATTTGTTATATTGGGACTACAGCATAAAACACGGAAGAAAACTGGAACTATGTCAAAAAAAGAATAACTCTACTGAAACACCGTTTTGTTACTGTTAATAAAATAGTTGAAATTTATTTTGTTCCAGCGCAGTTACATGATGCAAGAAGTGCAATCGCACTTTACAATCGCTGTCATCGATTTTGTAATGTAAGGGACACAACTCTATGCGTCTTGTCCTATTTCTTTTGTCTCGTAGACTGGTTTTCTTTGGAGGCCCGTGGGAAGCATATATAACTCGGGTAGACGCACGAGACGGGTGTCTGTTTGTTATCAGATAAAAACAATAAACATATAGTGTGTTTTTATATCTGTGTTATACAACTCGTTGAAATATGGTTTATTTTTTCTCGGCGAAGCCTCGAAAAAATAAACCATATTTCAACTCGTTGTATAACACAGATATAAAAACACACTATATGTTTATTGTCTATATATACTACGTTCATAGCGTGTAAAAGGTTACAAAAAACCTCTTAACAGCAAACTAAATTCCAATTACCCCCACCAACACTGAAACTGTCTCGAAACAAGCGGTTCGATTTTTTCAGACAAGGAGAGCGAGAGAGAGAGAGAGAGAGAGAGGGGGCTGTCGGTCTCTCTGTCTGCCACTGTCTGTCTCTCTATCTTTCTCTCTCTCTTCTCTCTCTTCTCTTTCTCTCTCTCTGTCTTTCTGCCTGTCTCTCTGTCTGTCTGTCTGTCTCCCTCTCTCTCTATCTATCACTCTCGGTGATTTCGAGATAGTTTCAACATAGGTAAGGGTAATCTTATCACACTGATCTGCATACTGTACCGATAAGTCTCTCTTTCTCTCACATATTCTCCCCTCAATCACCCCGCCCTTCTTATCTTCTTATCACACACACTCATAGCGGGGTGTGGGGGGGGGGTAGGGGTATAGTTCTGTTGTACCTTAATCGCGTCTTTGAGTAAAATCTTGTAGGTTTTGTGGGAAACAATTTTCCAGAAGCTTCACGCGGAAAAGTCACGAACATGGTTATTGTCTTGAGAGGCACGAAAGAAACGAAGACTCCAAAAACGCAGGGTTTGAGGGACTGAACAGGAACCTAGATATCCTGCGATTTCTTGCCCACACTAACAGACGTGAAGCGAGAACAACGATGCAGACGGCAAGTAATGACTTGATTCCATGTATATGTAATTGTGCTGTGAACCTTTTGGACTATAATGTGCCAATGACTAAATCCGAGAGAGCTCTTCTCTTTTCACACAAGTACAAAATAAGGAAAATAGTCAAAATATTACCTGAGTGGAAAGCAAGACGAATAATATAAAACGGTGGATTTTTAGGAACGTTACTTAAACAAGTCGTCCATGGACTATTGACAATCCTTGCAAAAGTTCTATAAAAGGGATGACCACATGACAATGTGCTCATTTGTGTCCTGGTCGTCGAAGAGTGAAGACGCAATGCGATACTACCATGCTCCTTCTGAATGAAACCCTTCATCAAGGGATGATTCCAGTGAGGAATCAGAAGAATCTGAAAGCGAAGAAAATACAGAATCTGAAGAAGAATTAATGGAGGAAGACGATTCCGCTGATCCGATGGCGTGTATCTTTAGAGGAGCTTACGATGTTTTCCAGGAGGATTTCGAGAAACTCCTTAGTGGTTACATAAAAGATGGAAAGGATAAAGATGAAGCGACCGAAGAAGCAGCTGCATATCCCATAAGTCGAGTCAGAGAAGCAGTCGGTGCAGGATATCTTAACACACTCGTATTTATGCACAATTTTCAGCGAGATCACATCCATAAAAAATCAAGAAAACAGGAAAACACCTAAGAGAGAATGAAGACTACGACCTTATTTAATCCCAGAAATATGCTCTGGAAAAGAGAAACTTTTTGTTCAATCCCATCTTGGATCAATATTCATTTGAAATGGAGGCAGAATCGAATGACGAGTCGGAAGAAGGAGAGTAGGATCATATTAATAAGAAGTGATGCCAGATGCCACTAGTACTGAAAACGTCAGTCATTGTCCGGAGAAGGAAGAAGCTCAAGGTTTGGTTCAGGAGCGAAAGCTCTGTAAGCTGTGCAGGAGTCGATGGCTGCATGTGTCTGTGTGCGCAGTGTGTTGTGAGAGCATTGACCACAAGCACATGCGACATCATCGAAGACACGAAAAAAAAACTGAAGTGGTCTAGTGGTTATTTATTTATTTATTTATTTATTGGGGTTTAAGGTCACATACTTATTCACGGTGGCTAGTCGTGACCAGGACAGTTTTACGAGTGGAGTAAGCCGGAGTACCCGGAGAGAACCACCGAGCAACGACGAGCAGCTGTCAGCTCCTCAACATTCTAACGATGTTCCAGCTCCGCTCAAGCAAGGTTACAACGGTTGAAGACATGTGCACCATCGGCGTGCACTACGCCTTGGTACACGGCGTCATCGTGCCCCCATGTAGGCAGCCGGTATAAAGTACCTTTCCCAAGGACATTACGCGGATCGTCCCGGACGGGGATCGAACTCGGGACCTCTAGCACAGAAGTCCAATAGTCTATCACTGAGCCACCGCGCTCCCAAGTGGTCTAGTGGAGTAGCGTATATAAAGGGGTGTTTCCTGGAACTTATTCACTACACGTTTGACTTGCCATGGGTGAACATCAAGGTGTTTTGCAGCAAAATAGTTAACGACATGAGCAATTATAATCGACACAGAAGTGCCGTCCATGGAACTGACACTTTCCAGTGCACTGTATGTTCGAAAGAATTTAACAGGCAAGACCATTTCAAAAGACGTACAACGCAAAGGTGCAGCCAGGGCAAACCACCCAGAAAGGAACTTTTGGAACTGAAAAAAACACAAATAAGGTACCGAGCGGGTGACAATGGGGTTGGCGCCGCCATCTTAACACAGTTACTGACACAGAAGACAAGAATATGGTTTCAGTGGAACCTAGGATATTGGAACGTTTACAGCGCGAGAAGCACTACAAAATCAATAGAACTCCAAATGTCAAAGCTGCGTCAGGCATCGATTAAGAGATGAGAGACATTCTCGAACAAGAGCATCTCACAGTGTAAGACAAAATGAAGCGATACAACGAACTCTTACAACGATTCTTAACATTTCATAAAAAGGCCCAGACTCTCGAACCCGTTAAAATCGAAATCAAAAGGGAGAGTGAAAACTTCAACCAGGATATTTTATATTCCGTTCCAATAACAATGATGGGTAAAGCAAAGTTTTGTATTGAACCGTATGAAAGCAGATCCAAATCTATAGTGGAATGAGAAGGGAGAGTTGATTTACAAAGATGAAATAGTTGAGAGTTCCAACATCACCGATCTCTTGAACGACTCTTTAGAAAACGAAAGACATTTCAGCCTAAGAGATGGCAAGTGATGGCTCTTGCAGTTAAAGAAGGTAATTGTCCTCGGGAGCTGGCGGGACATAAAGAGAAATGGGATTTCATGCAAGGTGGAAGTAAGCCACTCTCTGAAGTTACTAAAAGGAAGAATCCAACTAATATTGAGTGGTCAACCCACTATAAATGACTGTATAAACCTGTTTCTCGCGGTGTGAACTACGACAGATGAATGTGGTGTCGTTCCAATGGAAAGATAATATGCAATATTGTTATGAAAAGTGTATATACTTTTTATTTAATTATATCTTCAATTATTTAAGTACAGAAATTGAAATTTTATTTGTGTTTGACATTAATTTTTAGCTTTTGAATACGATAACCATAGAAAATGGATATTTTTGGTAAAAGAGGAAATATTTCAATATGCCAAAAAGTTGACGGAGCGAACTGGTATGGCTTCAATATCGAGTATGAGACCCATTACTGTTAATTACAGCTTGGCAACGCCTTCTCATGCTCAAATCAGGTTCCTGGTGATCCTTTGTGGGATGTTGTTCCATTCTTGGACCAGCATGGCACCAAGCTCCTGGACACTTCTTGGCTGTACTGGACGGGCTGAAATTGCAAGCTGTAACTCATTCCAAACATGTTCGATTGGATTGAGATCAGGGGATCTTGCTGGCCAGTCCATACGCTCAATCCCCTCTCTCTGTCGGTACTCTCCGACAGCATGGACAACATGAAGACGGGCATTATCGTCCATCAGAATGAATCTATCACCCACTGCACCTGCATACAGTCGGACATTGACATCCAGGATCTCATCAATATACCGTTGTGCAGTCAATGCACCACGTTCAAGGACACAGAGCTCTGTACGTCCATCACAGCTGATGCCGCCCAGTCCATGATTGACCCTCCACCATAGCGGTCATGCACAGCAATGTTGGCTGCATGGAATCGCTCTCCTGGTCTTCTCCATACCGTAGAACGTCTATCTGTGTGGTCTAGGCAGTACCTTGACTCATCTGTAAAAAGGACAGGCTGTCAATCTTCTCTGGTCCATCAAACGTGGTCCATGGCCCATTCATATCGTGCCTGCCGGTGATTCTGCGACAGCGGAATGCGAATACATGGCCTTCTCGATCGGAAACCACCTTCGTGCAACCTTGCTCGGATAGTCTGCGTCGACACATTTACCCCGGGTGTATTCTGAAGGTCGCTGCGAAGCTGGGTTGCTGTGGCGAAGCGGTTCCTACGGGCCTGAATGATCAAAAATAGGTCTTCAGCTGCAGATGTTGTCCTGTCTCTGTCACCACCGTGCCGTTTTACTGGTGTGCCATACTTCTGAAATCTTGCCTAGACTCTGATGATCACCGTATGGTGCACACCAAGGGCTTCACCAGCCTGACGATGGGTAGCCCCTTGCTCCACCATCCCTACAGCCCGCCACATTTCTGCTTCAGACAAATGTCTTCTTACATTTGCATTTGCCATATTCAATCATTAAATTACAAGAGTTTGTGTTGAAATGAAGATTGAATACCCTACACATGTCATGTACATGTAGACAGTACACGAAAACATCACGAAAATCAGGGAGTATATGCTTTCCATGACTGTCACGAAAGGTCTGCATGTCAAGAGAGCTAATGTAAACACTGTGGACCATCTCAATACATTCCTCAAACACATCCACCAAAAATGTCGCAAATATGTCACAAGTAAATTTCACAATGATGTGTCAAATATTTGGTGCTCAGCAAACTTTGAGTAGTATATATATAAGGGAGACGATAGCGAAAGAAAGAAAACCATTTGTGTTCCAGCCATCGAAGAGTGAAGATGTCTGACAAATTGTGCGTAACCATATGCGTAACCATATTCAGATATAACAACGACGTTCAAATACAAGTTTTCAAGAATTGTGCTGGAATAAAATTCACATTTAAGGAGGTAAAGTCCAGACGCAATATGGTTTGACCCAGAAAAAAATTGGCACAAGCTGATTTTGGTGTCATTCGACGCGGAATTTATCTGGGAACAACATATCCAAAATCCGCAAAAATTCGCTTTGAGGAAAATGTTTCATGCAAGATGGCCGCAAGAAGGGGTTTCATAGAAAAAAAAACTCCAGTGGCATCCATTTCTCAATAGTCTCGAAATTTTGTGTGAGATCTGGCGAAGTTTTGCGCGTCATTTGTACTTTTAGCACGAATGCCAATCCTATAAAGCGGAAAAGTGAATGAGAAAATTCACAATTGTTAGGGAAATGGCCCCAAAATATCATTTTCTTCAATTTTCACACCCATATGAAGTTGAGTCTGAATAGAACAGAAAAAACGAGCTTTTATTCTGCTGTCGATGTTTTTCGAATGATATCGATCAACTTTCTTCGCACTGATTAAATCCCGAGAAGAGATCTGACCGAAATCATGCCGGTGTTTCCCAAGGCACTCTGCTCTGCTGTCGCCAGTTTCGTCTCCAATCTCAACCGGCTCGGAGTTCAGGCAATCCTCCCCTCGACAGTCTCCACAAGCAGAGACACATATGACTGCGTTCTACATGAGCATATATTCGTTCCGCAGGGGTGTATGGAGGTCATTTTGCATTTGCGACGTATAAATTTCTGGAGAGCTTCGGACGCTGCATCCAGGTCAGTCATCACGGGTATCCACTCATTGTCGAGAATTTCCCAGCCCCATTTCTGAGGATCTAGGACATCAATATCCAAGTGCTTCCATTCCACCGTTTGTATGCCGCGCGTTCAGTTGGGGTAGTTTCTGAGGTTCGATTCCCGTCTTGCTGGAAGTGATCATTGTCATGATCTTTGAGTATCTCAAGCCATTCAATGTGTCTGACTGCTTGCCAGAGTACATCATTACAAACAGTTCAGCGCCGATTCTTCCAATTTCTGCTTGAGATACGGCGTTGTCGTTCATTGTTGCTGATGTCTTCTGAATCTCCCTTGACTTTTATAACCTCTTGAAAACTTAGAGAAGCTGTGTTTCCCATGGCCAAAACGTTGCCGAAGTAACAGGAGGTGTCGCCTTGTTGTTTCTCCGATCTTCGCTATTATATCTGCGATCTTCCATTCCTCCCCACCCCAATGTGACTTCCGTGCTTTTGATTGGAAATAAACATCAGCCGAAGCATGATTCCAATGGGGAACGGATAACACTAGTACATCACTGTCATCTGCGGCAGTGACATCTGAATTCCCTTGATTTGAAAGTTTGATGGCACTTTCAACAATCAGGGTATCACCATCGCCCGAACTGCAGTTAACAGTATGTCTACCCGCTCTCAGTAATGTGGACAGCAATCTTATGAACTGCATTTTGTTATTCTCGTTCGACAAGAACCGTTCCTGGCTCTTGTGTGCAGTCATGGTGCTGTCAAACGGATATCGGCACACACGTTGACAGCTCTCCTTCTATGCTCATGACTCTTCGTGTTTGGTCGCACTTCCATATCCATCGAAGACGGCACAGCAATTCTGCCCATATTTGTTGGCCACATATCCAACGTACTGATGGGCTACTTCCGAGTAGGTAGCCTTCGCCTTCCATTTGACTCTGTGGAGTAGAGCCCCTCCCCCTCCTTCTCAAGCTCGTACACGGAATCAGATGGCGGCTTCAAAAGTGCTACTCGATCTATTATTGCAGTTGCTAGGTCTGCCTTGTTTGATTTTCTGAGAAGGAAGTCTTTGAAGAGGGCTGTTGGCATCACAGTCAGTTCGTACTCGAGGAAGTGTGCCACGTCGCGCTCCCTCTGAGCAATAGCTATCAATCGAGTGAACAGAGCTGATTGGTCTATTGATACCCTCTGGTTATCCAACTTCATCCCGGGGTTCAAATGGTCTAAAGTGCGAATTTGGTCACTCTTTTTGATGGAGGCATCAGAAACAACAACAGTGTCTAGTTTAGAGTGTATCTCTGCCCCTACTGACTCGGTATTGTCGCAGTTAATACCATCACCAAAGGAAGCTGACAATCCGGAGGACAGGGAGCGCAGTCTTTCATTCTCATCGAAAGGATCGTACAAGCCAAACCACTCTACTATTTTCATCATGTCGGTGTTGTCTCGTTTACGACGAAAAGTGCCCGTGTCTACATGTTGTTTACTGGTGCTGTGTTACATGTCAGTTAGCGTTGTCATAGCTTCGTGTATTTCAGCGCATTTATGCATGGTGTAAATCCACTCCTGGCGCACTGATTCGGTCACCCCACGACCTCGCGTTAGTCCACCTCAACTTTTAACTGAGCGCATGAGGACTTGTTCAATCACAAAGTCACTTGAAAGGCCTGCCCAAACCCTGGAATTCCGGCGTATAGCATAGAAACCATCAAAGAAGAACCTATCATACAACCGCGGATGTTTCTCGGGGAGCTCAAGCATCATTTGTAGATACAACCTGCAACTCTTAGCGTAGTGTACATGTTTCGTGGCAGCGAAGAGGTTCAACATATTACTGACAGCAATAAAGTGGAGATTTAATCGCCAAGGCGTTCACCTCTGATGAACATTTTCAGTGTCTGGACATATTCTAGATATTGTATCCATAGCTTAGCAGTGCGCGATTCTTCAGCCAGTTTGGCTTCGTACTCATCGAGGCAAGTGTTTACTCTTACGAGCTGCTGAGTTTGCAACATCGGAAAGAGCTATCGAGCTGTCCAGCACATTATCATAAATAGTATGTCTCGAATGTTTCACCTCTTAGTTGCCGGACCCCGGAGCCGGGCCCCGGAAGTGACGTCACGTCACGTGACCCAGTGGCGCCAAGTTGTGTTGTTATAGTAACCCGCTTGAGCGGCCATGTTACGACGTCATCCCCATAGTGATATGCGGGGTTAGTGCGCATGCACAGCGCGTGTTGTTAGGGTGATACGAGTTTCCGTCGTCCATTTTGTATACTGGAGGCCGCCATCTTGGTTTCTATGGTAGCACGTGGTTGCTATGTTACCCAAAAGTAACAACAAGACAGGCGTATGTTCGGAGGGTGTGTTCGATTGAATCGGAGTATCACGAATTACCACAAACAACCCGACAAGTTTTACTATTTCGAATTCTTTCAGAATTATCTGCTTCTTTCTATCTATACAATAGTTTTTGTCTATTTGACCATGTTCCTTTGTCCTGGAGTATACTCCAGTAGCGTAGAAGAGGATATTAAGCTTTGCTTATTGTTACTATATTTGGCTTTTCTGGTATATTCTTGTTAGTTCTGACCCTATTCCGAGTACTCTTGTTGTTTCATCTATCTCGATCAGTTATATAGATTATAACGAAACAATCAGATTGCTTGATTTTCCTTAATCTGTATGCAGTTATCTCCCTTATTACAACGAAGTCGTATCAGATTCTCATCACCTCTATACCCAATGGCCATATCCCCAGGCACCCCAATTTCGGCACCCCTTTTTGGAAAAAACCTATGGTCTTCGGCACCCCTTTTTTGCCATATGTGCTTATGTGAAATAGTACAATGTGACACAATGTGCCCTAGCACATAGGCACATGCTGGATGTGTCGATATGTGCTTATATGTGCTTATGTGAAAAGGCACAGTGTGACACAATGTGCCCTTGCACATAGGTACAGACGGTATTTGAGGATACCTATAACCTGGTATTGTTTTATTCGAGGATACCTACTGGAGAATCCATTTTTTGTCATATGTGCTTATGTGAAAAGGCACGATGTGACACAATATGCCATATCACATAGGCACCAGTTGTAGAAACTTTACATCCGGGTACTTCATGCTACATCCGGGTACTTCTGTTGGGGTAGTAGATGAAAAAACGACCAGTATATATAACATTTCATTTTTTTTCAAGTATACAATTCAATTTCTCAAGGCATTTATCTTTGTAGTTCTCCTGTCTTCTCGCGTGGGCTAACCATTTCATTTTCTTGTGGGATGGAGCTTCTTCCCATTGGATGGCTAGGTTCTTGATAAAACACGTTCTCTCATTGATTGCTGGTAACTTGGCTTTGTTGGTTGCTTTAATTTCCTGACTGGCATCTTTGGGTTCCTCTTTCACTAGCTGTTCCATAGTGGCAACTTTAGTCTTCTGAACATCTTTCTTAGTAGTAACTTCATTTGTGATTTGAGTGGAAACATCTTTCTTGGTTTGGGTCCTCTTTAAATCTTCATTCGTAGTGGTAACTTCATTCTTTATGGGAGCTGGCATCTTTTTCTTGTCTTCAGTGGAAACTTCGTTCTTAGTGGAAACTTCTTTCACAGTAGAAACTTCAGGCTTCTTCGTAACTTCGTTCTTAAAGAAAACATCTTTCTTTGTTTCTGTAGAAACTTCGTGTTGTTTCATAATTTGATTAGTAACTGCTTTCTTGTTTGTATTGGAAGCATCAGTCAGTTCTTCTGTCTTTATTCTTTTGTTTACTGATCGGCCAGTATCCACACATGTTTGCTTCTTTCCACCGGCATCATGTCTAGATTTTTTCTCTTGGCTGCATTTACCACACGATTCACTTGAGCCAGTTCTTGGGAAGTCAGCTTTAATCCAGCATCATTCTTGAAGATCTGTATATGTAAGTCATCTTTGAATCTGAGCACTGTTGTTGACACAGACATCTTCACTCTTCGACGTTCAAAACGGAAACGAGTTTATTTTTATACTAACACTCCTTCTATACTTTTTTCTAATCGTCGTCTTCTTCTTCTTCTTCTTCTTCATCATCATCTACTCGGAATGAGTAGTTTGTCATAAGGTTGTCGAACAGAAATCTTCGCTTTTCCAAGGCATATTTCTGTGATTCTTCAAAGTCAAAATCCTCTTCTTCACTAGGACGCTTGGCAGTTTCTTGAATTTCCTTGTGAATTGAATCGTTGCAAAAATTTCTAATGTACACAAGGGTATTAATGTATTTCTCACTAATGGCTTTTCTGACATTCTTTTGAAGTGCTCTATATGCTGTTTCAACTGCATCTTCTCTATCCATTCCATCTTCGATATTCTTGTTCATGAGGTTGTCGAAATCGTCTTGGTATTTGTCATAGGCACTTTGGACAATAGTTCCCATCATAGAAACGTCTTCTTCCTCTTCGTCTTCCTCTTCGTCTTCTTCTTCTTCATATTTCATATCTTCTGGTAGTTCCGACGACTCATAGGTGTCCGAATCTCTTGACCAATTTTTTGGTGCACAACTGGATTGTATTGTGTCTTCGAAGGTCAGATTACAAATGACAAGTTTCTTACGAGCACGACACTTTTATAGGATATCGGGCAGAACAATGATGATGGGTTTGATTAACTTTCCTAAAAATCCTTCTTTCTGTATGATCCGTCTTCTTTTCCTAAAAGATAGTTCTGTCTTTGGTAAGGTCATTCTTCTAGTCTGGTGTTTGTATGGAATCAACTTACCTCTCTCGGATTTGGTAATAGGTACTGCCCCCTTCAAGGTGTTTGATGCACAATCACATATACGTTGTATCAAATCATCACTGGCCGTCCTGAGAATAGTCTTGGCTTCATATCGTTCCGCATCAAATAGGATTCGCAGTGCATCTAAATTTCTCTCTAATCTCGTAGTGTTGCTCGATTATTCCGATTTCCTAGTGGGACAGTTTACACCTTCAGGTCTCTTACGTGTGAAGCTGCTGGAGAATTCTTTATCACAATATCTGCAGCAGTGGTCTTCCGTGACTTCACTCTTTCGTGGTCGTAGAACAAATGAGTTTATTTCCACACCAACACTCCTTTTATACCCTTTTCAGAGCTAGGACATGGTTGATAAGCGCCGAGAGAAAGCAACTCTTTCGTAATATACTTATTTTTATATCGGTAGAAATTCCATCGTCTGTTAGCAGCTTCAATACATGTTCGTATTTTCGCAGGTCATCAAATACAGCTAAATTCAGTGGTATCTTATCTTTGAGGATGTTGGTAGCACATTTACATAAACAGGTAATCAAATCTTCATTAGCAGCGCATAGAACGGCATCGATGTCCTCTTTGTCAGCATCCCGTAAAAATTCAAAAAGGACTTTATTCTGGTCAGACATTAAATCTTCAGCATCTCTCTCCTCTTCTGTTCTTCTTGAACAGTTATGTTCTTCATGCCTCTTCCTATTGTATGCTTGGGCGAACAACTTAGTACAATATCTACAGTGGAGCCGACGATGGTCCTTTTCATGTCTTCGAGCATTATCCGATCTAGAAAATAATTTGGAACAGTATCTGCAACGAATCGGTAACATGTCTTCACTCGACGACGGTCAGGACACAAATGAGTTTATTTTCGTACCAACACCATTTTATACCTTTTCCAACAGAAGTACCCGGATGTAGCATGAAGTACCCGGATGTAAAGTTTCTACAACTGGTATCCTCCAACAATACGATACCAGGTATCCTCAAATACCCGTATGTGCCTATGTGCTAGGGCATATTGTGTCACATTATGCCTTTTCACATAAGCACATACGACAAAATGGGGATGCCGAAGACCATATGTTTTTTTCCAAAAAGGGGTGTCGAAATTGGGGTGCCTGGGGATATGGCCATTGGATATAGAGGTGATGAGAATCAGACACGACTTCGTTGTAATAAGGGAGATAACTCTGCATAGAGATTAAGGAAAATCAAGCAATCTGATTGCTTAGTTATAATCTATATAACTGATCTAGATAGATGAAACAACAAGAGTACTCATAATAGGGTCAGAACTAACAAGAATAGACCGGAAAAGCCAAATATAGTAACAATAAGCAAAGCTCTTCCTGTTAATATGCCCTTCTATGCTACTGGAGTATACTCCAGGACAAAGGAACATGGTCAGATAGACAAAACTATTGAATAGATAGATAGAAGCAGAGAATTCTGAAAGAATTCGAAATAGTAAAACTTGTCGGGTTGTTTGTGGTAATTCGTGATACTCCGATTCAATCGAACACACCCTCCGGACATACCCCTGTCTTGTTGTAGGCCTTTGGGTAACATAGCAAACACATGCTGCCATAGAAACCAAGATGGCGGCCTCCAGTATACAAAATGGACGACGGAAACACGTATCACCCTAACAACACGCGCTGCGCATGCGCACTAACACCACGTATAACTATGGAGACGACGGCACAAGATGGCCGCTCACGCGTGTTACCATGACAACACAACATAACGTCACTTCCGGGGTCCGGCACCGGGGTCCGGCAAATAAGAGGTGAAACATACGAGAGATACTATTATCATACAACTCCTTGACACTATTGAAATCTTCCCTGTTGATAGATTTCTGTCCACTTCCGACACTACATGAACTCCTCGGAGCGACATCAGGTTCAGCTATTTCTGAGCTAGTAAGGGATGTGCACCGGTGTTATGGACTGTGATGATACACTCTGTATACCCTATGTGTTAGTGAGTAGAAAAAAACTGGATTCACACAAATCCATGTCCTCACGTTCGCAAACGTTGGAATGCTGGTTTCGGAAAATTGATCGAAATTCGCTCTTACACCATCAGTATAAATGTTATAAAAAAATTTCCCCGAAGCGGATTTTTGCGGGTTTTGGATATGTTCTTCGGAAGACATTCCTCTTCAAAATGACACAAAAATCAGCTTGTCCCAATTTTTTTCCGGGTACGACCACTTTACTTGGTTCAACGCCTGCACTAGCAGAACTGTTGTACAAAACAGTGGAAAAAGGAAAACGCTTGAACCAGATCAAGCTGTAGTTGCAACAAAGAGACCAAGACGTGACCAAACAGTCAGTAATAAAATCCAGCTAAGCAGGCTGACCAGTCAACGAACCAAATCACAAAGTCCACCAAACCGCGCGAAGGTCATGCTACACTAGAGAACAAAGGTTCAAGTACCAGACAACTTTAAGATAAAACAAAGATTGCTACTTCAACTCAAACATTGGACCAAACGAAGACTGAAATTCTAAATGTAGATCAAATGGATAGTGGAGGTCACGAGATGGGCCATTCGCCCCCAACGAAGTCGAGCTTCCGGTGTCAAAGACCAAGCAGCCTGCTATTAAAAATCGAACAAATAAAACTGGAGTGCACACGCCGAAAGAAACACACTCAGCAGTTAAAGAAAACAGCAAAGTTAAAGATGTTTCAAAACCACCTAACACCAAGACGCCGCCAATCATCAGACGGTTATCCACCATTTCGGGAAGAAAGGATCGAAGATCAACAAAATACGCACCATTCAAAGATGTCTTTGGCGATAACGATCTCCTGGACGATTGATTTTGTACAACTTGAAGTTTTTATGTTTTAATATGCATAATGTAACTGACAGTGGTGAAATAAAAGGAATTGGATATCATGTATTCTTATGTTATTTGTTAACTAGTCCTACCAACATCCACCACTGGTCCCCAAACACTGGTCCCCCAAGTCTTGGTCCCCACTAGTCCCCAAACCCTGGTCCCCACTAGTCCCCAAAATATGGTCTTTGCTGGTCCCCAAATACTCATATGTGTGCATATGCTGCATGTTTTGTGAGCACATTGTGCACGTACAAACAGGCACATTTTGCACGTGCTCGTGTGCTATTCACGCATCGTATACAATCACATCTCATTGTAGCAGTGATGAATTGAGCAGCGGTGATGACGGCGGTTGCACTGGCCGAGAGTGTAAACGGCAACAACGTTGGTAACAAAAGCTATAGTACTGAGTTAAGACGGTGGTAAGACAATATTTCTGACACTGGTCCCCAAACATTAGTCACCACTAGTCCCCAAACCCTGATCCCCACCAGTCCCCAAAGCGCATATCAAGTCATAGAGACGTTGACTGCAGTTGTTGTCCACTGTACATTCCGAAATAACGTTATTCTGGCCAGGGGTGCCGGGAGTCTTGTATGGAGGACAGGGGGGGGGGGGGGTTAATATGGTAGTGGCGGTATATATCCATGCTGATATACTAATAGCCCTTGGGCCTTCATAATATATTATGGCAGGCAAGGTAGTATAAAATGCCCGACCAGGAAGTGTTATTCTTAGTTGTTTAGAGTGGCAGTATAGGATGAATGGTCTGTTGGTCTATTACGCCTTAGTATTTTTAACCTACCGAATCCTTTGTATTATCTTATGGCTGGTATTGGTAGTTCGTAATGCTAGGTCAGGCGGTATAAAAATCGTTTGTTTAGAACGGGGACATAAGATTTTTATGACTGGTATAGGTAGTACGCTATAGCAGGTGAAGTGGTATCGTGGGGTGGGGTGGGGTGAGGTGGGGTGGGGTGGGGTGGGGTGGGGTGGGGTGGGGTGGGGTGGGGTGGGGTGGGGGTAATGCCTGGTGGTATAGGACGGCAGTATAGTATGGGCGATACATACCTCTGTGCACCCCCCCAAAGCCATTGGTACTACTAATTGACTTAATGCTTTGTGTCATCCCATGACTGGTATAGGCAATATGTAATGCAGGGTCAGACGGTTTTGTGGGGTGAGGTGGGGTGGGGTGGGGTGGGATGGAGGTAATACCTAATGTGGTAGTATAGGATGTACGCGTTGTACCCCTACAGGTCCCACGATAGCCCTTAGTACTATTAATCCTCCTAATGCTTGATGTTATCCTATGACTGATATAGGTGGTATGTAATGCTAGGTCAAGCGGTATTATGGGTAGGGGTAATGCCTGATAGTTTAGAAGGGTAGTATAGAATGGACGGTATATACTCCTGTATGTCCCCTGTTAGTGATTGGTACTATTAACCAACCGACTGCTTTGTTTTATTATATGGCTGGTATAGGTAGTACTCTGTGGTAGGTCAAGTGGTATTATGGGGTGGGGGTAATGCTTGGTAGGTTAGAACGGTATATCATAGGCAGTATATACCCCTGTAGGTCTCTTGTCAGCCCTTGGTACTACTAATCCTCCAGTTGCTTCATATTATCAAGCGGTATTGTTGGGTGGGGTTAATGCCTGGTAGAACAGAACGGCAGCAGAGTATGGTTGGTATATGCCCCTGTGGGTCCCGTTTTAACCATTGATAGGATTAACCGACCGAATACTTTGTATCATCATATTACTGGTAAGGTGGGACGTAATGTCAGTAGTTCCAACTCCATTCCAAGTACCCTTGTTCTTGTTTTATTTATCCAAATCATCCAATTAGCTCACATTGCAGAAGCTGATTAACCAGTCCTATTGCTTCATTCCCCGCAATTTATACCTTTTCATACAAAGTTATCTCCCTTGTGTATAACAAAAACTTATATCATTACTAGACCCATGAATCTATTGAGTAGTTACTTATACTGCTCGAACGACTCGATTCCCATCGAGCAAATGAGCTATCGAGCAATTGCCCGTTCAACTCATACGACTTTTAGCCTCATTTCGGTATTTCGGTATTTGGGGATATCTATGGCTTGTATTGCATTATTTGAGGATACCTTTCGAGGATACTTTTTATAGGATACTTATCTGAGGATACTATTACCTGTTTGGCCTAGCCTTCTTGCCACCCCAAGAAAACTATTCCAAATTCCCCTTTTAAGCTATTGAGCAGTTAATGAAAAGTCATTGCTCGAACAACTCGAAGCCCATCAAGCAAATGAGCTTTTGAGCAATTACTCGATTGAGTTACTCCACATACTGCTGGAACGACTCGAAGTTTTCCAGAAAGGTATTCCATGGAACGTGGGTAGCTGCAGAATCCTTTTTTGGTCGGATGTGCCTATGTGCTAGTGTACAATGTGTCACATAAGCACATATCGGCACATTACAGGTAGCATATAGAATGTTCTGATATGTGCTTATGTGAAAAAGCACAATGTGACACATTGTGCACTAGCACATAGGCACATGTGACCAAAAAGGGATTCTACATCAACGAACGTTCCATGGAATCCCTTTTTGGAAAAATGTCTGGCGTTCGGCACCCCTTTTTCCGAAATGGGGCCAAGAATCGTATGTGCGAGTCACTCGAACGAGCAATTGCTCGATGAGATTCGAGTCGTCCTTGCAAACTAAGACAGTTAGCAAGCCTGCAGTAGCGCTACATGTCAGTAGTAATGTTGAAAGGATAGTAAAAGACTATAGTATTAGGAGACAGCATAGACAGACAGCATAGGACATGCTGGAAGCCAATGGTAAGACTACCCGTATACGAGCTGTATGCAAGTTGTTTTGAAACTTGGAAAGCCACTTATAGAATCACACTTGTGGAATCATTTTTGGGGAAATGTCGGGATTATAAAATCCCTTTTTGGTCGTATGAGTCCACGAGCAGCATGTGCGAGTCACTCGTTCGAGCAACTACTTGATAGCACATTTGCTCGATGGACTTCGAGTCGTTCGAGAAGAATGTGGAGTCACTCGATCGAGCAATTGCTCTAAAGCTCATTTGCTCGATGGGCTTCGAGTCGTTCGAGCAATGCTCGATTGGTTATAAGGGGAATTTGGAATAGGTATGTCTTAGGGTGACCAAGAAGGCTGGACCAAACAGGTAATAGTATTCTCACATAAGAATCCGATAAAAGGTGTCCTCGAAGGGTATCCTCAAATAATACAATACCAGGCCATAGGTATCCTCAAATACCGAAATACCGAAATGAGGCTACGAGTCGTATGTGCGAGTCACTCGAACGAGCAATTGCTAGATAGCTCATTTGCTCGATGGGATTCGAGTCGTTCGAGCAGTATCAGTAACTATTCGATAGACTCATGGGTTTAGTAATGACATAAACTTTTGTTATACACAAGGGAGACAACTGTGTATGGATATGTATAAATTCCGCGAAATGAAGCAATATGATTGGCTCATCAGCTTCCGTAAAGTGAACTGATTAAATGATCTGGATAAATGAAACAAGAACAAGTGTACTTGGAATGGGTTTGGAGATACTGACATTACGTACCACCTTACTAGTAATACGATGATACAGAGTATTTGGTAGGTTAATACCATTTATTAATGGTTAAGATGGGACCTACAGGGGCATATACCAACCATTCTCTGCAACCGTTCTGTACTACCAGGCATTAAACCCACCCCACAATACCGCTTGATAATATGAAGCATCTGGTGGATTAGTAGTACCAAGGCTAACAAGGGTATATACAGCTATGCCATACTACCGTTCTAAACTACCAAGCATTACCCCCACCCCATAATACCACTTGACCGACCATGACGTACTACCGATACCAGTCATATAATAAAACAAACCAATCGGTTAGTTAATAGTACCAGGCACTAACAGGGGGCCTAGAAGGGTATATACCGGCCATACTTTACTACCTTTCTAAACTACCAGGCATTACCCCTACCCACATTACCCCTATGCCCGTGACTCCCTTATTACCCGGACTTTTGCCGGTGCAGCTAGTGTTAAATTCCATAGGAACCGGACTTTTTATAGTACGTATGAATCGTCTCTTATTACCCGGACTTTTGCCGGTGCAGCTAGTGTAAAATTCCCATAGGAATCGGACTTTTTCGGGTGCAACTTTTGTCGGTGCAAAAGTATGGCTCCACCCAGCTAGGGGCCTACAGAGGTATATACTGACCATTCTATACTACCTTTCTAAAATACCAGGCATTACCCCCACCCGTAATACCGCTTGACCTAGCATTGCATACTACCCATACCAGTCATAGGATGGCATCAAGTATTAGGTGGATTAATAGTACTAATGGCTAACATGGGATTTGTAAGGGTACAAAGCGTACATCCTATACTTACACATTAGGCGACCATGCATTACCTCCACCCCACCCTCACAAAACCGTTTGGCCCAGCATTACATATTACCTATACCAGTCATGGGATGACACAAAGCTTTAAGTCGATTAATAGTACCAATGGCTTTCGAAGCGGGGGGGAGGGGGCACAGAGGTATATATCGCCAATACTATACTGTTGTTCTATACTACCAGGCATTACACCACCCCATCCCACAATACCGCTTGACCTGCCCTAACGTACTACCTAAACCAGTCATAATAATACAACGCAATCAGTTGCTTAATAATACCGAGGGCTAACAGGAGACCTGCAGGAGTATATACCGTGCATCCTATGCTCCCGTTCTAAGCAAACGGTTAAAATACCGCCTGACCCAGTATTACGAACTATCAAAACCAGCCATAAGATAATACAAAGGATTCGATAGGTTAATAGTACTAAGGCGTAATAGGCCAACAGACCATTCATCCTATACTGCCAATCTAAACAACTAAGTATAACACTGCCTGGCCGGGCATTCTATACTATCTTGCCGGCCATAGGATATTATGAAGGCCCAAGGGCTAACAGTATACCAGCATGGATATATATATATACCGCCACTAACATATCACCACCCCCCCCCCCCCCCCCTCCTCATCATACGAGAATCCCGACATCCCCTGATCCGAATAACGTTATGTCGGAATGCACAGTGGACAACAGCTGTGGTCAACGTCTCTTTGACTTTGACATCGCGTGCGCATCATGACGCCACGACAAAAATAGCAACGTCAACTGTTTCGCGGGGAAAACTTTCAAGAAAAATCTCACCCTTCACCGTCATTTTCTCAGCACATACCCATACTATATACCCATTGCCCCATGCGTACGTTTATCACTATACATACCATAGCATACTATACATCTATACATGCAGTAGCTACCCCATTTGCCTGATCAAGCTGTGAGAAGCCGCGCTTTTGCACTGGCAAAAGTTGCACCGGTAAAAGTTCGGTTCCTATGGGAAGTTAACACTAGCTGCGCCGGCAAAAGTCCAGGTAATAAGGGACGATTCATACGTGCTATAAAAAGTCCGGTTTCTATGGGATTTAACACTAGCTACATCGGCCAAAGTCCGGGTAATAACCTGCCTGCCTGCCTGCCTGCCTGCCTGCCTGCCTGCCTGTCTGTCTGTCTGTCTGTCTGTCTCTCTCTCTCTCTCTCTCTCTCTCTCTCTCTCTCTCTCTCTCTCTCTCTCTCTCTCTCTCTCTCTCTCTCTCCTTGTCTGCACAACGCTGACGAGTCAGTTGCTGTGAACCTATAAATTCGCGAAAAAACACGCAATCGCCGTAGAACCAAATCCATAGTCTGGTTGTTCGACTGGACTTGGTTGAAGTCAGTTTATTGGTGTTTAGGGTCACATATTTCTGCACATTAGCTAACCACAACCACATATCATGGATTACTGTGCCACACCGTGAAATAGTACCATACAATATCATCGTTTAGTATTCTTGGTGCGTGGGGGGTCCCTAATCCAGTGTTTTATTCTCGAAGACACGGCGAGAATAAAGAAAAACCTCCACACACACAAGTTTCAGTATTTGTTCTCTCTCGCTCTCTCTCTCTCTCTCTCTCTCTCTCTCTCTCTCTCTCTCTCTCTCTCTCTCTCTCTCTCTCGCTCTCCTTGTCTGAAGAAACTCAACCGCCATGTTTCGAGACAGTTTCAATATTGGTGGTGGTAATCGGAATTTAATTTGCTGTTATGTGTTTTTTGTAACCTTTTACACGCTATGAACGCAGTATATATGTTGTTTTTCTGTGGTATTATATGTCCGATAGTATGGACACAACATAATTCGCGCGTATCTCTTACGTGATGTGGGTGGATGGGCGTAATTGCTTTAATAAATCATTACAATATGTACAGCAAGTAGGTATAAGAACAGGCCAGCACGAGTTCCAGTATTTGGCTTAAAAACCTTAAATACATACATATACATTCTGGGTGACAAGACTCCGGGTGGGTACTCTCAGGGTACTCTCAGTGTGGGTATTCTCTCGGGCAGGGGGAGGGGTAAAATTTCCAGTGGAATTCTCGGTGGATAATATACTTGGGGGTATTCTCTCGAGGGAAGTGTACTGTGTGGGGAACTCTCTCGGATAAAGGGGGAGAGGCTACTATCCGGGGGTTGTGCTTTGGAGGTGGGGGTGGGGTGAGGGCACGTCTTTGTATACATATATATGGCACCATTGCACTACACGATTTACCACCATACAGATCATGTTATATTACCATGGTGTAACAAACTTTACCATGGTATATCTGGAACGTACAATGACATATTACGATACGCCATGATACCGTTGATTAACATAGCACATACTATCACGCAATAACATGATTTAGTACTATGGTACACCATAGTTTAGTATAATCGTTAGTAGGTGATAAAGGCCGATTCAAACACATATGTACATGTACGTGTACATGTACACGTACATCGATGTACACCTCCATAGGATTTAGTGTTAAAATCGTGTACAGGTACACGATTTTAACATTTTTTAGGGCGTTCTAGAATCGGCTTTGCCGATTCAAAATCACTGGATTCTATACAAGAGTGAAAAAAATGCATGAAATTTTATGTACGTGTACATGTACCGTCTGATTTGGAATCGGCAAATGGGTTTCCCCCATAGGATTCAGTGTTAAATTGCGAGCAAAAAACGTGTTGTCGTTTCTAAATCATCATCTTGCTGATTCTAAATCATCTGCGTCTGTACACGATTTTAACACTGAATCCCTACGGAGGCGTACACGGAAATCCATTTGCGGATTTTACGTCGGAAATCGAATCGTGTACGGTACACGGAAAAGAGGTGATTTTGAACCGGCAAAGCCACTGCCACGTTTCCTGAAGTAAAACTAACGCATGTTATTGTTGTGATTGAATGAGGTTTTCGTTCAAAAGAGTAGAGTCAGTTTTAAAAAAGAGCTGCGTGAATGAAAGGCATTCGTTCAAAAGAATCGACTATAAAATATGATCTGTAAAAATAGACATTCGTGTTTTGTTTCGATGTAACGAAAAGAAATTGAGTTTAGAGACAATTAGAGAAAAAATCAGAGGTAAAAAATCGTTTGTTCGCGTTTGTCACTATTAATTTTTGTGAAGTAATCTTAATAAACACTTAATGGAATGTTTGAATGAAAAATGTTGCTCATGTTTTTGTTGTGGCGTGATTGAAGGTTTTTCGTTTTAATGGATCGTTTTAATAATGTATAATAAAACGCATTTTCCACTCAATTAGGTTTGAGTGGTTAATTTTTAATATATTCATGATAATGATCAGAGATGTGAATGAATGAATGAATGAATCCCTTTAACGTTAAATTAGAAAAAAACCAGTTTCTTTTATGTGCTAGAATGTTTTTAACTATCATCAAAAGTTCTCTCTTAATTCGACACTAAGTGAATGGTTTTTTGATATGTGAATGGAATTCCTTTTAACAAACGTAAATTACTCTCAAATGCGTTAAATCAGAAACCGGTTTGTCATGTGCTTAAAACGTTTTTAAGCGTTCCCAATTCAATCAATACTGAGTTGAGATGTGAATTTTTAGTTATTATATTAAAGACAGAAAGATTTTTATTAACTTAAAACATAAAAATATAATTATACATTTAATTTTGAAAATAATAAAATAACTCGCATTAGCATACTTAAAGGAACATTAACAATTAAAAACGAAAAATGTTTTTAGAGATGGATTCTAGGCGCCGAGATCAAATTTTAGGCGAGTATGAACGTGCTAAGAAGGGTATTCAGTCGGCTGACAGAAGCAGACGTCTTGGTGAGATTGAACTCAAACGCGAAGCCACAAAAATATTTAAACCCGTGACGGAGGGTCAAGAGCGAAGCAGGAAGGAGATAGTCGAAGAATTGAGACCCATAAAAGAGAGTTCTTTGAGAATGGGTTCGTTGCCCGGTAGTTTTGGAAATCGGCATTCCGTTCAATCTACACCGGATTACGTTCGCACGGGAAACAGACTTGAGCGACGATACAGCTTCGACTATCACCAATGATAGCGTCGCGTCGTCCGAGGATGGCGGTAAGAGAGATCTGTTGTATGGATTTTATAAGGATTCGGACGGTAATACTTTTATTGGCGACACTGAAGTAGAAATAGGTGATGATGAATTAACCGTGGGCTCGAACAGATACGAATTAACTGATGGACTGCGCAGATTGCTCCTTTACGACAAGCCTAGTGATTACACGGAACAGGATTTCGACAATTACGGCGACATTCTGGTTCAGACCCACGCCATGAAGAGAAATAACGATGCCAGAGAGACGAGACCCAAAGCCAACAGAGGTTACAAGTGGACGAAAGTGGTGAAACCCATATGGGATATGAATAAGAAGTTCGTCGAATCGGTGACTGGCAAAGGGGTGAAAACCACTTTTCTTCCAAGTGATTCTGACGCTCTGTCTCAGAGATTGAGTTTGTTGATGGCTAGCAGACGGGCTGGTAACACAGGATTAGATAATCAGATAGTTACTATATCTGACGAATTGTTAAGACAGAAGGTTTTGAATAAAAAACATTATAAAAGGCTGATGAACGAATTGAAGGATTGATGTATATATAATAAGTAGAGAGAAACAAACAAACAAACAAAAATAAAACAGTAAATTTTTACACTAGAATAATAAAGTATTTAAACAACAAAACGATTTACCAGTGAAAAAACAAAATATATTATAAAAATAAAATATGTTGGTGATAAAGAACAGGGGATACGTCAGAACTTACGTTCAAGGTGGTTCTGGCATCGTCGATTCTATAATGCGAGCGTTCACGAGCGATGCGGGTAGAAAACTCGCATCGACTGCGTTTGAGGTCGGTAAGAAGACGGCTTTGGATGCTGGTAAGAAAGCCGCTTCCGAAGCCAGTGGTAGGATAGCTTCTGTGGCAAGAGGGCAGCCGACGCGTTGATCGACAAGTTGATCAGTCCACCGGCGAAGCGAGCTGCGTAAGAGCGAACGCCGAAAAGTTGGAAAGATTTTAAGGATGCTGTGGTACCCATACACAATTTAGCTAAAATGACGAGTGGATCAGGATTGAAGAGAACTCGCGACGGTGTGATATAAATAAATAATAATATTAAAAACTGAGTTTGAAAAACATAAAAAAATTGTGTTTGAAAGAATCTAAAATAACAAACAAACAAAAAATAAAACAAAGATGAACATTAAAGATATGTCTTGGAACGACGCCGCGACTAAGAGGTCGAATAATGAGTTCTTTCCTAAAAGCATAAGAGGCTTGATAGTGGGAAAATCGAATTGTGGAAAGACCAATCTGTTGATGAATCTGTTATCGCAACCCGACTGGTTGGATTACGACAGATTATTCGCGTTTGGCAAGAGCTTGTTTCAACCCGAATACAAATTGCTTCGAGAGTGCATGGATCGTAGATTGCCCAAGGGCGTCATAGCTAGAATCTTTGACACTATGGAGGAATTCGACAAAAGTGAGGCTTCTCTTTCGACCATTTTGGACGGTGTGGCGATGGAATTGATGAAGAGAAATGCGTCTTCGAATGTCGAGTGTCGATTTTATGAGAACGCTAGCGACGTTCCGGATCCTAGAGAATTGAAATCGGAAGATAAGAATCTCATGATTTTCGACGATCTGCTTTTGGAGAGACAGAACCGATGCGAATCGTATTACGTTAGGGGTCGACACAGCAACGTGGACTGTTTCTACCTGTCGCAGAATTATTTTCGATTGCC
The DNA here is from genome assembly GCA_031216915.1 of Pictodentalium vernedei. Taxonomy (NCBI): domain Eukaryota; kingdom Metazoa; phylum Mollusca; class Scaphopoda; order Dentaliida; family Dentaliidae; genus Pictodentalium; species Pictodentalium vernedei. The sequence continues at coordinate 633,643,536 of CM062295.1, read as the reverse complement.
CAGACAGACGATAAGGGAGAACGCTAATTTTCTATGTCTCTTTCGCCAAGATCTCAAGAATCTCAATCACATCTACGGCGATCACGTCGCAAACGACATGAGCGTGGCGGAATTCAGGAGATTCTGCAAGAGGGTTTGGGATGGAGGACTTTACAATTTCGTCGTGATCGATTTGACAAGCGAATTTAATCGCGGAAAATATCGGTGCGGATTCGACAAGTTTTATGTTTCTGATGATAATAAGATAGAGCGTGAAAATAAAAAAAAAATTTAGAAAATAATAAATCTTCAAATAATTAGTTTTTGAAAAAAATAAAATTAAAATATAATGTTGGAACAAGGAAAATTGTTAGAACGGATAGCCGAGAATAACGCTGCAAAACAATCCATTCAAATCATGGTGAGTGGCGATTCGACTCGATTCGCTACGAAATTCGAACCTTCCATCGAATTGAATACAGAGAAAAGATACGAGATGGCGTTGGTGAATCTGGAGACTTATTATTCCTTTCCCAACGTCACTGAAAAGAATAACTCGTTCAAGTATTCCGACGGAGTGGATTGGTTGGAGATTCGAATTCCCAAAGGGAGTTACGACATAGACGATTTGAACAATTACATTCAGACGCGAATGAAGACGGATGGAAAGGGAAGAAACAAGATCAGACTCGCTCCCAATCCTAATACCTTACAGACGATGTTGGATTTGGAAGATAATTTTCGAGTGGATTTCAACACGGATGATTCTATAGGCAAGATGTTGGGATTCGATCGAAAGATGTATCGAGGCCACGCGGCATCTGAAAATACGGTCGACATTCTCGCAGTCAATAGCATTCTGGTGAACGTGGACGTGATTGCTGGAAGCTACGTGAATGGTAGCGCTCAACCGACGATCTATTCCTTCTTTCCAAACGTGTCGCCGGGTTATAAGATCGTGGAGCGACCTCGAAATTTAGTTTATCTACCAGTGATATTAGACACGTTGTATAGTCTCAAAACCACGTTGACGGATCAAAATGGTGAACTGTTAGATCTTCGCGGAGAGAGGGTGACGATACGATTTCACAAAAGAGAAATATAAAAGCAAAAAAAAAAAATATTGTGTATATATATAGATAACAAAAATAAAATAAACGCAATATTAATTTTACAAAATTATTTTAATATAAATAATTATTATTAAACAAGAAAACAACTGAACTAAATATATTTTTAAAAAAAGAATTATGACAGAATACGTGATTAAAAACGTGAATATATCCGCAGGACAGAGGAAGAAACTTAAGAGAGTGTTAACAACTTGAGGCGAGGCGGTGAGATTCAAATTCACTCACGAAGATCTGACAAGAGGCAGTCAGGATTCGATCGCCTGGACTAGAAGTCAAATCAAAAGGATGGAGAAAGCGATTTGCGATGGAAGAGGGTTGACGGTGAGATTGAGTCCCGCTCAATTGAGATACAATTTGAGAATGAAAGGTGGTTTCCTACCGCTATTGGCAGGAATCGCCGCAAAAGCATTACCCTTCACCGCAAAGGCACTACCCTTTCTCGGAAAGACTGTCGGCGTGGGAGCTCTCACGGAACTCGCGAGTTCGGCAGTTGAGAAATTAATGGGTGGCAGCGGACTGCTTTTGAAGAAGGGAGGAGCCGTGTGTCGCGTCCACGTAGACGACAGCGGTAAAGGATTGTATCTAGAACCCGTTAGAGGTGGCAACTCTTTTTCCACTCAAAGAGTTGCCACCTCTAACGGGTTCTAGATACGATCCTTTACTGCTGTCGTAATCCTGACCACCTCTCGTCAGATCTTCGTGAGTGAATTTGAATCTCACCGCCTCGCCTCGAGTTGTTAACGCTCTATCTGAAGAGTGGACAGAACGTTGAGCGACTCGGCAAGGGTTTGTTGCTCGGTGAGAATTCACCGTTTAAGAATATACCGATTTTGAATATGTTATTATAATATAAAATTATATAATTATATAAAATATAAATCATAGAAAGTATAAAATAATATATAAAATAGATAAAAAGGTGGAGAAACAATTAGATGATAATGATGAATATCGCGAGACAGAGTGCGAAAAAAAAAAGATGTGGAAAAATGGTTAGACGCTAATGATGGATATCTAAGGAAAGAACTGATGAAAGAGTTAGATAAACAGTGGGATAGATGGTTGGAAATGAAAAGAAGGAGATGCTTTCCACCGTCACCACTACCTTCTGAAGAGAATGGTAATGATGCGAGGGTTACCAAGAGATGCACAACATTCGTTCATAATTATGATTCAGATAAACAAATGTGTTGTTATAAAAACGTATCATATTACAAAAAAAAGAAAAAAAGAAAAGAAGAATTGACGCTGAAATTTAAGAAAAAAGGAAACGTTATTATAATATATGGTAATAGTGAAGAAGGAAAACAAACAAAAAATGAGATCTAAAGATGATCTCATTACTTTTTTTTTTTTTCTTTCTTCTTCGCTAAAAAATCAATCTCTCTATTGTTTATATTTCCAAGTCCGTTATTAGCATGTTGACACTCGTGTATTCTCCTTTTTCGAAAATGTGTTGAATGTTTATCTTTACTCTTTCGAGTTTTTTTACATCGGTGAACTTGCTCTCACCACCCGATTTGTCCACAAGTTCGCGTGAGATTTTTGGATATATGTAGCTTCCATAGAACAACGTCAAATCGTCCTTGTCGAATTCTTTATCTTTAGCGATGACGATTTTCTGCAGATCGCTTTGGTAGTCGTAAAACAAATCGAGCATGGCTTCATCCAATTTCAAAGTCATCTTATATCTGTCATATTTATGCTCTAAGTCCTTCATCTCGATCTCGTTCAATTCGATGGGAGCGTGTTGTTGTAATCTATAGATTTTATGACCGAATTTCTTATACGTTTTGACTCGTTTCAATTTCAATTCGCATCTTTTAGGTGTTGCTGTCATGATCGATTATTTGGTTTTTTTGTTTTATGAATTCTTGCAAATAATGTATATTTTAAATTTTGTATTTTAATAATTTGTTTAAAAAGTTTTGTTGTTTTTTTTTTGCTCTTTATATATATATAAAAAAAAGTTTTTTAATTTTAATTTTCTTTAATGTGAAAATTTTTTTGTAAAAAGTAATGAGATCATCTTTAGATCTCATTACTTTTTTCCTTCTTCTTCGCTAAAATCAATCTCTCTATTGTTTATATTTCCAAGTCCGTTATTAGCATGTTGACATGCGTCATGTTTTCATTTACCAAAATGTCTTGAATGTTTATCTTTACTCTTTTGATTTTTTCTACATCGGTGAATGCGCTCCCACCACCCGATTTATCCACGAGTTCGAGTGAGATTATTGGAAATATTTTTTTTCCATAGAACATCGTCAAATCGTTCTTGTTGGGTTTTCTGTATTTGGTGATGATATTATTCAGCAGATCGCTTTGGTACTCGTAAAACAAATCGAGCATGGCTTCATCCAATTTCAAACACATCGTATATTCATTGTCGCAGTGCTCTAAGTCCACCATCTCAACCTCGTTCAATTCGATGGGATCGTGTACTAATGTATAGATATAAGTATCTGATAGCTTATATATTTCAACTTGCTTCAATTCACATCTTTTAGGTGTTGTTGTCATGATCGATTATTTGTTTTTTATGAATTCTTGCAAATAATGTATATCTTAAATTTTGTATTTAAATAATAATTTGTTAAAAAAGTTTCTCTTTATATATAAATAAAAAGTTAAATTTTAACATCCTTTTTTTTTCGTATTAATTCAATTTTTTTTTCATGTTAAGAACATAAAATTGATTAATTCTTTTTGAAGGAATTAAAACATATTATAAACAATTTTTAAAACTTTTTAACAAATTATCATTAATACAAATTCGAAAAAAAAATATTCTTACAAACCCAATTTTGAGGTAAAAACAATGATCAAGTCCAAACATCCGAATTATAGTTTAAAACGTGCAAGACTTCAAACGTTTAAAAATTGGCTTTTGCATCTTGCTCAAAAACCTAAAGATTTAGCCACTGCGGGTTTCATTTATGTGGGTAAAAGTGACAGAGTTAAATGTTTTTGTTGCAACATACATTTAATGAATTGGGAATCTCATGACAGATCTTTACTAGAACATATAAATAATGTTAAAAAAGGCGAATGTGATTATTTGAACAAGATCATAACATTGGGATTGATTAAAATCGAAGACGAAGAGTGGGATAGAAATAAAAACCAAAAATTATTGATGGATATGTTACAATTAGGGTACACTAAGGAACAAGTGTACAATGCGTTAAATAACGCAAACAAGACCTTATCTCAATTTTTGACTTTAGAACATCTGATTAAATTCATGACACAAGCAGACGAGTTATTGTCGTGTGTCGAAAATGAGTCGAGCAACACAAACATGTGTCTACTTTGCGAAAATGTCACAAACGTTTTGTTTCTACCATGCGCACATTTGTGTTATTGTAAGGAATGTTATTCTAGAGACGAGAAAACGTGTTCGTTCTGCAAACAAGAAATAAAAGCGATCGTAAATTGTTTTGAATAAAAAAACATTAAAGAAAAAATTGAATTAAAAAAAAAATCTTTTTTTTATATAAAGAGTAAAAAACAAAACTTTTAAACAAATTATTTAAATACAAATTCGAAAAAAAAATATTCTTACAAATGGAGCAAACAGATAAAAAAATGGAAAATTTAAATGAGAAAACCGTACCTCAGTTAAATGAGGTTTGTAAACTATTAAAAATTTCACATTTCAGAAATCATAGAACTAAATCAAAAAAAATTGAAGTCATACAGAAATATTTGCGAAATGATGGAAAGGCAAATGAAATGCCGATAGCAACGACGTCAAAAAATGCATCGGTTGTGAAAAATGAGACAAAGAAGAAAAAGATAGTAAAAGGAATCGAAATGCCGACGTCGAAAAAAAAAAAAAAACGTTTTGATTGTGAAAAATAAGAAGACTACTAAACAAAAAGCCGTTGAAGAACTTCAAGTTTCCAAAGAAAAGAAAAGAAAAACTAAAATGAAAACGAGTGATGCACTTCAGATTCTAGGCAAACGAGATATATCGAGCGAAATTCGACAAGCAATAGATGAAGGGAAAGGAAAAGAATATCTACCACGACTCGCCGCGGAACTATTTCAATCGAAGTCCGTAGAACGGCAGAGTGCGATCAAAGGCATTTTTAAAACTTTCGACGTGGTTCCCTCGTTGAAGAAAATCGATCCGAAATTGTTCATGGAACGGGTGAAGAAAAAAGTATTGGATTTGTTTCGCAAATACATGAACGTGGGACTAAAAATTAAGATGATACTCCATTGTGTGATGAATAAAATCGACATGAAGTCCGGCGAGAGCATTGTGAAAAATGCATATTTCAGATCTAACGTCGAACCCGTATTTCGAGGTTCAGATTTATCAGACGTTTTCGAAAAGATGAAAGACAAGATGTTGACATCTCTTGCGAATTATCAACATGAAGGTAGTAATTGGACATTCGATGAGGTGTTGAAACTCCAAATTCACATAACTAAAAACGATTCATTGAAAGGGTCTTCCTACGTGAAATTACCATATTTCTTAGCTAAAAAATATGCCGTGGTCAACGTGAGAAATAAAGATGATCAGTGTTTTAAATGGGCAGTCACCTCCGCTTTATACCCTGTCAGAACGAACCCCAAAAGAGTTTCTCATTACGAGGAGACTTCTAAAAATCTCGATTGGACCAGAGTGACTTTTCCAACTCAGTTAAAACACATCGAACGTTCTGAGGCTCAAAATCCCACCGTAGCGGTGAAGGTTTTGGGATACGACGATGAAAAACGAACAATCTATCCTTCCCATCTCGAAAGAGAAAAGACGATTATTTTATTATTGATTTCGAATGGTGACAATCGTCATTATTGTTGGGTTAAATATCCTAGCCAATTACTGTTGAGACAAAATAATAAACATGAACATAAGGTATGTTTATGTTGCAACTGCATGAACATGTTTAAGAGCAAAAAATCATTAGCGAAACATCAGGAATATTGCAAAGAAAATCAAGGTGTCGCCATCAAAATCCCAAACCCAACACCAGCGTGAAGTTTGAAAATCACAATAGAAGGTTAAAAGTACCATTCGTCGTGTACGCCGATTTCGAATGTTTCACCACGAAAATGAGTTCCTGTCAACCCAACGCTCTTCAAAGTTACGTCGAAAGATATCAAAAACACATACCTTCGGGCTATTGCATTTACATGAAATGCACTTTCGACTCGCAACACGACATGGGTCCCTTCACCTACACGAAACAGTATGAAGATGACGACGTGGCCCAAAGGTTCGTGGAAGAGTTAGAATCGAGAATTCAAATGTTATACGACAAATTCAAAACTCCGGCGAAAATGATCATCACGCGAGAACAACAGGACGAAAATAACAGAGCAACCAAATGTCACATATACAGACAATCGTTCGCCGAGAATTCGGAGGAAAATAAGAAGGTCAGAGACCACAATCATTACACGGGTCTGTATCACGGTCTGGCTCACAGCAAGTGTAATTTAAAATATCGAGATGCTGTTTTCTATCCGGTGATGTTTCACAATCTCTCGGGTTACGACAGTCATCTGTTCATGAAAAATCTTGGCACCTCACATGAAGAATTAAATTGCATCGCGAACAGCGAAGAAAGATACATTTCCTTCATGAAATGGAAGCTCATGGAGAAGAAAAGAGTAATCGATGGAAATACGTTGGAAGAAAAAACGAAATCCATTCGTAGAGGCATACGTTTCATTGACAGTTTTAAATTCATGCCGACCACTCTGGAAAAATTAGTCGATAACATGAGCAAGGATAAATTTTAAATCACGAGCGAACATTTCGGAGAGAATTATGAACACGCCAAAAACGTGTGGAAATCATTCGAAATGAAAACCATGAGAGATTATCATGATCTCTATCTGAAGACCGACGTTCTCCTCTTGGCAGACGTGTTCGAAAATTTTCGAGACGTCTGTCGTCGAAATTACAACCTGGATCCAGCTTGGTATTTCACTGCACCCGGTCTGGCGTGGGACGCTCTGTTGAAGACCACCGAAGTTCAATTGGAATTATTATCCGACGTGAACATGTTGCTCATGTTCGAAAGGGCTGCGAGAGGTGGCATCTCGATGATCTCCCACAGATATTCTAAAGCTAACAATCCCTACATGAAACAAGGTTTCGATTCGAAACGATCAAATAAATACATACAGTATTGGGATGCTAATAATCTGTACTGTTGGGCTATGAGTCATCCTTTACCGATTGGAAATTTCAAATGGGTGACGGAGCCGGAAGAGATGCAAAAATGGAGAGACTATCCTTGCATTTTAGAAGTCGATTTGAACTATCCAGAAGAATTACATGATCTACACAATGATTATCCGCTGGCTCCCGAACGAATGGAACCGAACGAAGGAGACGAGGAAAAACTCATTCCCAATTTATTTAACAAACGTAACTATGTCGTCTACAGCGAGAATTTGAAACAATACGTCGATTACGGGATGAAATTAGTCGACATACATCGCATCATTCGATTCGACGAAGAGCCTTGGATGAAAAAATACATCGATCTCAACACGAATCTCAGAATTCGAGCCGAGAACGATTTCGAAAAAGATTTCTTCAAACTCATGAACAACTGCGTGTATGGTAAATCGATGGAAAACATCAGGAAGAGAACCGACGTTCGACTCATCACGTCTGAGAAAAGAGCTAAAAAATTAGTGGTGAAACCCAATTACAAACACTGAACCATATTCGACGAAAATCTAGTGGCCGTTGACATGCAAAAGATGCACCTGAAGTTCGACAAACCATATTATCTCGGACCGATCATCTTAGATATCAGCAAGCGATTGATGTACGAGTTTCACTACGATTACGTCAAACGAAAATTTAGTGATAAAGCCAAACTACTGTTTACCGACACGGACAGTTTAGTTTATGAGATAGAGATGAAAGACGTCTACCGCGATATATCTCAGGACGTGGCCGAGTGGTTTGACACGAGCAATTATCCCATCAATCACCCGTCCAACATTCAATCAAACGACAACAAGAAGGTGTTGGGTAAATTTAAGGACGAGAGCGGCGGTAAACAAATCGTCGAATTCGTGGGCTTGAGACCCAAACTGTATGCTTATCGTCTAGAAGATGAAGAGATCAAGAAGTGTAAAGGGGTTAAAGCATGCGTGGTGAAGAAAGACATCTCTTTCCAAGAGTCTGCTAGGAAGTGGTCCAGTGTATAAGACTATGAAATCGATTCGAAGCGAAAATCACGACTTGTATACCGAAATAGTCAACAAGATTTCGCTAACGGCTGACGATGATAAGAGATTCATGTTAGACAATAAAATAAGCACTTTGGCACGCGGACATTGGATTTCGGATCTAATTAGAGACGATATGAATGTGGATGATTGGATTCCAGATATGATTGTGGATGATAGGATTCCAGAAAATCAAGAGAAATTAGATGGGTTAAAAATTATAGAAATCGATAGAGACATCGAGAGAGTTAGTTTAAAAAGAAAAAGAAAAAATTTTTTAAAAAAATAACGTCATTTTAGTGAATTATAATAAAATAAATAAAAAAAAAATATATACGCATTTATGAATAAGAAAATAAAGATATTCGTAGAAGGTGTTGTCTTACCTAACAAACCCCTATCCAACATCAATCTGTTGAATGCGGCAAAAGATTTGAAAATCAAAGTTTTTCTAGGTGTGTTTTCCAGATAGGCCTTGCCGAAGAGAAGACCTCGACAATCGGAATGCGGAATTTTAAATCTAGACGATTCATCAGGTGAAGGCACCCACTGGGTGGCGTGGATCAAGAACGGGAAGAAGAAAAATTATTATTTTGACAGCTATGGAATCTCACCGCCAAAAGAAATAAAGAACTATTTCAACAAATCGATGGTTCGTTACAACACGGAACAAGTGCAATCACCAGATCAAGTGTTTTGTGGTCACCTGTGTCTCTACGTTCTCAAGAGATGGTCTGAAGTTTCAAGACATTCTCAATGATTTACATTAGAGAGAGATTTTTTTTTATAATATATATAAAGATAATAAATTATTTTTTTAAATTTTAATCGAATAAAAACGAAAAATAAAAATAAAATAGTTCATTTTTAATAAACTGCGTTTTGAATATATTTTTTCTAAAAAACAAAAAATCCCACAACAACATGCCAGTCGATAAATTTGGTAGAAGTGACAATGAAAAAGTCAACCTAAGAAAGAAGAGGAAGACGTTCGAAGTCGACGATGGTTACGACATTGCCAACTTGGATGAACGTTACGTTCGGAGATACGAACCTCGAGAAGAACCTTTGAACATGAACGATAAGAAGCTCTACAATCTTCCCGAGCCAATAGATCTCGCAGATGCTGCGACTAAAAAATACGTTGACAGGGGGAATGCCGATTTCGAATGAATCATGCTAGATAATTACGTGGATAAAACCATGACCAACGATCTCGATCTGAAATCCAAACGTTTGGTGAACGTCGTGAATCCCATAGATCCCACCGATGCCATGACCAAGAAATATGCGGACGACTCTCACGCGAGATTCAGCAAACACCTGAGAAATAGATACATTCAGAAAACGATGCACTCGGAATTGAACGCCAATTCTAACAAAATAACGAACATGGCCACTCCCACGAATCCCAAGGACGTGGCGACCAAACACTATGTAGATCTGAAACAGAGAAAGTCTGACAGACGAGAAATGAAATCGTATCTGAATACGGGATTCAACAAGATATTGAATCTGTCGAAGGTCAACGACACAGATGCGGACTCAACCGCGGTCAACAAGGGCTATGTGGATTCTGCCATGATACAATCACAAGAATACCTAGAATCGCAAGTAGATGATCTCTACCTGAACAAACAATCTGGCGGAACCATGGAGGGTGGTATCGACATGAACGGTAAGAATTTATTCGGACTCAGTCACGATCCCGAATTCGATTCCAGCGCAGTCAGCAGAAAGTACGTGGACGACAACTCAGTCTGGAGAAAGGGTGACATCATGGAAGGTAAACTAGTCATGGGTGGACACGTGCTCACGAATTTACTGGATCCCGTGAACATGACGGATGCCTGCACCCTGATTTCAGTGGTGGAGAAAGTCAAATATGCTAGACAATTGATCACTGTGTGAGCCGAGGAGGCCGGCGCCTTAGATGAAGGAAAAGCTGAGTGGTCTTTCGGAAATGGAGGTAGCGGATCGAAACATGGTCAGGTGGGATATCCCATGCCGCTGGGAGGTGAAATCCTTCGAATGAGTCTGGCTTCCTCGGATTTGAATAACAGAGCGGTCGTCAATCTCATGGTGAATGGAGTAGAGAGCGATAAGAGATACAGCATCGAAAAGACTGAGAATCAACACGCGAATGTTAGCACGTTCGGTACGCCTCTCAAAGTGAACGCCGGAGACAGGATTAATTTTGTTACAAAAACCAATAATCCCGAAGCCGCCACTTCCGTGGTGAGTCTACTGATTGAATTAGTTCCTTTGAACAAACAGTGAACGCGTGGAAAATAATGAATTAAAAAAAAAAAAATAATGTGTGATTTATTAAAAACAAAAAAAAAAAGTAATGAGATTTAGAAAGATGTTCAATCTCTCTAGATCACATTACTTTATTTATTTTTTTTTTTTTTTTTTTTTTTTTGAGGTTTTGTTTTAATACGTTATTTCTCATAATGTTTCATCTCTTGAAATTGGATCACCTATCTCGAAACACACGTCGACATCTATTTTAGCATTTCGAAGAGCTTTTATAAATTCTCGAAAAGCAGTCGGTCCTCTATACGTCAACGTGTCTAAAAGTTTTCTGGTCTTATCTTCTATCAAGATTTTACTTTCGATTTCAAGTCTCATATAATCAGTCAATATCAAAGGTTCTGTTTCGACTAAAATGTCTAGAATTATTGCTAACGAATCTTGCAAAATATTTTTAATCAAAACACGTCTGTTTCTTCTTAAGTATTCTCTTTCTTTATCATTCATTTTTATAATAATTTTTTAATTTTATTTATATATATTTGTTTTTTTCACACTCGTCTCTCATCGAATGATCGACATCTTATTTCCATCCGATTCGAATTGTAATTCTCTATCCGACAGGACCAGGGTGAAGGCTTCGGTTTTTCTCAGCACATTCCTATCGAATTGCATGTTGATCTGAATGTCTAAGATGCTACTCTTGAGTCGTTCACTCTGTTTACTAACGTCAAATACGAACATGGGATACATCGACTTGTATTCGCCGGGAGATATGTTAGGGTTGCTCATCAATTCGTCTAGACAGTGATACTTCTTTCTAAAATCAGCGGCGTTGCCGTACAGTCTGCAGAAATCGTTCTTGTCGAACGACGCGTTGTAATCGATTGCTGGATATCTCATGGCGTTCAGAAACACTTGCATGTTTCTCAAATGGCAGTGATCGAACAGCGATGCATTCTTTTCCTGAGACCCGTCCCTATCGGTCTGAAACGCAACCACGATGAAACGCGGTCTCTTGGAAGCGGATTTCACCGTCAATCTCCAATCGAAGTGATTCGTGGAGGGTGGAATGCTAGCCGTGTTGCACTGTCTCATTCTAAATCCCACGGGTAATTTACTCTTGGATTCTATGATCTTCTAGAGATGCGCTTTTTCCATGACCGAAGGCTCCACATGCGGAACGAACCACGATATCTTGTGTAGAGTTATCTTACCCACATTGGTCGCAGTGAGTCTCACTATTGCGTCGTCGTCTCCTTTTCGAATCAACGTCAGATTGTGTTTGAATCCGTACATGATCTTGTTGTAATCGTCCGCAAATCCGAAGATGTGTTTCAAAGGTATCCTGAACGAAAACGTTCCTTTAGGTCTGGACGTCTTGACGACGTAGTCGAATATCAAGGCGGCGCCGGCGCTAGCAGGGCGACGGTGTCTTTCACCCACAACTGATTAAGTCCTCTGGATTTCGAAAAATCATCAGGATACGTCAAGAGTCCGAACATCGTGGTGGCCTGACCGGGATGAAACACAGATTCTATCTCTTGTCCGGATAGCATGTATTTTATATTACTGAATAGATGCATGATGCCATTATTGGCTACAGTAACCGTGTCGTCGTCGGCGTAGTCGCTCCCATCTTTCTTGGTGAGACGTCCCTGCACCACTATGTAACTCTCGCTAGGATGTATGAATAGATCTTGAGTTTCGACGTTGATTCTTATCTCTCCCGCATTGTTCAAACTCGTTCCGGTTACCGGTTCATATTCGTGAACCTCATATTCTTGAATACTTTCATCTTTCACTATGCTTTGTGCTATATCTAGTATATTTGTCATTTTAAAGGATTTTAGGGTTTTTTGTTTATTAATTAACTTGCTTTCTTTATCTAAAAATAGTTTTAATTATTTTTTATTATTATTTTTCTCTTATATATATATATATATATGTGTGTAAACAAGAAAATATTAAAGAAAGTAAATAAAAGAAATTTGTTTTCTTTATCAAAACTTTGTCTTCTGTAATTGTTGTTCGTAAAACTTTCCGATGATCTCTTCTCCATCCAAAGCTTCGATTTTATAAGTCACCGAATCAGTGTGAAATATTTGGTTATCACGAAGATTTCCGAGGTCCATCGAGGAGTATAACCCTTTTCGAAGTGCTTCTTATAAGCGTAGATTCTCACTCGATCACCAACCACAAATTCGGCGTTCTAGACTTCTTCCTAATCTTAGATCTTTCAGGATATAGATTCGCGTAGACCCGTTTTTCATTTCGAGGATCGCTACCTTCCACGGGAGTCATCTTGATCGATCTGTGACACGTGTTGTTGTAATCTTTGACCAGACCGTTCAGAGCGTATATGTATTTCTTGGTCGAATTCGCCGTGAAGTATCTGTGCATTTTTTCCTTCATCGTTCGATTCCAACGTTCCAACACGCTGGCTTTCTCTTCGTTTTCGATCGAGTAGAGGTCTACCAATCGATGAACATGCTTGTTGTAGAATTTCTTTCCCTTATCCACCCACAATTTACTCGGTTTTCGAGAAGACGAGTCGAACACGCTCTTCAGAGCCTCGGCGATGCAAGGTCCCGATTTATTCTTCAAAGCTCTGATCCAACCGTATTTGGAAAACACGTCGATGACCGTCAATAGATATTTGACGCCCTCGTTCCACCTCGAAAACGATCTCATGTCGACCAAGTCGGCAGACCAAATATCATCCAAACCCTTCACGAACACCCTTCTCTTTCGAAATTTACGCACTATGGGTTTGTGTAACTGCTCAGCAAATTCGCTCGTCAATAATCGTTTCTTTTTCTTCTTTTCAGATGCGCTTTTTTTTTGAACGCCCCATCCGAATCGACGTTTCACACCGATTAGATTGCCGACCATCGAACGTTCTATCTTCTCTCTCCTGGTCGGATTCGATATGCCTCTCAGTTTCCCCAACATGTTTTTATCACAGATGTCATTGCGAGTCTTGGTGTCGGGATGTCCGTCATAGCACAGATCATGATCATACGCAGCTGCGTCCATCCTATTCACAGGTTTGCTCCAAGATTTGGGTGTCAGATCGGCGTTGAGTCTCTTGTTCAATTTCGTTCCGGGTCCCGTGAAACTGTGACCGGGCAGATGCATTTCGAAAGGTAGATTATTGATCATTTTATTCACGATGCCTTTACCTTTGCTCGCGTTCTTTTTTTTGACGAATTGAGTCTTGATAGAACCACACACGTCGCAAATTCCGCGAAGCATCTGTCTGTCGTTTTTAGTTCGTACTTCTCGAGAATTACTCGTCTCGGTAACTCTCTTACACTTTACGTAATACATTTTTTAAGAGTTATTTAAATTAATTTCGTTTTTTATTTTATATATAAATTTAATAATTAATTAATTCTGTTCTTATTATATATATTTTTTTTTTTTCAATCGCTGCTCTTGAGTACTATCATCTTACTGAATTCCTCCCTGGCCTCTTTCCTCCCCTTTTCCACAAGAGAATCCTTCATCTCTTCTTTGATGATCTGACGAGTCTTGATTCTCACGGCTTCTTTCATGGCATCGTAATTCGTTTTCTCACTCAATATCGCGAAGTATTCTCCGTCCGATATCCTACCATCTTTCAACGCCATAGAGATCATTTCGGATATTGTGTCGATCTTGGAGTCGGCCAAGACGCGAATCTTGTCGTGTTTCCTCGCCTTCAGATATAATTTCCTATTCAAAAAGTTTCCGAGCGTGCTAAACAATCCGGCGGTGAGAGCCACTCCCTCTACAGTCAACACGATCGGAATGCCGACCGCGGTCGACAACAATCCGATGCCGGCCGTGTGTAAACCCATGGAAATCGTGATGAGTGTCGTGTCGATCGCGTTGACGAATTTCACGAAACGCGAATACTTCTTCTTGAGAGAATGACGAGAATCTCTCTCTCGAGTTAGATACTCTTGGATTCTACTGATTTGATCGATGCGATACCTCTCTCCTCTTTCCTTTTCTTCTAGCGACGGTGCCGTCGGCAAAACGCTGATCGGCTTCTGATCCTCGTCGTCATCTAACGTCGGATACAATTTATTTCTGGTTCTCATTTTTGTTTTTTTTCTTTCTAATATTAGATAAAAAATTTATGTATGTATTTATTTTATTTTCTATTCTCCCTTATTTTATATCAATGAGAAACTTAGTCGTATGCTTCATTGAATAATAATTTCATGATGCATCCCTTGTCTTCTAAAGTCAGACTTCTACGCGCCAATTTCAGTAGTTCTTCTGAAACTGTAGGCTTGTCTTGATTCTTACAGAAGACTAATCTCTTCCAAAACGTGATCACTTTGTCGATTTGAACGCGTTCGAACGCCGGTTCGAAATACTTGACGACCATATCTTCCCTTTCCATCCACATACACGAATGATTCTCGTGATCGAAGTCTAGATGATCCCGACATCCGACGCATCGTTCTAACAAGAGGCGACCTAGTTGCTCATTCACGCAGAATGCGTAGGCTCTCATCAGCATTTTTAAAAGAAACCTTACTCTAATAGTCTGAGGAGAAGCGCACATGATTTACGTATTTATTTTTTTTTTATTATCTATTCGATTTGATATATTTATTTTTTAAATAACTATTTATTTATATATTTTTTTCTCTCCTATATATATCAATCACTTTTTTTATTTCTTCAGGAAACGTGGCAGTGGCTTTGCCGGTTCAAAATCACCTCTTTTCCGTGTACCGTACACGATTCGATTTCCGATGTAAAATCCACAAATGGATTTCCGTGTACGCCTCCGTAGGGATTCAGTGTTGAAATCGTGTACAGACGCGGATGATTTAGAATCAGCAATATGATGATTTAGAAACGACAACACGTTTTTTGCTCGCAATTTAACACTGAATCCTATGGGGGAAACCCATTTGCCGATTCCAAATCAGACGGTACATGTACACGTACATAAAATTTCATGTGTTTTTTTTTCACTCTTGTATAGAATCCAGTGATTTTGAATCGGCAAAGCCGATTCTAAAACACCCTAAAAAACGTTAAAATCGTGTACCTGTACACGATTTTAACACTAAATCCTATGGAGATGTGCATCGATGTACGTGTACATGTACACGTACATGTACATGTGTGTTTGAATCGGCCTTTATCACCTACTATCGTTCATCATGCTTTTACTTTGAGTACCATGATGTTAAATGTATAGCCGTTGTATGTTACGGTATAACACCACGGCTTGAAATTCGCTGACTTACTACAAGATCTGTGTCTGGAATACTTTTTTTGCGAAATGACGCAAAGTTATTGCGAAATAACGCAATAGTTTTGCGAAATAACGCAATAGTTTTTGCGAAATAACGCAAAAGTTATTGCGAAATAACGCAATAGTTTTGCGAAATAATGCAAAAGCTTTGCGAAATAACGCAATAGTTTTGCGAAATAACGCAATAGTTTTGAGAAATAACGCAATAACTTTGCGAAATAACGCAAAAGTTATTGCGAAATAATGCAAAGGTTATTGCAAAATAACGCAAATACTTTTGCGAAATAATGCAAAGGTTATTGCGAAATAACGCAACACTTTTGCAAAATAACGCAATAGTTTTGTGAAATAACGCAATAGTTTTGAGAAATAACGTAATTCTTTTGCAAAATAACGCAATAACTTTGCAAAATAATGCAAAAGATGTTGCGAAATAACGCAAAGGTTATTGCGAAATAACGCAATACTTTTGCAAAAGTATATATTTTTTTTTTTTCAATCGCTGCTCTTGAGTACTATCATCTTACTGAATTCCTCCCTGGCCTCTTTCCTCCCCTTTTCCACAAGAGAATCCTTCATCTCTTCTTTGATGATCTGACGAGTCTTGATTCTCACGGCTTCTTTCATGGCATCGTAATTCGTTTTCTCACTCAATATCGCGAAGTATTCTCCGTCCGATATCCTACCATCTTTCAACGCCATAGAGATCATTTCGGATATTGTGTCGATCTTGGAGTCGGCCAAGACGCGAATCTTGTCGTGTTTCCTCGCCTTCAGATATAATTTCCTATTCAAAAAGTTTCCGAGCGTGCTAAACAATCCGGCGGTGAGAGCCACTCCCTCTACAGTCAACACGATCGGAATGCCGACCGCGGTCGACAACAATCCGATGCCGGCCGTGTGTAAACCCATGGAAATCGTGATGAGTGTCGTGTCGATCGCGTTGACGAATTTCACGAAACGCGAATACTTCTTCTTGAGAGAATGACGAGAATCTCTCTCTCGAGTTAGATACTCTTGGATTCTACTGATTTGATCGATGCGATACCTCTCTCCTCTTTCCTTTTCTTCTAGCGATGGTGCCGTCGGCAAAACGCTGATCGGCTTCTGATCCTCGTCGTCATCTAACGTCGGATACAATTTATTTCTGGTTCTCATTTTTGTTTTTTTTCTTTCTAATATTAGATAAAAAATTTATGTATGTATTTATTTTATTTTCTATTCTCCCTTATTTTATATCAATGAGAAACTTAGTCGTATGCTTCATTGAATAATAATTTCATGATGCATCCCTTGTCTTCTAAAGTCAGACTTCTACGCGCCAATTTCAGTAGTTCTTCCGAAACTGTAGGCTTGTCTTGATTCTTACAGAAGACTAATCTCTTCCAAAACGTGATCACTTTGTCGATTTGAACGCGTTCGAACGCCGGTTCGAAATACTTGACGACCATATCTTCCCTTTCCATCCACATACACGAATGATTCTCGTGATCGAAGTCTAGATGATCCCGACATCCGACGCATCGTTCTAACAAGAGGCGACCTAGTTGCTCATTCACGCAGAATGCGTAGGCTCTCATCAGCATTTTTAAAAGAAACCTTACTCTAATAGTCTGAGGAGAAGCGCACATGATTTACGTATTTATTTTTTTTTTATTATCTATTCGATTTGATATATTTATTTTTTAAATAACTATTTATTTATATATTTTTTTCTCTCCTATATATATCAATCACTTTTTTTATTTCTTCAGGAAACGTGGCAGTGGCTTTGCCGGTTCAAAATCACCTCTTTTCCGTGTACCGTACACGATTCGATTTCCGATGTAAAATCCACAAATGGATTTCCGTGTACGCCTCCGTAGGGATTCAGTGTTGAAATTGTGTACAGACGCGGATGATTTAGAATCAGCAATATGATGATTTAGAAACGACAACACGTTTTTTGCTCGCAATTTAACACTGAATCCTATGGGGGAAACCCATTTGCCGATTCCAAATCAGACGGTACATGTACACGTACATAAAATTTCATGTGTTTTTTTTTCACTCTTGTATAGAATCCAGTGATTTTGAATCGGCAAAGCCGATTCTAAAACACCCTAAAAAACGTTAAAATCGTGTACCTGTACACGATTTTAACACTAAATCCTATGGAGATGTGCATCGATGTACGTGTACATGTACACGTACATGTACATGTGTGTTTGAATCGGCCTTTATCACCTACTATCGTTCATCATGCTTTTACTTTGAGTACCATGATGTTAAATGTATAGCCGTTGTATGTTACGGTATAACACCACGGCTTGAAATTCGCTGACTTACTACAAGATCTGTGTCTGGAATACTTTTTTTGCGAAATGACGCAAAGTTATTGCGAAATAACGCAATAGTTTTGCGAAATAACGCAATAGTTTTTGCGAAATAACGCAAAAGTTATTGCGAAATAACGCAATAGTTTTGCGAAATAATGCAAAAGCTTTGCGAAATAACGCAATAGTTTTGCGAAATAACGCAATAGTTTTGAGAAATAACGCAATAACTTTGCGAAATAACGCAAAAGTTATTGCGAAATAATGCAAAGGTTATTGCAAAATAACGCAAATACTTTTGCGAAATAATGCAAAGGTTATTGCGAAATAACGCAACACTTTTGCAAAATAACGCAATAGTTTTGTGAAATAACGCAATAGTTTTGAGAAATAACGTAATTCTTTTGCAAAATAACGCAATAACTTTGCAAAATAATGCAAAAGATGTTGCGAAATAACGCAAAGGTTATTGCGAAATAACGCAATACTTTTGCAAAATAGTGCAACGGTTACTGCAAAATAACGCAACACTTTTGCGAAATAATGCAATAGTTTGCGAAACAATGCAGTACATTTGCGAAATAACGCAATACTTTTACTTTTGCAAAATAATGCAATACTTTTGTGAAATAACGCAAATACTTTTGCGAAATAGTGCAATACTTTTACGAAATAACCCAAAGATTTGCGAAATTACG
This sequence comes from Pictodentalium vernedei, assembly GCA_031216915.1. Classification (NCBI taxonomy): domain Eukaryota; kingdom Metazoa; phylum Mollusca; class Scaphopoda; order Dentaliida; family Dentaliidae; genus Pictodentalium; species Pictodentalium vernedei. The sequence continues at coordinate 633,624,668 of CM062295.1, read as the reverse complement.
CAAAAGTTTTGCGAAATAACGCAAACATTCTCCGTTCAAAAAAAAGTTACTTTTCGCATTTGACCGTAATGGGCTTCGGGGCTTGGTCAACTATTTTTATTTTTTTTGGTAGGTATGCGCGCAAATCCGAGTAGAGCAAATGTATTATAAAACTCTAAGGAGAAAATAATTAAAGTTGAGATTTTTTTTTAAATGATTATTTTTATTCACAAAGCTATAATTAATGCTTTCAATGAAGTTATTTAAAGCGCCAATGTGATGTTTTTTAACTTCCACTTTCATTTGAAGTTTAGAACTTTTTTTCTTTTTCGTCAACTCAATGTATAAAAGCGGTTTACCAGAGTTTCTTCAAAGTGGAATTATTATATTTTCTGACTGTGTAAACACCTAGCCCAATATCATTTTAGAACAAGCAAACATTGAATTTTGTACGTAAAAAGGAAAGTACAAAGTAAGTGTTTATCTACCTACCTCCATATCACATTTCACAAAGAAGAGTTTTTAAATCTTCGAGCTGTTGGATTAAATCAGAGACTCGATTCATATTTTTTACTCTTTATATCTTCTGCTCGTTCACTACTTTTTTTTCTTCACGCAAACATTTATGCACACCGTGTTGAAAGGGTTAACCTTTTGAACTCGTAAGACCGAGTTTTCGGTCCAAGCTACAGAGTCGTCCCATGTTTGTCCTATTATAGGAGGTCTATACACGGGGCATTGATGATAAAATCCTCCCTGTGTATTAATATTGGACTGACACATTTGACTGTAAGTGTACGCAAAGGCGATGCCATTCCAGGAAACAAGAGTTGAAAGGGTTAATGGACTGTTTTATCCGGCAGTGATCAAGAGAGACAACGCCTAAATAAATCATAAAAGGTGCACATTCGTAGTTCAGAACGTGTGTAAGTAATACTTTCTAAAATCCCTTAGATTAAAAATTATCCCAAATCAAATGAGTTGAGTGAATATGAACCCATTAGGGTTCATATTCACTCAACCCACTTGATTTAGGTTGATTTTTAACTCAACTGATTTTAAAGCATAATTCCCAATGGGGCTGGAAATATTCATGGATTTGTGCTACTTGCCACCTGCGGTAAACGTCACTGAGAGTAATAATTTCAACCTGACTCTTCTGTCATTTCGGAGGGTGGAGGTTCCAAAGATCTTCTCCTTGTTGTCTCCGGCAAACCTGTCCTCGACCCCATACCAACCCATTCTAATATGACGACGCTCATTCCCATTAATAAAATTGTGATTATCACGGAGTACCGATACCCATTTTCGAATCAAAGATAAAACACAAGGTAAATGCAGTGAAGCCTTTCCATGGCGAATGCACTAAAGCGATGTGAACGATGCGAATAAATTAAATCATTTCTGTTTCTTATAGCTTTCAGTGTGACCACCCAAGATGTGTGTAAATGACCTCTGTTAAAGAACAAAGACAATCATTAATCACCTTGAGGTATATGCCCAGGCTGTCAGAAACAGTCATTAGCGCATCTAGTTCATACTTAGGGATCGTAATCGGATTTGAGCGTTCACATTTTTGATTTACTTGTAAAAAAAGTAGACTTCGTTACTTCGATTAAATTTCCCAGAAACTCCGAATTTAAAATCATGTCCTTGTTGACTGCCATTTCACTCACACGTATTCACACAACTGATGGTTTCCATAAATACTGAATATTTCACCTAATTTCAACCCCAGATTTTAACCAACGCATGTGGTCTTTTCAGAGGCAGGTCTGGTATTCTTTAGGAGTGCAGGAGTGCTGTACGCCTGCTACACGCCTAGAAAATATTGAGGATGGCAATTGTTTGCACCTCTTGATTTTCTGGAATGTTTGTGACTGCCTTTAAAATCTATTATCATTTCGTTCCCTGAGTTCCAGTGTGTTCTCTGTGCCTAATGGCACAGAGAACACAGGGGGGCGATTTTTCAATGTTGTATTGTTTCGCAATAATTCCTGACCCATTCTGTGTCGCATTTCGATACATTTTGAATGTAGAAGACACAGACACATAAGAATTGAATGCAACATTTTTAACAATGAGAAGATGTGTGTGCCAATTTTTCCACCATGTAGCTGAATATAGTACAATTTTTCAGTCACAATATTAAAGGTCTTGATTAGGACCACACCTGTTTTAGATATCACAGGTTTTTGAGCTCAAACCAATCGGCTTCATCTGTTGTCTCCTACACCGCTTTCTCAAGCCTTTTTATTTTACCGCCTGTTTTAAATCGTTCGGCATCACCAGATAAAACGAACGCCATCGAGTCAAGGGGGACTGTGGAGACATGCTGTTCTATTTTCCGTCCGATGACTAGTCGCAGTGTATCATTTTTACTCTTTTGTTTAAATGCACTGCGAACGTGACAACCGTTACCTATTCCCGGTTCATTGTTCAACATTCGTTACCAACCAATATCAAGTGATAACGAATGTCGAATAAGAAACTGGGAATAAGTAACGGTTATCACGTCCCCCAAGTGCACTCCGTTTAACATTTTCTGTTCAGAAGGAATCGAATGGTGAGTTCGAAACCTCTCTACAGCTGACTATATTTTACGCTCTCTTATTCATTATTTTTAATAACGATTAAGAAAAAATGAATTTGAAAAGAGACCAAAATGTTGAAATGGACAAAAAACAATTGTAAATTGTAACAATAACGAAAATATAGTATGCAAGCATTTTGTAATTTTCTGTAGTACGGCGCAACGGGGTACAGAAAAACAAAAACACGGCATGACCATATGAATGCTCTTACGCGTAACAGATACAAAGACAACATTAATTGGACATCTATTAATGCACGTGTGATTATACAATCTCTTCACATCAAATGCAGATAGTTCACCATAACATGAGTCATTCATTTATTTCTTGTTTGGAGGGGAAACTATGGGATTTTGTCTCTTGGTTTCATCGCGGTTTTTTTATTGTTTTGTTTTGGGTAAAACACCCAACCCCACCGCGCCCCAAAAGAAGGAGTGTAACGTGCTGATATCCCCAAAAGAAGATGAAGAAGCACGGGATTATTTTTTCTGATTCTCAAGTTTCTTTTAGCTCTGGGAATAATCGATTTGTGAATTTACTGAGCGATGAACAGAAATGGTTGAATGCTAGAAGCCACTATCAGGGCTTTCAGAAAAATGAGGGTACCGCAGCAAAAGCCAACATTTTCACTGCTCACATTTCATATTCAGTTAAACACAAATAATATTTTGTTAATAGAAATTTGTAATATAACAAATTTTTAATAACAGTTTCACACCACTAACAAGAATCTTGCCCTCAACCAGTTAATACACATGATTATAACATAACGTTTTATTACTTTCCAAAATGTGTTTTAATGGGATTTCCCGGTTGGATTATAAACGATAACTTTACAAGTGAATTATGCAATCAACAATCGTGTCATATATCATATATATTTTGTTTCCACTTATGGGCGAAAGCCTACTGTATATTTATTCCGAAAAGTGACTAAAAGTTTATTGTATTGTATTGTATTGTATCCGTGCGCGCAACCGAAGACGCTTTGCCGTGGATGTAATGGGGACTTCATTGTTTTTTGTTTTTTTTTAACCCTTTACCTAATATGAAAAGCAGGCGACACTTGCAAAAAAAAATCTTGAATAGCTATTATTTTCATTTTTTGTGTCAAAAACATAGGTTATGACCCTTCATTGGAACGAGCACGACGCGCTCGTTCCAATAAGGGGTCATAACCTATGTTTTAGAAACAAAATAATGAAAATTAATTGGCGATTTTTTAGAATAGCGCTGGCCGTTACGTTAGGTTAAGGATTAAATAATATAATTATCGTTAATAACGAAAAGTATAAAACAGAGTAATCGCTTGACTGGACTGGTTTCGTGAAATAATTCATTCGAGGCAAGGGACTATATTGTAAAACACTCGTGCGCAGTCGCGCACTCGTGTTTGTGCAACGTCCCTCACCTCTCATGAATTATTTCACGTCACCAGTCCAGTCAAGCGATTACTCTCTATCACTTCACCATTTCATAGTTTATCAATAGGATATCCATTATCTTGTGCTCCTTTTTATGGACGCTTGTCTTTAACCCTTCACCCAACGCAAAAGATATCAGGGTTTTTTTTCAAAATCTTTCAACAAAACCATATCACGTGATCCTACACTGGAATGAACACGATGCGTTCGGAGCAGTGATGGGATCACATGCTATGGTTTTGTTGCAATGTTTTGAGTTTTTCATCTGGACAGTTTGAAAATTACGCGGGCGTTAGTTTTCAGGGCAAGGGTAGGAAATATTTTCAGAGCAAATCACAGGTGGGTGAAGATATTTTCTTTAATTCAGCAATTGTCAGGGTCCAGAATTAGATTATTACTACGCCACTCCGCAAATCTCCACAAAAACAAACTTGGTCTGGTCATGTTGCTTTTAAACCGTGTTGTATGGGACAACACCACTTGTGAACACGGAGAAGGAAGTTTTAATCTCGAGCTGGGCGTTTCTTTGGTTTTCCGGCTCGGTTCCGGTTTTTTAGGCAAAGAAACTGAACCGCAAGACCCTATGACCGTGCAAAAAGCATCGAACAGATTTACTGTGTTTGTGCATAAAGTGATCAAATTATCTTACTGGAAGGGAAGTGGACTAGTGATCCCTAGGGAATCTCATCTCACAGTCTATCGGGCAAGGAGGGCGAATACGTTGTGTCAGGCCTGGCATTCTGAAAAATGCAGGAGGGCAAAAAAACGCTCTCCTCGATCAGCTTAGGAGAGCAATTAGCTTTACACAGCATTTTAAGTATCCAGTTGAATGAACTCATTGAAACTGAAACCAACAGACTACATCAGTGATTTTATTAACTTTACTAAGGTAAAGCGAAATCTCTTAGACATCTAGATGTCTCACTCAACAACCGAACACACACTTGACAAGACCTGTGTGTGTACCCAGACCTGTTGTCCAAGAAAGTCATACGCCTACCACTACCACCTTCAACCCCCCAAGGGGGGTTGAAGGTGGTAGTGGTAGGCGTATGACTTTCTTGGACAACAGGTCTGCTTGAATCTACAGTCACATCCTGGTGCAAGTGCTTCAAGTGACAGGATAGTATTAATGGTAGTATATTATAGTGTCAATATTCCTTGAATAATCACCCCTGAAACTGTGATGTCAGTTGTTGAACTTGAAACTGACAGAAAAAAAAATATTGCTGCGACCCATTTTGCTTCAAGTGATTGCAACTGTGTTTGGGTATGGTTGCAGCCATTACCTTTTACCACTAAACCACTTTCAAAATGAAATTACGTGATGTTATGTGACTTCGAAGTTAAATTACATTTTTGCTTTACAACAAAAATTTAATGTGAGCATAATTCATGTAATCTCAATCATCCCAGACTAAAATATTTAGGAGGGCAATTTTTCGCTCTCCTTAATTCTTTCGGGAGGGCAGTAAGGAGAGCTAAAAAATCGCTCTCCTGAAATTGCCAAGCCTGTTGTGTTCACATTGTCCACCGGACGAGTCAATAAGGAGGAAATGTGACAATGGGAATACTATTAGTTACACGGTTTCTCGGTGGCCCAATATGGTATATATGGTGTCAGTTAATTGCATATTGGACGAGAGCGAAGCTCGAGTCCAGTATGGAATTAACTGACACTATATATACCATATTAGGCCACCAACAAACTGTGTAACGCATATATCTTACCGACTGCTGCATCGATGCACGGAACTAATAACAACAGCGATCAAAATTAAATGAGAGAATTCTCACAATGTGTTCACGTGTCTTTGCCTTGTTACAGGCACTCTCCCATAAATTGTAACAAGGCAAATTCATACATACCAAACAGTTTCATTTCGAAGGTAACATGACACACATCCACAGAATATGAAACCTTTAAGTTGCCTAACCTGCACTTCAAACCAAATATGGGCTTCCAACACTCAATCTTTCAACTTGAAGCGTTTATCGACTGCCGCCATTTTGAATAATCAATGAACAAAGGGGAGATTACCCATAGCTGTCAGCGTATATTGATGTTGGCAGACAGTATATGGTTTTATATGCAGTCTGCATGTGACGTCTTTGAACCAATGAAATTCCCAGATACTTGTAGGAGGTAAGATATATACATAGATTAGATGAATTTTATTCATTTGTTACCCAAATTTATGTTTTTCCGACTCAATAGATTAAGCAACTGATCCCCCAACAAGCCCAAAGAATGATCAAAGGGCCGTTAGGCTGAACCCAAGAAAAATACTGGCTTTTTGTGGTGAGTATTCTCGTACAAACTATTGGGGATTTCTTTTATGTTAAGGAGCCCGAATTTACCATATGTTCTTAACCCTCTGCACTCTGATGTCAAAACTCGAAAATTTCTTGCAGCGATTAACCAATTCACTCGTTTGACAGAGCTCAATGAGCTCTGTCAAACAAGAGTGAATTGGTTAAATTCCTAGTTGCATTATGGGAAAAACTGCAGTTTGAAATTTTGATATTTTGACATCAGTGTGCAAAGGGTTAACACATAAAAAAACTAAACCGAAATCGATTTTTTTTTTCCTGACTCTGACACAACCGATTGCATTTCCTGGCCCATTCGATTCTACCTGTCCTAAAGATGCTTCATATTAAACAACAATGCACTGTTTTGTTACGTGCAATTTTGAAAATATGGGCGTTAGAATTTTCATCTATTTTAGCTCTTCGGTTTCCCAATGGGATGCGGGAAATTTCATTTTGCGCGAATCAAATTCTTTTGATCCAATAATATCGCAAACAAAATTTGCCTCAAATCGACCGTTCTCAAAATTGAAATTTCGGGCAGGGCCAAAAATTCTTGCCCCTCCAAGAGCCACGGAGAGTATGATGCAACGGGGCATGTCAGGTCGTCCAAACTTATCAAAATTTTCAAATCACAAATGAGAGATAGTCCTAGAAGTCTATTTTTCTATTTTTGTGGGGAGGTGGGTTCACACTCGTCCCACTTCTCCTGAATATACACCTTTGTCTTTGGACAGCTTCCCTCTAAGCTGGACGAATGGAGGAGCAGTCTCTGGGGCATGTTGATATCACCCATTGGGGGTCGTGTGTAATAAAACAGTCGAAATTTGCTTCATTTGCCAAGAGACGTTGTAAAGAAGCGGAGAACTTCTCTCGTAAGAAGGGGTGGGCAAAAGTGTTTTTTGGGGATGATTTTTTTTTTTAAATTAGGCCCGATAATACAATCAGAGATCTTTTGAAGGTAGATATATGAAATATTTTAATCCAGAAATTGTTCTATTTTCTGTTGATGTTTAGGACAACTGACCATAATGTCGACGCAAAAGAACAGCAGTTTGATATTAAATAGAGAGCAATCGCTTGACTGGACTGGGTACGTGAAATAATTCATGAGAGGTGAGGGACGTTGTACAAACACGAGTGCGCGAATGCGCACAAGTGTTTTACAATATAGTCCCTCGCCTCGAATGAATTATTTCACGTAACGAGTCCAGTCGAGCGATTACTCTGTTTATTACTTTTCATTATTAACGATATATTAGTTAACGCTTTACCTAAACGTAACGGTCAAAAACGGCCAGCGCTATTCTCAAAACTCGCCAATTAATTTTCATTATTTTTTCATTTTTTTTCCTCTAAAACATAGGTTATGACCCCTCATTGGAACGAGCTCAGCGAAATCGTTCCAATGAGGTGTCATAACCTATGTTTTTGAGACAAAAATGAAAATAATAGTTATTCAAGATTTTTTTTTTTTTTTGCGAGTGTCGTCTGCTTTTCATGTTAGGTAAAGGGTTAAAAAAATAAACAAAAAAAAATAATGAAGTCCCCAATACACCCACAGCAAAGCGTCTTCGTTTGCGCGCACGGATACATGACACAGTTTGTTGATTGCATAGTTCACTTGTGAAGTTATCGTTTACAATCAAACCCGGAAATCCCAGTAAATCACACTTTGGAAAGTAATAATATTCTTCACCCCATCAAATAGCAGATGACAGTCGCAAAATAATTTATTGAACAGCTGAACTGAGAATTTTCGTTTTTGCCCAGAAACATGATCTATGTCCCTTCAATGGAACGAGATGAACGAGCTCGTTTCAGCAAGGATTCATAAGCTATGTCTTTTTAAAAAAAAATAAGAAATTGTAATGACGACTTTTAATATCGCTTGGTCCTTACGTTAGGAAAAAGGTTAAATAGGCCTGTTATATTCACTCCGTTAACACTTTCTTGTACATTTTCCGACACCCCTATCCCCAACCCCATCACCTCCATAGGTTGTATAGAGAGTAAGGCTGGTTGGGGATGATCCCTTTATATTCATGCAAGAAATGCATGTGTTATATGAACAGTAAGTTGGTCTATATTGGTGATATAATACGTTTTCTTCTATACCGGAGTTTGGGGCACGTTACAGAAAGCTTCGACGGGGGTGAGGGAGAAAAATATCGTGGCATTCCGGTTGTTCTGTTTGTAGAAAGTGAGAATCCTTGATATTGCTCGCGTTTTCGTTCCATCTCTTTCGTGGATTATGTTTCTTCTGTTGGGCTGTTTTCTGAAACAGTTACAAGCGAATGCTGTACCATTCAACCTTAAATTGAAATTTCAGCTTTTTTCCGTAGAACTCTACTGTATGAACAATGGCGGTGTCAATTTTCGTTTGCAGTAAGCGCAAAGTTGGGAACAGGTTTCCCATTGGAGAAGCAGATTTTATAACCCTTTAGCTAATACGAATGGGGGGTGGTACATTCTAAAAGTTTTTGGTGAATAATTAAAAATTCTCATTTTCTGCCTCAAAAACATTGTTTATGGTCCCTGATTGGAACGAGCACAAAGAACTCGTTCCACTGAGGTGTTATATATTTTTCATGCAAAAATTTAAAAAGTAATCGTCACGCCAGGTAAAGGGTTACAAGATAATACAGTGATAGTATAGAATGAATGCAGTACGGCAAAGCCTATATCGTGCGGCGAATGCCCACCCCCACCCCCGCAACGGCATCTTAGTGCATGCATAAACTTGGTTGGTGAAGGTGATATGATGCCCACAAATTACAAAACCGGTTATTCGCTCCACTGAAAGACGTCGGGATAAATGAAGTGACGGGAATAACAGAATATTTTTCTGCTTCCATTACCCCCACCCCCACCCCCACCCACCCCTTTCATTTCATCTATCTCGTTCTGGGTAAATCCTAACGAATTGGCAGCATCCGCCTGCGTAATTTGCAAAACAAGCCATTGGAAAACAATTATTTTTCAAAAAATGTCAACAAACCTATATCCTGTGACTCCTCGTTCTTCGTTCCTTTGAGGGGTCACATGATATAGTTTTTTGTTGAATTCTCTTTCAAATTTGAAAAAGTAATATTTAAAATAATAAATTTTTATGTCGTGTGCATTGGGTAAAGGTCTAAGAGTGTGCATTCCCCATAGGCAAAGGTCCAATGACGTCGCCGGTGTGAAAAAATAACTTTGAATAGCAGTTAGCGCCCTGTGGGTACTTTTTGAAGGTTTGAGTACCCAGAAAGTGAATGAATAAACAAATAATCTTTGTGACAGGATATGAATTAGTTTTCGGGGGTTCAGGCATGAATGCATGTACCGTTGAAATTTTGGAGAAAAGTGCGGGTTTAAGTCCCCTCAATCCCACCCCATGACTACGTTGCTGAAACGACATCGTTACCTGTGGGCATACAACACGAAAATACCTTTCCTTTTATGCAAATTAAGCCGCTGAAAAAAAAATTATTTTTCGAAAAATTTCAACAAAACCATATCATGTGACGCCTCTTTGGAACGAGCTCGTTCCAAAGAGGGGTCACATGATATGGTTTTGTTGAAATTTTTTGAAAAAATGTAAAAAATGGTATTTAAAATAATAAATTTTGATATCGTCTGCGTTGGGTAAAGGGCTAAATTTAAAAAAAATAGTGAAAAACGTATTCGGACAGACTGAAGTTCTCATCGGCTCGCTCAAGAAAGAATTAATCGTTTGATAATTTCTTTTCTTTCAAAAGATATTGTGAGATCTTCTGGCTAACTCATTGTGTTTATGTGACCTTAAACACCAATAAATAAATAAATAACTCATTATGTTCGTTTGAATAAAGTAAAAACGTTCATCGAAAAAAAAACTATTTTTAAATCTTCAATTGGGGATGTATGCTGAAGGTTATTCTTTTGAATCCTTTTTAATTGAAATGATTTAACGACGAGAGATCCTTTTAGTAGTTTTCGTTTGTAGTCAGTCAAGCGAAAGACCGATGAACAGTAAATTATAAAATAAAATGTGTACAGTTGTATACAGAGTTGCTTTATGATGAATATTATAAATGAGACGTACGGGTGTCGTTTTCTTCATTTATCGAACGAATACGATAGGACGACGATCGATAAACTCTGTACTCTGGTGTTCGAACTAAAAGTCGCTCCTTTCTGAGAAGACTTCAAATTGTCAACAATGAAGATGAAGACAGTTCCGTTATGTGCAGTTGTGGTGTCATGTTGGATTTGCTTTGTCTGTTCGACATACACAAACTCCGGAATTCAGGTCAAATTTTCTGACGTTGGGATCCAACGAGGTAACTTTTAGATTTATCGTACCAGGCACTCTTTTGTTTGTGGACTCCAATGGCTGAACAGTTGACTGACTGTACCGTTGAAATAGGTCGCTAATTATTCAGGCGCAGCGAAAGAAAGAAGTGTTGTAGCTCCAACTGGGGTAAAAACACTCTTTCAATTCTGAAATTTGATACCCTAGCTTAACCCCTCACTTATGATTTTTTTTTTAATTTACAAGTTATTTATCGGGGTTTGACGACACTTTCGAAAGCTAGGGTCACCTCGTGTCGGACAGTTTTGCGGGTGGAGGAAGCCGGAATATCCAGAGAGAATCACCCGAGCAACGTCGAGCAACTGCCCGACTCCCCAACGTACTAACTCCGCACAAGCAGAGTTAGCATTGGTTGAAGACAGATGCACCATCGACTGTGCAGTACTCCATAGTACATAGCGCCTCCGCGTGGGCAATTGGGATAAAGTGCCTTGCCCAAGAACACAACGAAATTATCCCCGTCGGGGATCGAACCGTGGGGGAGCGCGGTGGTTCGGTAGGAAGCGCTGCAGGCTGCAGGCCGAGAGGTCCTTGGTTCGAATCCCACCTGCGGCAACTGCGTTGTGTTCTTGGGCAAGACACTTAATCCCGATTGCCCACGTGGGGTCACGGTGGCGTTGTGCACTAAGGCGTACTGTACATCGATGGTGCACTTGTCTCCAACCAAATCTAACCCTCCGTGTGTGGAGTTAGTACGTTGGGGCGCCTGGCAGTTGCTCGCTGATGCTCGGCGGGTACTCCGGCTTCCTGCACTCGTGAAACTGTCAGACACGAGGTGACTGGCTGTCGAAAGCGTCGTTAAACCCATTCGGGTTGAAGCCCATTCGGGTTGAAGCCCAATGCCATAACAACCGAGCCATCGCGATCCTTCTAGTTGTAGATAAATAAAATATACATGTAGAGTTGCAGATAAATAAAATATACATGTAAAAGCCTTATCGTAACTTTTTTTTAATTACCATGTACCGTGCCGCTACCTCAAATTGGTCATGTTTAGGTCCTCAATAGTAGTACTGAAATGGTAAACCGGATAACCGGTTAGAAACCGGTTACCTACCTAATCGATTAAAAAAAAACGTCAACCGGTTATCCGAAATATCGGTTAAAACGTAGTAAATCTGCCGCTTCTCCTTTGGGGTAGATTACACATCGAAGCAGCGCTATATATACTGAAAAATAATCGACTTTGGCGTTCAAGGCTTCGTTAATGATCGGCAATTTCCGTGAGTTCTGAGTAACCGCAGAAACTATTCCGCAGTATGTATACAAACGAAAATTTTCGAGTACTCGACAACGTTCGTTTGTATACACACTACGGAATAGTTTCTGAGAATACTACTTTCCAATTCCTATAGTTTTGATCCCAGATTCGGTGAAATAATGGCTCCGATTAACCGGATATTATCCGGTTATAGCTCTCGGTTAGTCGGTTGTGAAAATGCGCCAGCTGTTTCAGCCCTACTCAATAGCCTAAATCGAGTACTACAGACCTCCAGTTTGTACGACCGTCTATGTGTGTGACATTAGTACAAATATCAAATCTAGCCTGCCAGCTGCAGCCAATGCTATAAAACCTTTGCAATTGTATTTTCTGGAAATGTATTTCTATCTATTAATATAACTGACTAAAATGAATCATTAGCATTTTAAAAGATATGGCAATTTGCCATTAGGCAAATTGCCAGATCTGTGAAAATGCTAATGGTTCATTTTAACCCGTTTAAAGTCATAACTAGAAAATACAATTCTAGAAAATACAATTGTAAAGGTTTTATAGTATTGGCTCCTGCTGGCAGGCAAGATTTGTTAGTTTTATACGTTTTATATATAGTTTCGATATCTAAAACTTCTATCTAGTTGAAAATGTCCCGACTGGAAAAATATTGTGTGGGTGGGGTGATCCTCACCTTAACCCCCTTAGCGACGCCCCTGTATGGTGGGAAGGACATGGGTGGTAATTACAGAGATATCCTCTGTTTATCGTCTAAACCAGACTTTCCTGTACATCAAAAAGATATGCATCGCGAAAAATAAGAGGGGAGCAGATTATCACCAAAATTGGCAACACTCACGAGGAGTGGACTTTTCACCCATGGGGTAATTCTCAAATTCTTTTGAAAACGCTCAAGAGGTTCAATCGAAATTTGAGCACATTTATCCGATGCTCGTTCCAATGAGGGGTCATAACCTATGTTTTGGAGACACAAAATGAAAAAAATTAGTTATTCAAGATTTTTTTTTCAAGTGTCGTCTGCTTTTCATGTTAGGTAAAGGGTTAATGTACAGTCATTTTGCTTTTGTTTTTGACATTTACTATTGTGTGTATAATATCAATTTTTTTTGCTGAATAAATATTGTTTAAACTAAACAGAAGGCAAAACAACCTCTCGATAAATACAGACAAAACAAAATAACTGATTTCAAGACCAGCAGAAAAAAACCCAATATTTCCCGAATAACTGAACAATTTCATTTTCAGCAAAAAACTAGTATTATAAAGGTAAAAAGGAGCTTGAATATACTTCTATAAATACGGGTACATACTTGTTCGGATAGTGGCATATATAAGCAGGCGCAATCTGAATTCACTCTCAACGGACTCAAGGCTCAATGTACAATTTCCGAAGTTCGTAAAAAGTATTGCACATGTGTCGCTGTGATTTCTAGCTTTTTGATAAACAAACTGAGCCGATATTATCATACCGTGTGAAAAAAGCTCATATTACATTTTTTTAATCTAAATTATGTAAACTCAATTTAAATGTCGGCAAATACTCCGCTAATCTTGACGAACGTGAAGAGCTTGGCCGAAACAGAGGAACACCTGATGCTTTATTACGTTTGACAAGACTCTGTGAAATTGGTAACGACTTCACGAGACGGTGCTATTTGAGATGACGTTTTTGTGGAAGCTGAGAAATGTATATGCCCTGACTCAATGAGTGAAAAACTTAAATGTGTGGGTTCAAAAATTTGAATTTGATGTAGTAAAATTCATTACACAGAAGCCAAACTCAAATCAGATCATATTCAATCATGTCAAAAACATAGGCAATGTTAATAACAGTCACGGAAAAAATAAACTAAGAACTTAACGTCGATTTAAATAGAGAATCTCAAATGCGTCACGATTTCATTTGAAATTTTTCTGTGCCGAGTTCAGTAAAATAATAATAATAATTGATTTTCTAAAGCGTAAAACCACAGAGAGTGCCCTAAAACGCTTTCACAGAAGATAAATACACTTTTCTGAAATAAAGAGTCACATGTTTCAGTTTCCTCTAGAGCGGTTCAGGAGAATGCTTCGGTAAATAGGAAAGTTTTAAGATTCCTTTTGAAGATATCGAAAGTTTCTGAATTTCTGACACTAAATCGACATGAGCCGAGCTTTACTGAGGCTAAGGTCGATTTGAGTGAACGAGGTTCAGATATTTCATGTCAAATCGTGACGAATTTGATTGAGATTCTTTCATCGCGTAATGTGTAATTTATAGATATTATCATAACAGTGTGTTGATCCGTGTCGTAGTATCACGTCGAGTTGAGGTGGCCAGATTTTCGGATCACACGAGCTGCCGCAGGCAGCGAGTGTGATCCTAAAATCTCGCCACCTCAACGAGACGTGATGCGACGACACGGATCAACACACTGTTGTGATGATATGTATATCATATGACATTGTTTCGATGTCAAATTCACCCAAATTTGCCATTTTAATTAATATGCGGTGAAAAGCCGGTTACAAAATAGCAGACGAAACAACAACGACTTCCCTAGTTACGAAAACTATTCACGGAAACTCTCGGATATTTCCGTGGGAGTGTGATATGGATTTTTGATTTCCGTAAGAGTGTGATATGGACTTTTGATCCGGAAAAATCTCACCCGGTGTGATACAACAGTTTGGAAAATATCGTCAAACAGTAGTGATATTTAGGGTAAAAATGTCATAGTCATATGATAAAATCTTTTACCCAACGTAACGACTAAACTGGCCAGTGTTTTTCACAAAAATCGCCAAATAAATTTTATTAATTTTTTAACTTTTGTCTTGAAAGCATAGATTAGGCCCCTCATTGGAACCAGCTCGTAGATCTCGTTCCATTGAGGAGTCATAGGCTATGTTTCTAAGGCAAAAAATGAAATTGTTCAGTTATTCGGGAAATATTGGGGGTTTTTTCCAACTCGTCCCCGGAGTTCGAACGTGTTCTATGTGCCTACTGGCACATAGAACACATTGGAACTCAGGGGACGAACTGCTATTTGTATGAGGTAAACAGTTTATGAAATTTAAGAGAAGATTAATTCAATTCAATTTAAAAACAGTCTTGTAATAATCTTTTAATACAGCCATCTAACAAATTGTAAAAAACGGTCTCATAATAATCTGTAAATACAGTTTACTAATCTGTAAAACAGTTTATTGATCTGTAAAAAACAGTCTTGTAATAATCTCTAAAAAAAACAGTCAGCTGATAAATTGTAAAAAACAGTTTACTAATCTGTAACACAGTTTATTAATCTGTAAAAACAATCTGGTAATAATCTGTAATAAAACAGTCAGCTAATAAATTGTAAAAAAAACAGTCTCATAATAATCTGTAAATACAGTTTACTAATCTGTAAAAACAGTCTTGTAATAATCTGTAAACAGTCATCTAATAAATTGTAACAACAGTCATTTAATAATTTGTAAATAGAGAGACAGAATTTGTAAATAGACAGACAGACACGGCCCTTTTAATTTATATAAATTTATATTTAATTTATATAAAAGCCTTGGTGGTGAGATTTTCATTTTTCCCGGGAAGAATAAAAACTCGCGAGTTATTGTAAAAACACATTCGCTTCTAATTAGCTTGCTATAAAAATCTAAGTTTCCTTTTGTACCTTTTAACAAACGAAAACTAGAGGATGGCCACCAAAGGGTGGCTGATTCCCCCCGAAAAGAGCCTTGATAGCCATTCCAACCTTATTCGCGACACACCCTCTGGTTGTGGGCAATAATAATACCAAGTATCATTAATATCCTTGAAGGCTGTAAGAAGTTATAGAGCGGACACGAATTCCGTCTACGCCCGGACAGACAGACGGACAGACGGACGGACAGACAGACAGACGGACAGACGGACGACGTCACGGCTAGATTCCCCCGAATTTTTCTCGGGGGAAAAACAACAGACACCTCAGTTGTTTTCATTTATTAAAAGTAACAAAGAGACAAAAGAAAACTTGGCTTTATTTTCTACTAAGGTCATAGGTGGTGTTTTCCAAACAATTACGTTCTTCTTAAACCTTTACCTAACATGAAAAGCAGACGACACTTGCAAAAAAAATTTTGAATAACTAATTTTTTGTCTCAAAAACATAGGCTATGACCCCTCATTGGAACGAGCTCGACGAGCTCGTTCCAATGAGGGGTCATAACCTATGCTTTTGAAACAAAAAATGAAAATATAATGAAAATTAATTGCCGATTTTTGAGAATGGCGCCAGCCGGTTTTGGCCGTTACGTCGGTAAAGGGTTAATTATTAATAATAACAAAGTAACACAAAAGGAATCTTGACTTTATTTTCTACTTATGTCATAGGTATTTTGTCAATAATTACTTCCTTCGTAATTGGAATTTCCTCGCTCGTCTAATAATTTTAAGGGAGGTAACTTCATCGAAAGTCGATTTTCATGACGATAAAGTTAGAGAGTGGTGGTCGAGTGAATAAATGCGCTGGTCTCTCAAGCCAGAGGTCACGGCATCGATCCTCGGTCGAGGAAAGTTCTCGAGGTGTCCTAATACTCTCTATTAGCATCAATTATGGAGTTGTTGCATCCACGGCGTACCGTGCTGTCGGGTGAAGATGTAAATTGGCTGGCCTCTGTACGGAGAGAAACACTCCATGCAGACTAAAGATCCCACCCTTCTTCTCTAGAAAAGCGAGGCCACGAAGTTGCCTCTAAGGAGGTCATCCCACATACCTGCGCCGCTGGGCATGGAGCTGCGTTAACCCTTTACCTAACGTAACGGCCAAAACCGGCCAGCGCTATTCTCAAAAATCGCCAATTAATTTTCATTATTTTTCGTCTCAAAACCATAGTTTATGACCCCTCGTTGGGACGAGCTCGTCGAACTCGTTCCAGTGAGGGGTGATAACCTATATTTTTGAGACAAAAAATGAAAAAAAATGGTTATTCAAGAATTTTTTTGGCAAGTGTCGGCTGCTTTTCATGTTGGGTAAAGGGTAAATATAAGTTGCATAACTTGCTCGCCAGTCTTGTAAAAAAATACAAATAATTTTAAAACAAAAGACGGGAATGCTGAAGGTGATAATTGCAAATAGATATTGTATTTTATTGTATTTTATTCTACGTAAAAGGGAAATATGAATATGGGGAGCACTGGCGAAGGGAGACCAGTTCTCGTTACATCATTGAAGTTAAGCAACGTCTAGCCCGGTTAATCGGCGAATGATCCGGGTGCTTCCCGTAGTAGTGGCTGGTGTGCAATCGGCGAAGTCTGAGTGTGTGATTCTGCGACGTTGCATCACATGCCAGCTGTGAACTTTGGGAGTGTTCACTAGTACAACGCAGTCCCCACCGTACCTAGATGTAAAATAAGGACCTGTTGAGGTGCTTGCCTTATGTACCCGTCTGTGGAGCACCGGCAGTATGCTCCGTTGAGTTGAGCTGAGAATGTCATAGAATGAACAAAGGGTGTGGACACCTGTGGTACGGGGTAATAATGTAAGTCAGAGAGCAGCACTGCGGTGGATTCTAGACGTTAACATTGCATTATTATTATTATTATTATTATTATTATTATTTATTATTATTATTATTATTATTATTATTATTATTATTATTATTATTATTATTATTATTATTATTATTATTATTATTATTTATTATTATTATTATTATTATTATATAAAGTACATGTAGTTTTATTATAGGTTACTTGATAAGACAATGGGAAATGGTCGAATAAATATTTCTCGTTAACAATAATTGTCAAATTGATATAAGCGAATATCTCTCCGGATGTGACGTGCATTGTGCAATATGTTCGTATCAGTACCACTGCGCGTTTCCGGCTTTTGGGTATTTTACTTGCAACTAAAACATCGCAACACATACATTAAAAAGAATACCTTCTGTTTTGGGTAATTGCCGGGATTATCTCATTTG
This sequence comes from Pictodentalium vernedei, assembly GCA_031216915.1. NCBI lineage: Eukaryota > Metazoa > Mollusca > Scaphopoda > Dentaliida > Dentaliidae > Pictodentalium > Pictodentalium vernedei. The sequence continues at coordinate 633,606,836 of CM062295.1, read as the reverse complement.
TGGCTACAAGGTTTTCAGTAAGATTAAGAGAAACAAAAATATGACACCGAGTGAAAAAGTGCGAATTAAATGTTGTTTAGACCTCAAAAGTTAAAAATCTGTTTCTCTGGCCTTGCCACATGGTACTTTTGGCTGCTACATGCTCTCTTTTTATAACAATGCAAACTTACAAAAAATAAAAATTAAATCGTTTATGTCTGATAAGTTAATTAAGTTAATAAAATTCATAAATTCTTGCAGTCAACGGATGAAGTACACCACCACCCATGCTATTCTATAGATTATGAGGCCAAAAACATAAACAAAGAACCAGTGGCGGCGCCATGGAGGGGTATGTGGGCATACTTACCCCTCCACTTTTTTCGCCAAGCGTAGTAAAACAATACTATCATTTTAATTTTTGTTGTATTGAACGCTGCGGTGTAATGGTCGGTATGCTTAATCCCATATTCCCAAGTGCACTAAATCAGAGAAGTTTTGAAATTATATTTGCCCCCCCCCCCCCCCCCCCCACACACACACGCTAGCTGCAAACAACAAACAAGAGTCGAGGGTCCAAATTGCAACAAGGCATGCCGCGTTTAAACGGACTGAAACATAGTGCTTAAGAGTATTCGACGAATGCTAGAATCGAGAGCGTGCAAGGCATCCGATTGGAATTCAGTCTACAGCCATTTTAAAAAATAAATAAAATTTAATATTTTAGAAAAATTCTCAAAGGTTTAACTCAATGAAATCATGCAGATATGAATATCATTGGAACCGGCTTGTTCAGCCGGTTCCAATGATATCCATATTCGCATGATTTTGTTGCAAAACAGTTAAAAAAATTTCTCAACTTAGGAAGGGGAGCCCCCCCCCCCCCCCCCTCTCCTCCGAAACCCATCTCCACTGTACTCCCTCACTTTTGTAACTCTGGCGCCGTACTGCAAAGAACATGAACTTTTGATAGCAAAGCAATAATAACAAAAATAAAAAATAAAATAAACAACCGCCTGCCCACATGCAATTTTACAAAAGAAATGGCATGCCAGAAACAGAAGATCTACTTTGTGGAGCCTTAAACTAAATTTTGTAAACTCATTTTAAATGTCGGCTTTCATATGCTTGTAAAAACTTGCACGTCCTTACAGAAATTCAAGAGATACATGTAATTTAGTACATATTCAAAAACAGTAGGTATCCCCTGTGTATAAATACGGAATCTGTTTCTCATTTCGCGAAGATGCGCCACTTGTCAAATGATGCGGTCATGTGTTCGCACTATAAAGCACACGGGGTTCTCAATTTCGAGGTGGCATGGCGTTTGGGAGTGTATTCACACTCCCCTAAAAAGTTGGTTTATCTCATTTTTAAATAGTGTTGCATCTGCCACTTTACATGAAGTCCTATGATGTGGCCATATGGTATAAATAAACTGTGTTGAAATATCCTTTCTTTTAGTTTTAGTTTAACAAAGAGTTTAAAAAATTGTTAGAGGACGATATGCAGACACGGCTGTCTTTGAAAAAGAAAAACGCCGATCTTACAAACACCTACAAGAAAACCAGTTATTTTTTAGTAGCAAAACCATCTATCAGCCTACCGTGCCCGACGAAGATGACTCCTCTCTCTCACACACACTTTGTCACAAAAAGGGTGTGTGTGTTTTTTATGCCATGATTAACTATTCTACTATATATGAAAAGCCTATGTCAGACATAAATTTTAGCTTTTCAAACCAACCGTGATGAACACGCCAGCAATGGGATTTCAATAGTAAAAATTTACAACTACAATAGAACTACATCCCCGTTGACCTTTAGTGACGTCGACCTGAATGCAAACTTGTCTAAATTTTTCGCACGTCGCCTCGCGAAGAGTGAAATGGCAGGGGCAATTATTTATTACGTTTTTAAATGGGTTTACCTTATAAGATGCCAAAAATTAACAAACATGCATTGTCTCATGCTAATAAAGCATGCATAACTCGAAATAGTATGTTATTATGTTATTGAAACGAAAAAGCCCCAGTTTCTTTTTGTCATTTCGTTTCGGCGATAAAATTGGCAGCGGAGGTACCGCCCACCGATGCTCGTGTAAACAAAAACAGATTCGCTCGTATGTACGTCTGCTGTTCAGTAAAATCGAGAAAAAATAATAGCGTCTCCTAATAATCTGACGATCATGGTATAAATAAAATATACCCAAAGTAGCTTGATGTACCAAATGTTCACCGATCGTGGTGAACATTTAGTTTAAACAATATTTATTTGAAAAATCATGTTATATGTATACACCATATGGAACAAGAAAGCTTAGCATCCAAACTAAATCAAACATTTATGGTATACACAGTAACAGAAAAAGAAGGCACAAAATATATAGAAGGGATTCGACAGTAAGCTAGAAGCTTTTTGGAGTTGTCTCCCTGAAAAACTGTGGATTTACCCAACGTGGAGGTTACGGTCAGTGGGGAGGTGGCAGTCCCAAGACGCATCCGCGAACGTGTGGGCAACAATCTGCGATCTATGACACAGTAGTCGGACAGTTTTTCTTGAAGATCGCGAGGTAGATCGCAGAAAGCAACACACACGCACCCAATCGCGTCCCAAAGACGCCACCTCACAGATGTTTACACACTTTACACAAAATGTTGATTAAGCTGATACGGAGATGGGAGGATATAAGACAGGCAAAGGACGTAGGACACAACTTGAGCTCAATGGGGAGGGATTGGATCAAAAATTGATATGGTTACCCATCACTCAAATGTAGGAATAAACATGGTTGTACAGCGGGGGTCGTCACTATATCTTATCTCATCTGATGTGGAGGGAACAATTAACCAGTAGTTCAAGCATGTTATATGGACCGGGCAGGGTCTGGCATCTTCAAGTCTTGGTTAGTTAACATTTTCATTTAAGATATAGTTAAAATTAGTCTTCCTGACAAAGTAGTAGCCTCGCCGGAAAGTCGTGGACAAACACTGCATAGGCAGTTGGAGACTGACGGGGAAGTATTTACAATATATGGCGTTTACTTGTTAAAACTTGGAAGGTGCATATTGTATATTACGCGTAAAGTATCAAATGGTAGTGCTCCCCATCTAGTGAGACAAGGTAGATGCCGAGGTCCTACGTCCCTAGAAAGACTTGGATAATCGAAATGAGAAACAGCAAGACAAAAAGTAAGAAGGAAAACAGACGAAGAGAAACACATGTAAAAGAGGTAATATTCAGAATGATAATAATAACAATAATATTAATAATACACCAAGCTACTATGGGTATATTCTATATGTAAATTAGACCGTGTGGTATACGTTAATTGTTTTGATGTATACTTCAAATATGGAGAAAATAGTCATCATCATTTTTGGTGAGCTATTCACACAAGGACGCTGCAATCATTGACATTCGCCACGGCCGTCGTCAATGGCGTGGCAAAAGCCGAAGTAGACTGCCACGCGTATCCCATGGACATTGCCGACTGCCATGGTTAATTTCGAAGACTAGTATTGTAGCGATGATTTTCATACGAGTTCAATTACAATTTCGATGAATTATTCAATGTTATTAGATTTATAAGACTATTTCCCCCATTTTTTGCATTTCATTATGTTCCAATTCTATCAAATGTCACATTACAAAGAGTTAAGTTAATATCCAAAGAACCTTATTTATGACAAGTCTGAACAACTCACGGCAGCTTTTCGCCAATCGTCCCTTAATCAGCCATTGTTTAATCTAAGCTAATTGTTCGTAGTATTTTGTCGAGGTTGCGATCATCGCGGCTTTTGTTAATCTATTGTGTAATTTATTTGTATATAAACGTAGTTCTTGTATTATTTGGTAACTATTCTGTTACACACTAAAAACTAAAGTGTTAAAACTGACACTTTCAAGGTGTTAAAACCATTCTAACTTTTAGGGTTTGATTTTAACACTCAAAGTGCAATGCTTTAAGCACTTAGACATCAATCGTCAGACATCTGAAACTTGAATGGATGGCACTTCCCATGTGTCTAGTATTGGTGGTTCTTCCAGAATCGTCCATAATTTGATTTGCGCTTGGTGGGTACATAATTAAAAGGACACAACGCAGATGACGCGGATCAGGCTCGAGAGTTCGAGCCTGATCCGCGTCATCTGCGTTGTTTCCTTTTAAGTGTCGCGACATTACACTTGTCAAGTGGTATTATTGTAACACCTGTCAAGTTCTGGGATATCTACACTTGAACAAAGTGCTAGTTCAGCACTTAGTAAGTGTTAAATACAGCACTTCAAGTGTAGTTTTTAACACTTTAATTTTTTAGCGTGTAGTGAGACGCCTCATAAGGTTCATTCTTCACGTTCCCGTCGGAGGTTTCCGATTGTTACTGCTGTATCTGGAGTTCCAGTAATGTCGCTGTAAATAAACGGTAATTCCCCAAGAACTCGTTGTCGACTTCTGTTTCAACGATCCACCTCAACCATCCCACTAGTTCGTAATTTGCACGTTACGAAACTAGTCTGACTAACATATGCCCAAAGTAACAACTATCTGAAACTGTTTTACACCTGTGAACAAGTCATGTTGGTACACCTTTCAATAATCCTGAATACCCTGAACAGCGAGCTTTCCACGTGGCTGCTGAGGATTGTGTGCTTTAAATTCGGGTCCGTATCCATTAGTTCCAGTTAAGGGCTTACATTTCTTCTACATTTGAGAGAACTGATTTGGATTCTCACGAAAATGGTTGCGGAATCCATTCCTGCTTTGAGAGTCCCGGGATCCCATGAGGTCACCATGTTTGATTCCCTGCTGTATACTGATAACACAAGTTAACGCTTCACCCAACACAACTTTTAATTGTTAAAAACAAAAACTGTATTTGATAATTCAAAAAAAAAAAATATTTACCAATAAAACCTTTACAAATATGGACGTCACTGGAACCGGCTCGCTGAACCGGTTCCAATGACAGCCATATTTGTACAATTTTATTGACAAAGTGTCAGGATATTGCAGGTCATGTTATCCTTTATTGGTTAATTTGCCGCCGCTATATTAGGTAGAGGATTAACCCTTTACCCAACGAATCGTCCGCATCCGTCCGCGTAATATGCAAATTCAGCAGCTGAAAAAATATTATTTTTCGAAAAATTTCAACAAAACCATATCATGTGACCCCTCTTTGGAACGAGCTCGTCGAGCTCGTTCCAAAGAGGGGTCACGTGATATGGTTTTGTTGAATTTTTTTGAAACAATTTAAAAAATGATATTTAAAATAATAAATTTTGAAATCGTCTGCGTTGGGTAAAGGGTTAAATTGACTGAATTTTTGTCACGCGAATTCTAGCAGAGGTGCAGCGAGACACTATATGGATTATTGCTGTTTTTTTTTTGCGCGCGAATCTTTGCCTGAATCGACTTTCGGATTCTCGTCGAAGTATGGATGCGCGGTGGCTTAGTATGTAGAGGTGCAGGCTGTAAGCCGAGTGGTCCTCGGTTCGAATCCCACCTGCGGGAACCGCGTTGTGTTCTTGGGCAAGACACTTCACCCCCATTGCCCACGTGGGGGCACGGCGGCATTGTGTGCTAAGGCGTACTGCACATCGACGGTGCACCTGTCTTCAATCAATGCTAACCCTGCTTGCGTGGAGTTGGTATGTTGGGAGTTGACAGTTGCTCGCCGTTGCTCGGTTGGTTCTCTCCGTGTATTCCGGCTTCCTCCACCCGTAAAACTGTCGTGGTCATGATTAGCCATGTGCAGAAATATGTGACCTTAAACACCAATAAAATAAATAAACTCGTCGAATTATAAGCCCTGGATACGTTTACCGCTTAGGCAAAGTATTGTCAGACAATATTATATCACACGTGACTTTCCCTTTCTCTGATTGGCTGAGAGGTACTGTTTCCAGTAGTTTTACCAATCGACGAGGGTGGTACTAACGCGTACCCCAGGTCGATGGTACCCTTACCCTCAACCGTTTCTAACTCTGTGTGTACTGCGTTAGTAAATTGGTTGATCTGGCAGTTGCTCGTCGTAGCTTGGTGATTGTTCCCTTACACTCCGGCTTCCTCCAATCGTAAAACTGCCCGACCCCAGGCCTGAAAATAAGCAGTCTGACGTTTGCTAAATGAGGTCCCCAGAGGGTGAATTTGATGATGCTATCCCATACAGTGGGCCAATTTATCCTCTGGGTACCTCTTTCTGTTTAGTTTTGAGACCCTGATTCAGAATGATGTTCACAGAGGGTAAATTTAGTGATGTTACCCTGCCATGCAGGGTACCATCACCAAATTCTCCCTCTGGGGACCTCATTTTGCAGATGGCAGCCTGCTTATTCTCTGGCTTGGCCGACCCGCGATGTAACCTTGGATGTCGAAAGTGGCGTTAAGCCCCAATAAAATAAAATCTATCGATGATTCTAAAAATAATCGGGCAGTATTCCCGTGTACAATAGCTGTGGAATATTCTGTGGCGCGGTGGCGTCGCGGTGACCGTTTCTCGTCAGATCACCGATGTTAAGCAACGTCGAGCGCGGTTATTTGTTGGATGGGTGACCATTTCAGCGACTGATTCGCACTCCCGCGTTGTTTCCTTGGGCAAGGCACTTAACCCCGATTGCTTACATGGGGGCACGATGACGCTGTGTACTAAGGCGTACTGCACGTCGATGGTGCGCATCTAACCCTGCCTGTTCCGCGGCGCAGAGTTCAGAGTTACGATGCTGGAGAGCTGACAGCTGCCCGTCGTTGCCCGGTGGTTCTCTCCGGGTACTCCGGCTTCCCCCACCCGTAAAACTGTCACGGTCATGATTAGCCATTGTGCATAAGTATATGACCTTAAACACCAATAAACAAATAATACGTGGAATATTCTAGGATGTTCGACTGACGGGGCACAACGCGCCCTTTGAAGGGTTTATTTTCGGAATTCTCGTTCGTGATATTATAATTTCAAGAATGAAAATGCTTTTCTTGGGCAAATTCATGTCCAATAGGCAGTGTACAACGTCTTGGAATCCTTATGGTTAGCACGATTCTTCGTCGGTTTGTTCAATATAATATAATATTTATTGCATGGTATTTCGTTGACAGTATCACGCAAATTGTAGGGTATACATGTAGATATTTGATAAAAGCAATTAGGTATAGTTGAGCGATATGACCGAGCCGTCGGGCACCGACATCCTCAGTGCCGCATTGACCCATGGCCGGGCCCCTAGGCTGTTAGGTACTTCAGGACGGGGCCCCCTCCTGCACTTAAATCTTTCACCCCACTACAGCTGACAGCCTGACCCTGGTACGTTAGGCACTATGCCGCAGTATATAGCCCTGTATCCATTTTGCGGGTTTGATGAAGAATTCCACTCACACCTTGACATATTATTTAAATAAGCGTTAAAAAAATGTACTGTATATAAATATATATATAGTATACTTATGAGAGTAAAAATGTGGATAAATACATATGTACATGTATCTCTATACGGCGCAGAGTGCAAAGCGCCTTTACCATTGGGGCCCTAAGGCGCTGGTAATACTGCCTCGGCAACAAAACAAAATGGCGGGCCCCCTGTCCCTGCGGGCTCCTAGGCTTCGGGCTAGTCAGCCCTATGAATAATACGGCCCCGCCAAGATAACGGTCCTCAAAGAAGAATCCGTCGCGTGGACTATTCTTTCTCGAGGGCCACAATTTGGCATAGTCGACTCTAATATATATAATATAGTACTGTGCCCGACTAAAACTCGACTAGGCAATTTGGGATGGTGGGGGCAAAAGAAACACCCTCATTCAGACGTTACATCCCTAAATTAAAAATAGCAGACAGTGACTAATTTTTGGAACAAAGTTGTTCTAACGTGACCAAAATACAAAAATAAAATTGAACGCATATCAGTCGAGTATGTTTGAAACTTGCATGTGGAGACTGGTTTATATGCGGTGTACCTTACATTTATTAACCACCCTTTGCGAATTGAACTGCAATCGTATTATAAATATATTAAATGCTTACACGAGATAATGCCCAGGTTTCACAAGATAATGAACAAATCAATATATACTTCAAAGCATTTTTCAGTATCATTTCGTTGTTCATTTTGATATTACCCGTTCTCTTCGGTTGAGATACAGTAAAGTATTCGTGATATTTTGGCCTGGATTCATGATGTAAAGCTGAATGATAGTAAGGGTGTGTTTCTTTAACCCTTTCAGCACTAGCGACCTGGACGGTACTACCTTATACAAATCAGTCTATGGAGAAATGTGCTAATTCATTCTGAATTCATTGGCTGTTCAGTAATAATTTAATCCTCAGTTTTGTAGCGCCCCAGATATCAATTATCTCAGATTACCTGGCAATCGTTTTATTATTCACTGTGTCGTCTGCTCGTTCAAGCCTTGTTGACTGCTAAATTTTGCTGCAGGCAATATTTATAATATTGGTTTGAATGGGTGAAACAACAGAAACGTTATGGCTTAATACACACACTACTATTTATAACTGAATCATTTGTTAATATGAACTCAGTAGGCGATGACAGGTATACGTGCACTTCTCGCGAAACTGAAAATTATTTCATTTGAATTGTGTCAACACTTCCGTAATGTTATAACCATTGGTAAACAAAAAAAAAATCTGCCCGCTCCTCTTTTTTTTTTTTTTTTGGTGTTCGCGCCTCGGTCTGATTATCGTTAGACTGTTTTCTTCAATTTCAGCTATCTATCTTCCATTCCAATGGGGGAAGGAGAAAAATATAGATCCAGCCACCCAAATGTGGATTGGTCGAATGCAAGTACATTTTGCACATTTGCAGATAATGCATGTGTACATCACCTCACCACCACCCCTTCCGCATCATTCGTCAATTTTACAATAATTGGAAATCCGAAGCTCTAAAATGAAAAAAATTGAAACTTTCATACAGGGCGCTTGACGGTCTCGGGTTGATGTAAAGTTCCTTCTGGCTGATATATCGGCCGATATGAAACTGTCCCAAGTAACCTCTAACTATTATACCCTGTAGTTGTCCTTGTGGTGTGTTTTATTTTAATGGAGTGAGTTTGGTACCACAGAAGAAGAATAATTTTTTCAAAGTGTCGATAAATACTTCCGACACAACCTTTTATCACGTCTACCGTTGCTACTATTCGATATACTAGTACCTTTTGTTACTGGTGCCAGTGCCACTACCTCTATTATCGTCTTCTACTAACACTTTTGTCTCCTTCCCAGTACCATGGGAACCGGGGGGGGGGGGGGCATTCCCTCCTCCCCAACTTTCTTTTTGTTCCTGAAAAAGTCGAGAGACTCAGGGAGAGAGAGAGACTTTAGGCCAACATTATTTTTGCCATCCTGTCACTGCAATCTTCCTGGGGAAGATTTCCTCTTTTGATTGAGCTCAACTGCGGCCTTTAAGGTGGGGGAAATGCACATTTTTGTTCCATATTTAACAAATGTCCCAATCAGGCCGAAACAATGTAAACAATGTTTCGTCCCGATGAAGAAAACTACACGCTAAAAACTAAAGTGTTAAAAACTACACTTGAAGTGCTGTATTAAACACTTACTAAGTGCTGAACTAGCACTTTGTTCAAAGAACTTGGCAGGTGTTGACAATAATACCACTTGACATGTGTTATGTCGCGACACTTAAAAGGAAACAACGCAGATGACGCGGATCAGGCTCGAACTCTCGAGCCTGATCCGCGTCATCTGCGTTGTGTCCTTTTAATTATGTACCCACCAAGCGCAAATCAAATTATGGACGATTCTGGAAGAACCACCAATGCTAGACACATGGGAAGAGCCATCCATTCAAGTTTCAGATGTCTGACGATTGTAATGTCTAAGTGCTTAAAGCATTGCACTTTGAGTGTAAAAATCAAACCCTAAGAGTTAGAATGGGTTTAACACCTTGAAAGTGTCAGTTTTAACACTTTAGTTTTTAGTGTGTACTATTCGATATACTAGTACCTTTTGTTACTGGTGCCAGTATCACTACCTCTATTATCATATTCTACTGACACTTCTGTCTTCTTCCCAATATCATGGGAACCGGGGGGGGGGGGGCACTCCCTCCTTCCCAACTTTCTTTTTGTTCTTGAAAAAGTCGAGAGACTCAGGGAGAGAGAGACTTTAGGCCAACATTATTTTTGCCATCCAGTCACTGCAATCTTCCTGGGGAAGATTTCCTCGTTTGATTGAGCTCAACTGTGGCCTTTGAAGTGGGGGAAATGCACATTTTTGTTCCATAGTTAACAAATTTCCCCTCAGGCCGAAACAATGTAAACAGTGTTTCGGCCCGATGAAGAAAACTATTAAATGTGGAGGTAAACAAATGCAGTTATGTTGAGGTGCGCGAGTCTCTAACAGCATGACATGTTCTTGAAGTGTTGTTCGTGTTATTTAAATAACAAGTTACGTCACGTCTGCTGCGCGTATAATTATTTATCTGACAATCAAAGAGATTTTGGCCTGAAAACCACGAGAAACGGTACGCATCACATAATCTGTTCCGATTCCGTATCATACAGACGAGTCATTCTGATTCCATATCATTTATTTATTTATTTATTTATTTATTTATTTATTTATTAGGGTTTAACGACACATTAACAGCCAAGGTCATATCGTGTCGGTGACAGTTTTACGGGTGGAGGAAGCCGGAGTACTCGGAGAGAACCACCGAGCAACGACGAGCAGCTGCCAGCCCCCCAACATCGTAACTCCGCACTGCAGCACAAGCAAGGTTAGATTGGTTGAAGAAATGCTCACCATCGACGTTCAGTACGCCTTAGTACACGGCGTCATTGTGCCTCCGTGTGGACAGTCGGGGTGAAGTGCCTTGCCCAAGTTCACAACGCGGGAATGCAAATCGATCGCTCAGACGGTCACCCATCCAAGGACTAACCGGGCTCGACGTTGCTTAACTTCGGTGATCTGACGAGAACCGGTTACGGCAACGCCACCGCGCACCCGTGAAGGCTTATGAGACACGTCAAAACAAAATAACTTTCTATTTATAATATTCACATATTAACGCGAAAGTGGGAAAGTTCACACATTTCGAGCCAGGGCCCACTACTCTAAACTTTTTACAATCGTATTTTCCAGAATGGTATTTTTTAGTTACGACTTTAAATGGGTTGAAATGAACCATTAGCATTTCAAAGATGTGGCAATTTGCCAGTTGCAAATTGCCATATCTTAAAATGCTAATGATTCATTTTAGTCAGTTATATTAATTAGTAAAAAATACAATTCTAGAAAATCAATAAATAAGTAGTAAAAGTTTTAAAATATTGTTCCCTGGTCTAATTGTTCTCATTTATGGTTCTCACGTTACGTCATAGTCACGTGACCCAGTTACGTCATGTTTGGTTGTCATGGTAACCCGCGCGTGTACACATTGTGTACTAGCACACAAGTACATATCAGCACATTTAGCATGTGCCTATGTCACCGACACGATATAACCTTGGCTATTAAAGTGCCGTTAAACCTTTAACTGGTGCTGAATTATTTTTGGCCACCAAAATTTGTACACATATCTTCGCCTTGTTACAATTTATGGGAGAGTGCCCATGAATTGTAACAAGAATATCCTAACAGACTAAATAATTTCATTTCAAAGGTGATATGAACAACATCCACAGAATCTAAAGCCTTTAAGTTGTGGTACCAACACTTCAGAATGAAGCCCAAATATGGGCTTCCAATACTCTACCAGTTAAAAATAACTAAATAAATAAATAAGCCTTCATGGCTGGGTTTCGTGGTATTTTCCATGCCATCTAAACTTTTTTTTTTTACTATTTGTAAACACTGTGGAGGAACTACTCCTTCACTTTGCGTGCTCTCCCGAGTGACGTTTACGTGCTTCAAATATCCCGATGCTCTGTCCAGATTTGCTCAAAACACAACAGTAATTAGAATCACACCCTGTGTGTGCATGAATATCGAAAAACCACACCACCATGGACGTCAGAAACATTGTTACTAATATATATAAAATCAAGAAGCCGTTTTAACTCACGATTATCCTAGAATGTCAGCAAATTAGTCGAGTTCAGATATGAATACCGGAAATTCATCGCATCGATGGCATTTTTCCACTTAAAAACTGCAGCTGTGCGCTGCAACGGTGAATATAAACTCCTTGTTCAATTTTTCCAAACATCTGACAAGAAAAATGTATTATTGTTTTGAGAAAGCGAGGGAATCTGAAAAAGTAGGGTATTTCGGTGCTCTGTCGAGCTATTCAGGTGTTCTACCGAGTACATCTTGGCAATTCTGGTACTCCCCCCTCCCCCTACCCACTCCACCCCCCAAAAACGACATTTGAACGAAACGAGCAATTTGCCTCGCGACATTAAGACCTACAATTCTGTTTCAAGCAGACATTTGTCTGAAAGGCATTATCATGATTTACGAAGCAGGAATCAAATTTAAACTGGCCTTTGGCTAAAGGTGTCAGGAGTTTCTTGAATGTTCAAGTATAATGGAAAAAGAACGAGTCTGAGTTGAATGTTTTGCAGGAGCCATTTCGTCAAGGACCCAAGACGGGAGGGTTTCTCTAAGCGATTCAACGAAAGTAGTAGGTCAAGTGGTTTTGAGCCTCCATTAGCATGTTCTCATTGCATGTTCTCATAGGGCACGCGAGCGGCCAACTTGTCACGTCATTATTTTAGCGATAAGTCAACTTACTTTGTGAACCGTTCCAGCAATAGTCAAAACATGTTTTCAACATTTCGTGTGAAGTCACCGATTTTTGGATTGTCACGAATTTATTTCGCAAGGATCAAGGCAGATAATGGATATACAAGGGGAATTATAAGTTATGCCTAGGTATATGCATGACCATAGCAGTTGCTCGAAATTGAGTAGCAACAAGGCAATGTCCAGTTGCTGTATGGTTAAAGAGACGAGGGTAATTTGAAATTACTCATCTATTCTGTATAAATTTTCGCACTTGTTTTGTTGAATAAATTATCTGATAATTAATGCAAACAAGCATGTCCAAATTGGTATAGAACAGATCAGTAATTCCAAGTAAATAACATATACTGATAAATAGGTAGAAATGTAACAGATTTTGTAATTATTTTGAACGGATTTCACAGGTTGAGGGTGGGAGAAAAAAATTGCATGAACATAGGTGGGGGTGGTCAAGTAACAAAAAATTGTGCGAAAACAGTTAATGCACTTTTTTTTCCTTTTTCACTGTTATGGCATCTTATGTGTCCCAGACTGTAACAAAATGTCGCCAATTGGCCATAAAAACTCTTTTAGAAGCATTACTAACAAAACTAACTCTCGTAATATAAACAATATTGGAGAATTTCATCCAAAACTGACTTTTGGATGGGGGTGGGTGTCCAATATTGAGTGGAAAAAAAATTGCCCGGCAATTTTCTCCTAATGTCAACAAAAATATCCACTCACAACATAATTCATTCATATTACGTTTTCTTTTATCGAACATTCTTTAAAATAAAGCATAGTATATATAATATTGTCTAATGAGTCATAATAGCTAGGTGGGACTGATTTTTCGAAATGAAAAAATTGAAAATATTAATTTTTATTTCAACAAAAACATAAAAGTCTGATTTAACAAAAACAAAAAAAGTGTTTTTGGTCGCTATCCTGGTATTCAGATGCGATGAAAAACAAAAACACAAGGTTTGCCCTTCTTGAGCCAGAACAATAACAATTTCCCATTTTCTCAACCAATATTTGTATGATATACACGGTTACAGTACAAGCAGTAATAAATTATTTTTGGGCACCACAGGCACACTGCTCACATGCGCCTGCATATGCCATGATTTACAGAAACTAGACTGTTCGAAGTGCATATCACTGCATATCAGAGATAAAATTAGGAAAAGCTTATTTAAATTTGGTTTAAAATCAAAGGTTTCTGGAAAAAAGAATAATTGAGTTTCATTAGCAAGTTAAACACCGAGAAGCTACATTTGTAAGAATATTAAGCTACACATTTAGTTTGTCTCAATTGTCTGATCTGGTTTGATTGGGGTTTTACATCGCTTTCAACAACTATGGCTGTATGATGCCTATATTACAACGGTGTTAGTTCCCTAGATGAAGGTAGAATTATTCAAACAGATCCACTGGATGGCCTAAGGAATTCACCGACCTCTAGAGGAACTAAGAAGCTCATCCACAGAGTCACCTCAAAAAAAAGGATAAAACAAATTGGCTACATCAATATAGTATTAAAATGTCCGTATGAACAATTAGGCCACCGCTGCTGTGCGTTAACAACCTGGCTACCAATTGTGGACCTGTTATACCCGGGTCCACATGGGGTTCAAGCCATACATTAATGTGTCTTTGTGCACTGATGTGAATCTGGTAAGTCTTGAAAAATGCATCCGATAGAGTAAATGGCAACATGTTTGGACATATAAAAATATGCATTGAATCAGTGTGCATTACAGGTTTCGAGGTACAGTACGTGGAGAGTGGACTGTAACTAAATCACCCACGGAGTGGAGTTATCATCCAAGCTATAACTTTCAGATTTTGTACATATCGACAAAAACACAAGCAATGTTTCAGCCAATGGACCTCCGGGTTTAACCCGGAGGTCCATTGGTTGAAACTTTGCTGGTGCTGGTTATGCTTTGTAACAAATCTGCAATTATTGCTCGGGTGGAATCTCCACTCTGCGGGTGATTTAGTGATTATACACTCTCCACGTACTGTAGTGTTCGAGTGCCAATGTTTTGTATATAAAGTGAATGAGAAGGGGGTGGGTCCTCCCCTCCCCTGCCCCCCCCCCCTGGTTTTCACTGAAAATCCCCCCTGGATTTCACTGAAAATATGAGCTCGAATGCAACAATCACTCAGTTCTGTCATTGCATGTGTACAGTAACTCCATAATACGGGTCCCCCAAGAATCGGCGCTTTATTCGGGACGCCAAAGCGTATTGGGCTAACGAACCTCAAAATGGTCTGCCGAGAGGACCACTGTCTGGTCAGTAATGTGTTCTGAAGATTTTCGAAGTTTTTTGTGGGTGATATATATACAATTGCGTATCTCGGGTGAGAGCGCCGAGGTTTTCGGAGAGCTCTGAGCACTCGATAGAGAATCAGGTCCACGCGAAAGTCGAGAGAACACAGAAATAAAATCACAAAATGCTCAATTTTGTGCATTTCTGCTTGTTGTTTCGTGTTATCGACATATCTTTGTGCTACTTATAGTAGCGATGAGATCAAAATCAGAAAGGAACAAAATGTTTATACAATTTTTAGTTTTCTCAATCTTCTTCCCGGGAAAATTAATATATTCCGTGAGAGAGCCGGAAACTGTTTACAAAATTACAGCACGCAATGTGGAGGAGTAGTTTCTCCGCAGTGGTAAAGACGTAGTGACATGTGACACTAATGAAATATTTTGCTACATTGTTCTCCAGTGCTTGATATGTTTTGCAATGCAATTTTTTTCAATGGAATTGAATGAATGTGCTTAACCCCCAAAACACTGATGTCAAAATATCCATATTTGAAGTAGCCATTTTTCCCATAATGCAACTGGGAATTTAACCAATTCAATCTTGTTTGACAGAGCTCATTGAGCTCTGTCAATCAAGATTGAATTGGTTAAATGTCTAGTTGCATTATGGGAAATATTTGCACCCTGAACTTTAGATATTTCGACATCAGTGTGCAGGGGGTTAATAACCGGAAAAGGGTCAGTTCATATAATAGATCGTGTTACTTATTCGCGTCAATATTTCGTCCCCTGAATTCCAATGTGTTCTGTGTGCCTACTGGCACAAAGAACACATTGGAACTCACAGGACGATTTTGTAAATTGTAGATACACATAACGGTACATAGGGCGTGAAAAGACATGCATTTAAATATCGTCTCTCTGAACAGGGTCATCAATCACGTTAAATTTATTGTTCCGTACCTGGCTACGCAAACCAAAACATGAACATCAAATATGCATAAAAATGCCGGTAATATATAAATGACTTCAAAAAGAGTTATTATTATTGTTTTATTTCTTTTAATAGCCTACTTACATTTTCTGTACATTTCTCTCGTGCCTCCCTGGCCAATAATATCGTCATGAAAATCGACTTTTGACAAAGTTACCTCTCTTGAAATTATTAGACGCGCAAGGAAGGCCCAATTAAGAAGCATGTAACTTTTGAGAAAACATCTATGGGAGCGCCGTGGCTGAGTGGTTACGACATTGGACTTCGAACCGAATGGTCCACGGTTCGCTCCCCGCCAGGGATAATTGCGTTGCGTTATTGGGCAAGGCACTTAATCCCGACTGTCCTCTTTGGGGCACTGTGGCGCTGTGTACTAAGGCGTACTGCACGGCGATGGAGCACTTACGTTCAACCAATGCTAACACTGCTTGTGTGGAGTTAATACGTTGAGGAATCTGAAATTATTAGACGCGCAAGGAAGATCCAGTTAAGAAGCAAGTAACTGTTGAGAACCAGAAAAGATTCTCGCAAATGATTCTAAAAATGAAAACATTAAGAATTAACTTTGATTCTCGCAAAACGTTCGTTTTGATTCTGGTCATAAATTCTGAAAGTGTCTATAAACTCCCGGAAAATTCTACTAATTTTTGCAGCCTCCCTCATAATTTGGGGGTTCGATGTGGTGCGTTCAGGGCTTGACAATTCAGAATTTTGATGGACCCATTTGAAGGTTGCCCCATCACATGTTCATTAACCTTTTGATCTTTTGCCCCAATTTTGGGGGGTTAACCCTTTACCTCACACAGCTTTCCCCCAAATATCCTGAACTTCGTGATTAAAACCTTTGTCTCAAATTTTCAATAGAGGCATACAAATACGGATATCATTGGAACCAGCTGATTCAGCTGGTTCCAATGATGTCCATATTGGTATGGATTTATTGAGAAATTGCCATGATGTGTGAGGTTGTGTAAGCCACACTTAGGCTATTTTTCTGGGCATTTTTGCCATTTTGTTAGGTAAAGGCTTAACCCCTTGGTTAACCATTATAATTGGCAGATTTGGGGATGTGAATTTTGTTGAGAAATAAAAATCATTATGATTTATAATAATTTATCTTTTATCATTGTTACATGTCTTCTTATGTCATTACCCTCCAATCAGATCTCCAATTATGAAACTATTTTTTGGTTAACCTATAAAGAGGTCTCCAAAGAATCTTTTTGCGCAACCTATAGGCAACCCGTCCTATAGGTTTCCCCAATTGTCAAGCCCTGTGCGT
Source organism: Pictodentalium vernedei (assembly GCA_031216915.1). Classification (NCBI taxonomy): domain Eukaryota; kingdom Metazoa; phylum Mollusca; class Scaphopoda; order Dentaliida; family Dentaliidae; genus Pictodentalium; species Pictodentalium vernedei. The sequence goes on along the minus strand of CM062295.1, from coordinate 633,589,596 downwards.
TGTGAAGTCTTGACTGCTGAAGAAGGGTTAGGGAGCGCGGGGGCTCAGTGGTTACAACTTTAGACTTCCAACCGAAAGGTCCACAGTTCGACCCCCCCCCCACCCCCCAGGGGAAACTGCGTTGTGTCCTTGGGCAAGGAACTTTATCCCAGATGGGAGGGGAGGGGGGCACGGTGGCACAGTGTACTAAGACGTGCTGCACGTCGATTGTGCTATTGCCTTCAACCAATGCTAACCCTCTTGTGCAGGGTTAATGCTTTGGTGTGTCCGATAGTTGCTCGCCCCTGATCAGTGGTTCTCTGCGGGTACTCCGCCTTTCTCCACCTGTAAGTAAAAATATTCGACCCTGATTGTTGAAAGTGTTGTTGAACTACAACAAAACACTTAAGGGAGGGTTAAGGTCAAACTTAATACTTCCCAACAGTGAAATAATTGGGTGTATAGTAGGATGTCCTGTTTTATTTCCACATCATCTGAACTATCAGTCAGATATGTCCGCTATTATACACAAAAACGTCTATTCAAGTCCTCAAAACGTTTTAAAGTCATTTATGTTTGCGCATTTATGTTTGTTTATTCGCGATTACCTCCCCTTAAACCGCTATTCATAAATTTCGCGTAATCAAAAGTCGGTGGACTGTGTGGATGAGCAGAATAAACACCTGGACAGGAGGATCAAAGAAAAATGATTCTTACATCCAGGAACCGTGGGGGCACAGGAGGCACGTGTCCCTCCACCTTTTCGGAAATAGTTTAAAGAGAGAAAGAGAGAGAGCGAGAGGAAGGAAGAGTTTTGAACAGCATTTTATTTGCCAACCCGGCATTGGAGATTAACAGGAAGGGGGTGCACAGACCCTTTACTATTAAGATGTGACTGGAAAAATTCTATCGTTTGATTTGTATCTACTACAACCCTCAGCCCTTTACCCAACGCACAGGTTACCAAAATTTGTTATCTTAATTATTGTTTTTTTTTTAATTTTTCAACATATTTCAATAAAACCATATCATGTGACCCCTCATTTAGGACGAGCTTGGCGAGCTCGTCCCATTGGAGGGTCACGTGATATGGTTTTGTAACTTTTGATGAAATTATTTGAATTTGAAAGTTATATTCTTTTAACTGTTTAATTTGAACAGGTAAAGGGTTAAAGTCGAGGTAATGAAATTTGTTAAGTATGGAGCCAAAACGGTACATTTAAGTTCCTAGCATACAGTTAAACCTAGAAGTATTGTCGTGAAATGCGTGAAATAGCACGTCGATCTGCGCGTTAATCTACGCGTTATGACCATTGTTAGGCAATGATTCAGCCAATGAACCCCCGGGTAACCCGGAGGTCCATTGGCAGAAGCATTGCCTGTGTTTGCTCTGCGTAACCAGGAGAACCTGCCGTGCTTTGGATGCCATTCGAGATGACAATTGCGCACAACTCCTACGCACAATTAAGCCTAGATACGCGCACAGTTCGTGACAGGATTTCTAGTTTTAACTGTAGTTTTGAGTATTATTTATTATTTATTAGTGTTTAATGTCACATATTTCTGCATAATGGCTAATCATGACCGCGACAGTTTTATGGGTGGAGGAATCCGGAGTACCCGGAGAGAACCACCGAACAACGGCGAGCAACTATCAGCTCCCAACATACTGACTCTACACAAGCAGGGTTAGCGTTGGTTGAAGACAGGTGCACCATCGACGTGCAGTTCGCCTTAGTACATAACGCCACCGGGCCCCCACGTGGGCATTGGGAGTGAAGTGTCTTGCCCAAGGACATAACGCGGTTGCCACAGGTGGGATTCGAACCGAGGACCTCTCGGCTTGCAGCCTGCACCTCTACCAACTGAGCCACCGCGCCCCAGTTTTGAGTATTATACACCTACTATGCCTATACGACACATGAGCCACTTCTGATATATATCAGTGTGTGGGTTCCCTCGTATGATCGTACCCCCTCCCCCAAGTTCGAACTACTTCCCACGTCTTTGTATTCAGCCATATAGGGGTGTTGAGTTAAATTATTGCAGAGCCTCTCCACAAATGCAAGATAGACTCGCCCATTTCGCTGTATACAGCAGTATAAAAGACAAAACCAGGTAGAAAAAGTAAAACCATACTTTAGTCAGCCTGGGTCGAATCGAGTTGGACAATTGTACCGGCGGGGGAAGTACCTGGATAAGAACCACCGAGTAGAGGCGAGTATTGTGATATGCGCGATGCGAACCATACAGTAAAATTTAACCAATATTCTTTCTTTTAGTTTTATATTTAGATACAATGTGATGTGAGCGTTTCCCCTTGCTGTAGAACAAAGATAGTATTTAATCACGCTGGGTCTGATGTTCAAACCTGAGAAAACAATTGGTAATTATGCAGTAGCTTGTAGAAAGTACATCATCATCCAAACGCCTGATTTTTTCAGTGGTAGCCAATGCGTCTTCCTGGTATAGTAGGAATACAATACACAAAGTCATGGTTGGACTAACATAACCTTACAGTTGAGAAAAGTGCATTGTTTCCGCCCGGTGAAGAATTTTTTAAATGTGTCGCCAACAACGTTCACGTTTATCGACTTTAATGGCCATAAGAAGATGAGGCAAATCATATAAGGAAATCATGGTTCACATTAAGAGTAAACTATCTACTCTATAGGGGACGCGGTAGCTCAGTGGTTATGGTAGTGTACTTCAAACCAACCGCGTTGTGTCCTTGGGCAAGGCACTTAATCCCTATTGGCACGGTGGCGCCGTGTACTAAGGCGTACTGCACGTCGAGAGTGCACTTATCTTCAACCAATGCTGACCATGCTTGTGTGGAGTTCGTACATTGGGGTGTCTGACGGTTGGGCGCCGTAGTTCGGTTGTTCTTTCCGGGTACTCCGGCTTCCTCCGTCCGTAAAACTGTCCGATACGAGGTGACCCTGGCTGTCGAAAGTGTCGTTAAACTCCAATAAATAAATACGTATCTACTCTGTGCACCACTTTCCTTTTAATTAGCATAGGGTCCTGCGAGTCAGACATTTTCGATATGAATCGAATCTCGAATCGAATCACGTCTGTTATTTGAAGTCGAATCGAACCTTGCATCGAATCGAATCAGTGGCGTCTTGGAGATGCACGAAGGCTTTAGATTAGCTGTCCTCATATGCCGTTCCCAAAATCTCGAACGAACTGGACCCTGAATTGCGAAACATAGAAAATAGAAAAGAATTTAACCCTTCACCCAACGTAAGGACCAAAACCGAGCAGCGTTATTCTCAAAAATCGCCAATTAATTTTCATTATTTTTTCATTTTTTCTCTCAAAAACATAGGTTATGACCCCTCTTTGGAACGAGCTCGACGAGCTCGTTCCAACGAGGGGTCATAACCTATGTTTTTGAGATAAAAAATGAAAAAATTAGTTATTCAAGAATTTTTTTGGCAAGTGTCGTCTGCTTTCCATGTTAGGTAAAGGGTTAAAGAGAAATTAAGCACAAAACTTCTGTCCTCCTATCAAGAAAGCTATCAGTGTGACAACCCATACCGTCCTGACTACTACATTCCACAGTAGGGGTGGCCACACCGATAACCTAAATAACCTAGTGTTCCAAGATGTCGACACATCGAGGACTTAATATGTATAATGTTGTGTCCATTATGTTTTTCTTGACGAGCAGTACTTGAACCGTGCAATATTTGATTTCTAAATTTAACCTCCGCCCAGTTTGGTAACCCTAATAATATCAGATTAGCACGGAGGGGTCGGGATACCCACTATCACATTCACAATTCGTCATCTTTTTGAACCTGGAAACTCGTCCTTTTTGTAGATTAATGGGGTACGTCTCCAAGTCAGAGTTGCAGATCTACTATCTACTCACAATTACCCTTACTAGTAGATCCTTCTATCACAGCCTAATACGCAGAGCATGTAGTCGGTGTTGGGGTTAAATCTATTACGGCAGTGACAGGTAGACAGTCGGTCTCCCTATGTCATCTCCCGACGGTATAGATTGAATATCATTTTCTAATTATCTATATGTATTTTACAGTAAAATATGTTATTGTCTGTAAACTATACCGTTAAATAAATTATCTATCCGTCCGTCCGTCCGTCCGTCCGTCCGTCCGTCCGTCCGTGCAGACATATGGGGTGTAGGTGGCTATTTGTTGGTACAAATGGGGTTAGGTGACTACCGCAATTTATGTGACTAGTCACATAGTTAAATGTCATTATTCTAGGTTGGGATTGAGAGTTGGGTTGGGGTGGTGTGGGGTGGGGTTAGGGTCAGTAAAGGGTAGGGTTTGCTACCACCCCAAAAAATTTTCACCCAAAAAGTTGTTTTAATACAATGGACATGCATTTTAGTTAAAATAGACTAGGCACATAATGAATTTTCATTAGTCTAGGGTAGGGTTTAGAATTGGGGGTGGGGGAGTATGGTTAGGGTCAGTAAAGGGTAGGGTCAGGGTTTGCTACCACCCCAAAAATTTTCCCCAAAATCACTTGTTTTAATATAATGGACATGCATTTTATTGTAGTCCCATCCGTCCGTCCGGACCACCGCAGATGGCCTTGCGAGATGATCGTCCGTGTACAGTCGTTACTTGTGAGGTTGGGGGATAAAACCGTTAGTACACCAACCACTTGTGAGTCTTTTTTCAACTTGTGAGGTGCGAAAAACCACCTTGTGAGTTGCGCAATTTCTCCCATACCTAACACTAAAATCACCTCACAAGTACATCTGCGGTAGGACGTCCGTCCGTCCGTCCGTCCGTCCGTCCGTCCGTCCGTCCGTCCGTCCGTCCGTCCGTCCGTCCGTCCGTCCGTCTATCCATCCATCCATCCATCCATCCATCCATCCATCCATCCACTCACTCATCCATCCATCCATCCATCCACCCACTCACTCATCCATCCATCCATCCATCCATCCATCCATCCATCCATCTATATATCCATACATACGCCCATCCATCCATCCGTCCATCATGGTTGGGGTGCTATTAACGTGATTTGTTCCAACTGTGATGGCTCAAGTCCCGACTGATAAAATAATCCAACTACATCATCAAGGCACGCCTTCGTCGAAGGCATGCCTTGTTGATGTAGTTGGAATATTTCCCTGTCAGGATTATAGTTCACCGTCGACATTGTTTAGAAACTTTAAATTTGCATTTAGCGGGGATAGGGACTTGTGATACTAGAATTAGCATGGTGGGTGGCATGAGTTTAGATGTGATTTATGTTTTATAGTCTAAGTTACACTCAGTCGTTTATTTAAACATTATTTATGTACAATTTCCATCTGAACTACGCGTTTTGTGAGACGACGAAGAAAACTGATACCAAGCTATACTCGTGTGAAGAAGATTCGAGAGGAAATGAAAGCCGATTTTATTCTCAATAGAATTGCAATTAGGGGACCCCCCCCCCAAAAAAAAAAAAATACAAGTATCATGTGACTGTATTTGAGAAGTAAGCATCCCCCTCCCCCCCCTCCCCCCCCCCCCATTCCTGATTACCCGGTGGGTGTGGTGGTATTATGGTTCAAAAGTGTATTGGAAAAGATAATTTCGGCCTCTCTCTAAAGGCCCTGGGTACCCCCACCCCGGTGACCCTCATCTCTTTAGTTCACTGAGTCTGAGTATGCTTACGTCATCCCTTGATGTCCTGTGTCTGATGCCATTGTTCGACTTCGTCCGTCACCCGTTAGCATTCCATTTGTTTCTCTTCTCCAAGAGTTCAGATCCTAACACATTGGTGGCCAAGTATGCTAGTCTCTTATGCTAGATGTCCAGGGATCGAACACTCTCTGCCAGCATCAATTGTGGGGGTTGTCACAGCCAGCGTACCGTTCATCGGATGGGAACGTAAAATGGATCGCCCATGTGTGTGCTAAAGATCCACGCAGGCTAAAGAACCCTTTGTGTATTCGAGATAGGCCACGAAGTTGCCGCTACGGAGGTTATCCCACATTCCCATGCTGTTGGACCAAGAAGAGGCGTTACTTTTAGTTCTAAAGCTTGCTCACCGATCCTTGTAAAATCAGTAAGCTCAAAAAAACACTGTACGCGATATTATAGGGTTAACCGTTTGGGACCGAAAGACCCCTTTTTTGGTCCATGAGCGTGATACGTAATGACTTCATTGAGCAGGATGGCTGCTCCCCTAATATGAGCTTAGGACCAATCAATATTTTCAACGGGCAACCCAAAGGCTGCACTTTGAAAATATTTATTGATCTACACCCAAATAATGAATATGGACTCTTCCAATTGCTGTCATTGAGCCGACGTGGAAGATACCATCAGAGTTAATATGGTTAAAATTAGGAGAATTTTTGTGAGGAATTTGTAAATATGACATGGTGTGATGCCTTATACAATCATTGAATATAATTTTGTCGTAACAAAATATTGCATTAAAATTAAATTTTAGTGATGACATATTCCATATATGGCACTGGTCTAAGTTCTTTATTCTACCGCAAATTAAACTTCAGAGCCAAAGCATGGTGCTGAAATTGCAAAAAAAATGGTAATTGACATATTTATTTACTGCTTTATCGCAATGTCCGCGTCGCATCTTGTGTGCAAAGAAGGCCTTAACCCACTATCCAATGCACACGATATCCAAATTTTTACTCTTTTTAAAATTTTACAAAAATACTCAAAAGAACCATATCATGTGACCCCTCATCGGAACGGGCTTGACGAATTCGTTCAAATGATGAGGTCACATGACAAGGTTTTGTAAAACTTTTTTGAATTTTATTTCTTAAGCTGCGCAATTTTTAAATTTTGCAGGCGGAATGGCGGATGCGGCTGATTCATAAGGTAACGCCAAATTCAGCAAAACTTGATGATAAAACATCTTTCAATGTCCCGACACCAACCGCAAAACCTTGCAGTGATTGGTCAATGCCTCGTTGATTTTATTTTATGTCGCCGGGCACGCGCATATGTCTACTGTCAGCGATTCTTTTGTCCACTGTCAGGGAAAGCGTCTCGTTGCCATGAGCAACGGTTCATCGCAATGTCTTTTTTTTACTTGAAATCAACTGAGACAAATACATTTAACTGACGTAAAATACACACAAAAGTACCGTTATTACGTACAAAAAGATTAGTTATGTAAACATGGGTAATTATTTTTGAAACCGATTAGATTATAAGGTCTCTTTTCATTAATTTACTGTAACATAAACTGAAATGAATTAACACCTTAACGAAACAACGTCTGCTTTCTAATATTCGCTGTTCACAAACGATGAGGCTCGCGGCGGTGGGGTTTTTTTTTTTTTTTGTTATTTAAGATTACAATAAAATAAAAGATTTTTCCAATTCAATTTTACTTGTGTAAGAACGGGGCATATACGTTATTCTGTTTGTTGACAGGGGACATGGTCTCACGTTCCCTGCATGAAACATATGTTCAACCTCGGCTGACGCCTCGGTTGAATATAAATTTCACGCAGGGAACATGAGACCACGTCCCCTGTCAACAAGCAGAATAACTTATAATGTCTGGTATTGTTTTTTGTTCCACTGAATCAGGACCGGATTACCATTTTGTAGGCTCCTGGGCTACAGATACTGTGACTGTGAGGCCCCCAGTGCTAATTAACAAACGCACGCAATGCAGAATTCCACAAAATGTATAGGATGACGTAAATTCAAATAACATCACAGAACAATGCTAATCTACCCTCTATCAGCACTTTTGTCTTTGGTGCAAGCGCAACCGCAAGGCAATGACGAAAGAAGAAGAAAGAAAGTTTCGATGGAATGAGCGATTTCTTGCACAGGCCTTAAGCGAGTATGAGATCGTCTCATTGTAATCAGGATTGCCAGTGCCACCGAGTTGGAATAATAGGCAAGAAAAAAATTCCAGTATATTATACAGTATATTAAGTGAGCCATTTGTAAAGAGATAATTCAGTATACTTAACTTTCATTCTGCATTTTCAAATGAAGTAACTTTTCACTGTAAATTAATTTCACTTGATGGCGGAGGCCCCTGGGCTGCAGTCCATAAAGCCCATGCCTTAATCCGGAACTGAACTGAATTTCCCGAGTCAGGTCAAAATGGAGAAAGCAAGGGAGTGAACGAGTCCGGCAAGTCCCAGCCCAGAGCCGCGTCGCGTGGTCTGTTGGAGCTTGTTTCTTCGGGCATGCATAATTTGGGGAAGTCACATCTGTTACTTATTCCCAGTTCCTGATTCGACATTTGTTATCAGCCGATAGAATCGGTTGATAACGAAAGTCGAAAAAGGAACTGGGAATAAGTAACGGCTGTCACGTCCGTGAATAATCTGTCATTTTGATGTTATTGGTGATTGAACTCCCTCGCGGCTCTCATTAGCATGTACAGTCACTCTCCAACTGCGTCGGTTTGGCTGAAGTATCAGATATGTCTTTGTTGGTGGTCTTCAGGCAAGTACAGTGATTTTGTGTTGATACGATTGCAAACCCTCATTGACAATTATAGCCTGTCTCCGGCTCGATCAGCTCTGTCCAGCTTATTGTATACATCCGGCAAGCAAACGTCTCTGAATGAAAGGACACATGGGTTGCCAAAGGTTTGACTCCATCGAACGCAGCTCTCGAATCGATAACGGAGTCCCGGTCGGTTTTAACCGAGCGTTAGTGGGAAATTTGGATTCTACCAGGACGAAACGAGCCAAAAGAGGGATCCTGGACGAACCAGAGAGAAGAACCACCAGCTGCAATGTCAGCCAGAGGGTGACCATAATAATCCGTAGCGGTTACAAAAGGATTGGAGGAAACTCAACTAGAAAGCATGGAAACAGTCGAGTATAAGCTTATAGCTTGTTGCTGAACCCATGTTTTCAGCGCTTTTGAGCAGCGTTTCGCCCTTGACCCAACGCAGACGATATCAAAATTTATTATGTTAAATATCATTTTTTTTAATTTTTCAAAAAATTTCAACAAAACCATATCATATGACCCCTCATTGGAACGAGCTCGTTCCAAAGAGACATCACATGATTGGTTTTGTTGAAATTTTTTGGAAAAATAATATTTTTTTCAGCTGCTGCATAATACGCCGGCTGATGTGTCCGATTCGTTGGCTAAAGGGTTAATTTTTATATGACATATGACGATGTGTATTGATTGGTTTTTGGCACATGTTTGTGTTTGTCTACACTTGGCATATGACTGTGAGTGACATCTTGTTCAATTCGTCACTCATCATATCGGCTTTTCCAAATCACGTATATACTTAAACCGTTCGGGTTCCAATCCCCGTGAGAAACCTTAATTTTAAATATTGATGTTCATATTTCGAAAATATTTAGGTTTAATTTCATTCAAGGTGTTTCTCCGATTTCATTGAACCTGTAGAAACGTGAGAACTTCAATGCTGACGAGCACATTTTCTTTTTTATGAACTGGCATTTGTTGCGACAATGCGTTGTTGGATTGCGTCAACTTGAAGTTATCCTGAATACAATTTGTACAGGATGAACAGATTTTAATGAAACTTAGTATTTATTTATTTTTTGTATTTTTTGTTTTGATATTTATAGGCAGATCACTTCCTTTTGAACTTGGTTTTTAAATACGATCATTTAACTACCGAATAAAAAGATATTTAACCCTTCACACAACGTAAGATCAAAACCGGCCTGCGCTGTTCACAAAAATCACCATTCATTTTTCATTATTTTTTTTTATTTTTTGTCTCAAAAACATAACTTGTAACCCCCTCATAGAAACGAGCTCGTTCCAGTGAGGGGTCATAAGCTATCTTTTTTACCCAAAAACAAAAAAAATTAGTTATTGAAGAATTTTGTTTCAAGTGTCGTCTGCCTTTCGTGTTAAGTAAATGGTTGACTTCTTCCCAAGGTGTAGCAGGGAGCAGGTGTCCACTTTGTAGAAAAAAAATAAAACCGTTTCTTTTCCACAGACCGGATACCTGCTCCCCAAAGGAGAATATGGAGAAACCTAAAGTCTTCCTTGTGGAGAACAGGTATTTCATGTTTCCTTTGAATTGGATAACTTCTTTTGTGTACTTGAGAGGAAGGATACATTTGTGAACTTCAAAGAAAAACTAAACATAAAAGAAAATAGATAAAGTTCTCGTCTACCTCGCGAAGAATAAGGTTTTGGTGTTTCTTAGAATCGTGTAACTTCCTGGGCGTTTAAATCGTAGGTTTTGTTAAATTCTTAGAATTGGGCTACACCCTGGATTCTAAGTAAACACCTCATCCTGTAATGAACAATTCATGGCCGAAAACAGTTTGTTTTAATACCGGATCTACATATTACATCATGAAGCATTTGATGCGAGTCACCTACTAACGGATGATACGCCTACTACTATAGGGAGCGCGGTGACTCAGTGGTTACGGCATTGGACTTCAAACTCATATCTGTGATGTCTGGCTTCTTCAAAATTGTAAACCGAGAAGAATCGTCACTTTCTATAGCAGGAATCCAAGATCATCTCGTGTCGGACAGTTTTACGGGGGTGAGGCAGTGAGAACCACCGAGCAGCGGTGAGCAACTGTCAGATACTACACCGTACGAACTTTGAATATGCAGGGTTAGCATTGGTTGCAGGCAGGCGCACCACTGATGTACAGTACACAGCGTCACTGAGCCACTATGTGGGTAATCGGGATTAAGTGCCTCGCCCAAGGACATACGCAGTTACCCCTAGTCAGGATCGAACCGTGGACCTCTCACTTTGAAATTCAACATTTTAACCACTGAATCACGGCGATCCCTAGAACACGATAGGTTTTGTCTTAATGATTTATTACTTACTCATCCAGGGTGGGGGCAAAGAGGTGTTCTATTTAACACTCTGGGGAGTCCTGAAATACCTGTTATTACTTTGTTTAATGGTGACCCTTTATTATCTGACTTGCAGAATACTGACTACGACACAACGGTTCAGTGAATCGTGATATGATTACTTTGATAGGTTTTGTAGAATTTTCTGAGACCGTTACTCCGGCCAACAAATTTCTTCAATATAAGCTGTAGTGACAACTGTTAGTGTCATCATTTCTCACGACTGTAGCGACGGTCCCGTTTTCGTAGTAGTGTTTGATCATCCGGAAATGCGATTTCGTAAAGGATTCCATCCAAGCTCTATGATGTGTAAACGCCTCTGGTCAGGGGTAACCCAGGTCAGGTGTAATTTTGGGACATAATCACTGCCTTTTCCCTTCTACTCTGCCTACGTTCAATATTAATACTTAATAAATATAGCATGGCTTTGAGTTGACTATGCCAAAATAGTGGTCCTCGAGGAAAGAATAGTCCCTCCGCTACGCGTCGGGACTATCATCTCCTCGAGGACCACTATTTTGGCATAGTCAACGAAAAGTCATGCTATATTTATTATATTAGATGTGTGTGTGGGGGGGGGGGGTTCTTCATCGGTCATATATGCAAGATAATAAGAGTTCTTATTCACAGCCAAAGAGAAAAGAAAATGGTTCAGGGTCTAAACAGGTAAACTAAATTAATTCTGCCACTCATAGTTCTGGGGTAGAGAGGTAGAGAACCAAACCCCCAAGAAACACAATACCATTATTCCATTAACCCCCTCCCCACCCAACACTACTACAAACATCACTTTCGATACACATATTTTTATTTCTCCAAACTAAATGTAATAATGTATATGGGACGAGATGTCTTGTAAAGTATTTACGCTTCAATGGAATTTTCTAAGCGAATTCGAATGTTACTATTTATAACCGTGCAGTATTACCGTGCACTATTCTTTTTTCAAAAAATGATAGTAGGTCTGTGCGATTACGCTGACGAACTATCGGAAAATAGGGTGTTTCTGTTCAACCAATCAGCACGCGGGAAAGTCACGTGACATCTAATATAATGGAATATTTTACCCCGATGTTACAGTCATTGTATTGTCGGTTTCCCTCTGAAAATCTAACCTCTTCCAGTTCCAGAAAAGCTTATACAGCTGATACAATAGTAAATTCTGTGATATGCAACGATTTAATTGCTTGAATGTTGTGTTTTGCTTCTCTACTGCACATGTACCTGTTCTATTTTAATGTGGTTGTATATTTGTGTATGGGGCGGCCTTTACATAGGCCATGCCTGTTCGCCAAACCACATTTCAGTTAAGGAAATAAAATTTATTGGTTTAACCCTTTACCTAACATGAAAAGCAGACGACACTTGCAAAACAAATTCTTGAATAACTAAAGTTTTTCATTTTTTGTCTCAAAAACATAGGTTATGACCCCTCGTTGGAACGAGCTCGACGAGCTCGTTCCAACGAGGGGTCATAACCTATGTTTTTGAGACAAAAAATGAAAATATTTTGAAAATTAATTGGCGATTTTTGAGAATAGCGCTGGCCGGTTTTGGCCGTTACGTTGGGTAAAGGGTTAAAAAAAAGAACACTAGTAGCGTGTAAACAATGAGCAACACAATCACTTTTCAGTGGCTTGCTCGGAAAAGTTTGGAATGATAATATAAAACAACTCCATGGTCGTCAAGGGAGTATTTTGTTAACCCCTTCCTTGCTGTGCAATTTGGTAATATCGTGTGCTGACCCATATATTGGGGGAATGGGGTTAAATCGAAAACATTGAAAACGCCAAAAACGTACACTTTTGTAATTAAGTTAATTCTAACCCTTTACCCAGCGTATCGCCAACACCGGTCAGCGCTATTCACAAAAACTCACCATTCAATTTTCATTACTTTTTTCATTTTTGCCTCAAAAACATAGCTCAGGACCCCTCATTGGAACGAGCTCGTTGAGCTCGTTTCATTGAGGAGTCATCAGCCATGTTTTTAACGCAAAAAATAAAAAAATAATTATTCATGAATTTTGTTTGCAAATATCTGTCTTTCGAGTTACGTAACGGATTAACCCTTTACCTAACATGAAAAGAAAACGACACCTGCAAAAAAAATTCTTGAATAACTAATTTTTGTCTCAAAAACATAGGTTATGAACCCTCATTGGAACATTGGAACGAGCTCGTTCCAATGAGGGATCATAACCTATGTTTTTGAGACAAAAATGAAAAAATAATGAAAATTAATTGGCGATTTTTTAGAATAGCGCTGGCCGGTTTTGTCTGTTACGTTGGGTAAAGGGTTAAAATTGTTCGTACATATTTGAAAAGTTTGCGATCTCATTCAGGAACTCGGCGTAGAAAGTGTTAAACAATATTGTCACTTGCTTACATATTTACTCACAGAACCTTCTCCAACCCACACCCACAAAGCTTCATTGCAAAAGACGTGTGAAGCCAGTGTCTTACTGCTTGTATTTAGCTCCGATGTGATGGGCTAAGTACTAATTCCGCACAAGCATTAACATTGGTTGAAGACAAGTGCACCATCGACGTGCAGCACACAGCGTCACTGCGCCCTCACGTGGTCAATCATGGATCTTTCGATTTGAGGTCCAATGCCGTAACCAATGAGCCACCGCGCTCCCAGTCCAAACTTGACCCCACAGGCTGTTATATAATTTTTTTTCTGGTTTTCTAGTCCTGTGACACAGGACAACAAAACAAAAATATTATTTAATAGCCTGTGGGGTCAAGTCTGGTCTTCTGAGCACGTTGTTGACTCTTGTATTTCCGTGTGTCCGTAAAAACCAAAAATAGGGGAACAAATGGATAGCGTCATATCATTTGCCGCTTAGATGTGTCACAACGTGTGTTTTATTACACACCTGTTCTATGAAATCCCCATCTACAGCAACACTAAACCATTCGGAAAATAAAAATCTGTTCCGCACATATGCACGGAACAAAAATCGTTGACGGACAACGTTTATAAAAGAAGCGAAATTTTACTGGATTTTTTTTTACAAATCGTGCGCCGTATTTACAGTTTAAATCGCTGGTGATAGCTAAAAAGCATCCCCTGAGTTCCATTGTGTTCTATGTGCCAGTAGGCATATTGAACACATTGGGACTCATCGGACGAAACAGAAAAACGGGTTCCCCTCGCAAATGTGGTTTGCGATAAAATGCATTATTTTTGTTGATAGTTGTCAAATGAATTGCTGAGTGTCCGTCTAGTAATTGTTTTTATAGACGGGAAGGCGTGTAATAAGCACAGAACGACTTGTGCCATCGGAGATGGATAAAACGAGAGGCCTGCGGCCTCTCGTTTTATCCTTCCGATCGGGCACTCGTGACAAACCCATTAACCCTTTCACACGCGTGTGTCGTTCTGTGTATATATGGAGACTACCATGTGCTGTGGTATCCATTCCCCAATGTTGTATCTCCGTTCTCGTTACGGACTTCTAGCACGGCTCGTCAAAAAGTGGGTCCGTACTGACCCATAGTAACGGGGGCCTAGAATGAGCTTCCCCCACCTTAAGTTCCCCCACCTCCACTTCACATAAAATCTCGAGCTCTAAAATGGCCTCCAATATAGAGCTACACACTCATTGAGCAATGAATTTTGCAAAATTTTCTTGAGGGTGAGAGACGTTGTCCATACTCGGGCGTTCCGGCTGTTACCATCTCCTGTTACTTTTATTTAAGAGCAGGAGGGGTAACAATTGGAGGGTCCTAGTTGGGAATGGGGGGGGGCATCAATCCCCTTCCTCACAATGACCTTCCAAATATCATGCCCCCCCCCACCACCCCCCCCCCCCCAAAAAAAAAAAACTGGCTATGGAACCCCTATTATAGACTTCTAGTGCCGAAAGGATTAACATATCAAATCAAGCTATTACTGCTTCTCAACAGCCGTTGTATGATTTTTAATCGAAAGAAATATACTTTATTTAATGCTCAGGCATCAATTCACGCTGAAAAATTAAGTCATATTCCCCTGTCGGTCGGCAAAACGAAATATCAAAATGATATTTAGAAGTCGATATTTCATCGTAGGTTCGGATGACGAATCACATGTACTTTAAACGAGTCAGCACATCAGTAATGAATTCCAGAGTCCCAAATACAAACGAATTCGAATAATTGATAGTGACAGTGACTAAATCAATTCATTAAATCAGCGGTTTCAAAGTCTGACTTTCTCATTCACCTTCCAGCGAAAAGCCGAAATCACTTTCAAATTTCTTCAGTTCAACTTCACACGTCTTCAGTGCATTGAGTTCAAAAAAAATAAAATGACGTGTCTTGTTATTGAAAATAAGAAAGTGGTGTTTTTTGTTATTGTTCTATTTCTTCGAAACACATTGCGATTATTTCAATTCGCCAGCCTTGGTAAATCGTAAAGTTAGGGGAGAAATAAGACGGGACTACTTTTTGTGCGGATATTCACACATTCCAATGGTTGGAGTTTGGTTGTTGTAATTTTTGTATGGACGCCGGTTCGGCACATAAATTTTGCGCCTTAATGGCAAATAAAGGCCACAAATTGGAGAGTTTGTAGTCGTGGAGCATTAAATAAAAAGAAAATTCACGAAAATTTGATGAATACCGAAAATATCTCGTTCGTGGCTACAAGAAATATGAGGATCTTCACTCGCGACTGCGTCGCTCGTGAAGATCCTCATATTTCTTTGTAGCCACTCACGAGATATTTTCGGTATTCATCAAATTTTCGTGAATATCCTCTATATATTTATTCTTGAATTTTTTTCTCTATTTTTCAGTTATTGAATCATTAATGGGTGGATTTTCGGAAACCATTAAAGGATTACCGATTGCTAATGTAAGTGGTGATATCGACCTATCGGGTTCCAAGTATGCATACGCCATCCAAAAGTGAGTTTTCTTTTCACGTTATTTTGAGCAAACGATAGTTAGTTCCCCTTAATTTAACGAAAAACTGTCAGTAAACTCAACACTAAGGGTATGGGAATTTTATATAAAGATTGAAAACTTTATCGAAGTTGTATCATCGATGTGCGCATTGTGCCAACCCTAAATGTAATACGACACTAAATGTAATAAATTTATTACAGATGGGGTTGGAATGCAACTTGCATCTCAACACAAAATGTAATAAATTTATGACAAATAGGGTTAGAATGCATCTTACATCTCAACGCTAAATGTAATAAATTTATTACAAATAGGGTTAGAATGCATGTTGCATTTCAACGCTAAATGTAATATACTGGTAGCTCACACCGAGGCTGATGAGGACTTTGTATTCAAAAAAACTTATGAACAGAGCTCGTACTATTTTTGCGACCGGCTAAATAAAGATTGCGAAAACAGTGTTTAGAAAATTACTGTGTTTGAAGCATTTTATATTTCCACGACAATTGTAATAAACTTTTTACTGCTAGGATTTGAATACATCTTTCATCTCAACGCTAAATGAAATAAGCCCATTATTCACACCGGTGGTGGCCGTTCAGATTAGGTATTCAGTTCTGTTTACTGGTTTGTTTGTGCTCGGCCAATTTCCTAGACCGGGCAGGAAAAGATTACCGAAAATGGTGAACATATTTCTCAAAGTGTTTTGAAAATAGTTGTGTTCAAAACGCATTAAGGCTTTCCATAACAAGCGAAAGTATATCTTAAGCGGAGTACCAAATTATTCGCGCAAAAATTCAAACTCGGAGCTAATCGGAGTGGACCTGCCAATAACAGTCGTAAAGGCGCCCTTCCCCTCTCCCATATTTTTGGGGATCATCAAAATTCAGAAAAATTCTAGCGAAATTCGTGCAACAGTTTACCAATATATATACTAGTGTACCACTATATCAATGCAAACCCCGTACAGATTCGGTGGTTAAATTTAACACACCAGAATGAACACAACGGCCCAACAGTATAAAAGGCCATATAACAAGAGACCCCACCATCCTCTTCCTAGAGGTTAAGGCCCCCAATCGTTTATAGTCTAGCTCCTGTTAGGTTCAGCTACAGTATACACAGCAGTGAACACACCCCAATATGTTGTGTTTCCCTAAATGTAATACATTGTACGACACGAAATGTAATAAATTTATTACAGATCGGGTTGGAATGCGTCTTCCATCTCAACACTAAATGTAATATATTTATTACAAATAGCGTTAGAATGCATCTTACATCTCAACGCTAAATGTAATAAATGTATTACAAATAGGGTGAGAATGTATCTTGCACGTTAACGCTAAATGTAAAACTTATTACAAATAGGCAAAATGTAATAAATTTATTACAAATCGGGCTAGCATGAATCTTGCATCTCAACGCTAAATATAATAAATTTATTACAAATAGGGTAAGAATGCATCTTGCAACTCAACGCTAAATGTTATGAATTTATTATAGATAGGGTTGGAATGCGTCTTGCATATCAACACTAAATCTAATAAATTGATTACAAATAGTGTAAGAATGCATCTTACATCTCAACGCTAAATGTAATAAACTTATTACAAATAGGGTTAGAATGCGTCTTGCATCTCAACGCTAAATGCAATAAATTTATTACAAATGGAGTTAGTATGTATCTTGCATCTCAACGCTAAATGTAATAAATTTATTACAAATAGGATTACACTGTTAAAAAATTCTGTAGTGTTTGCGGCACATTTTGCTGGTCTCCCTGCTGGCAGCACCTTTTGCCGTAATTTTGAGGGAACTTTTGTTAACTGTTGAACTGCTTAAGATTTTTGGATATAAAAAAATAGTTCTTATAAATTTATTTTATTAAAAATTATTGGAGAGTGCCTATAGGCACTCTCCAATAATTTTTAATAAAATAAAATAAATTTATAATAACAAAATACAGTTAACTTATAACTGACCATGAAATATAAGCAAACATCAGCCAATTAAGAGTGCATATCACACAGACAGCCCACTAATTCAATTATTTCTGTAACTAAATTCCACATTATTATTTTCTTACACCTCCAGTGAAATAGCGGCAAGGGTGGGGATACTGTATAATTATTTCAAAGTGATGTGTATGTTTACATTTTATAGTGTTAACAAAATTACGGCAAAAAGTGCTGGCAGCAGGGAGACCAGTAAAAAGTCCCGTAAAAACTACGGAATTTTTTAACAGTGTAGAATGCATTTTGCATCTCAACGCTTAATATAATTAACTGATAATTGACATCGATGTCAGCTGATTTGGACTTTGAAATAAGCTCAGAATTCACGCCGGTGGTAGACGTTAAGGACTCCGTATTCAATTCTGTTTACTGAATTGTTTGTGCTCGGCCCTAAATGTAATGTGCCGCTAAATGTAATACGCCACTAAATGTAATACGACACAAAATGTAATATTTTTATAGATGAGATTGGAATGCATTTTGCATCTCAACTCTAAATGTGAACATGAAATCGCGAGTGCAATTTGTGATAACGCTGCAATTAGGACTTTGGTCGGCGTGGAGGGTATAGACACATTATAGGTTGCCAAACAGATTACTGGAGGGACACAAAGTGGGGAAGACACCCAGGGGCCGATCGCCCTCCATATTATCGGTGAGTTATTGTGGTGTCGCAAGCCTACAGGGGTGACTGACCTTCCCGACAATAGGCTAGTCAGTAAGACGGCTATATATTGCCTTTCACCAGCCCGTCGATTCTGCCCCAGGTTGCAGGAGGTTGGTTTATAGCCGCTCGACAAATCTCAAGTGTCGTCTCATTTTCGGAGGCATGCCGTTGGTTAGACTTTCGTTTACGTCAATTGTTTTGGAGCGAATGTTCGGTGGTTTTCCTCATTTGGTCATTCCCGTACATGATAAACGGCGACTCTCTCGAAAATTCCCACTCTCCTTACTTGCCCCAGGGACCCGGACATCTATCTCCGCCAACAAGAAGTCTAAGCCTCCCTCAGCATCGAAGAGCTGTTCGACAGGTCAGTCGTTGATGATCGGTGAATGTCATTTGGGATCACCGATGTGCATGGTAACAAGTGATTCACACGTATTCACTAAGTGATCACTAAAACCCAGATGAGGAGACGAGTCGTTCGATGAGTCACTCGCTGGGAGCATACCTCATTCACTCGGTAGGTATGAGTCGTTCGGGGAGTATCTCCTCGAGGGACTGCTCCATGGCTCGAGCCATTCTTGTCGCACAGTAGAATATAAAGAGTCGATCAAGGAGAAAAGTCGAAAGCTAACAAATGAACATTCCTGTTCCTGTTATGGGAGTTTTGAGATATGGCATGGGATACTGAATGGCAATGTCGACTATATGTAGGAACACACGCTATTCACGTGACCCTAACGACGTTTAGTCACTCAGTTCCGTGGACAGTGGTGAATGTCGCGATGACGTCGCGCGCTCATCGTGACTTTATCAACGCCATAGCTACACTAACAGCTTACCTGGCGAACCTTGATGCCTGAGTGTACCCGTTTACACAAAACCTGCATGAAGTGGTCACACCGAGCCTGCGATGCCAGCTATGCGAACCAGGCGACTGGTTTTGGCCGATGAATCTTTAGCGGCTGTGTCAGCTAGAAGCGGAAGGAAGTTCGCGGTACGAGAGAAATGGCACGGGATGCGGCTAACAATGCTTCGTAAATCACTCTTATATAACATGATTTAGTGCATATTTTTAAAAAATTCACAGAGAATGCCCCACCCCACACAATCTCTAGTCTATGTAGGACTACTTACCCCCTCAGATATACCTGGACCGCGAAGCCTACTTGGAGGCGTAGGCAAGTAGACCTAAGATGGTACGTAGTCTTATAGATACTTTGTTCCATGAGATTAGAAAGGAGTGACAATGTAGGGGCCAACACACCGGTGAGGGTTAGAAGAGGTTATAGCTCTTTGTTGGCGAGGCCTGCTCCCCTGTCGTGGAACTCTCCTCCTTTATGGCATGGTTTCTTGCCTACACTCTAGCCTCTGTATGACGGCTAAATACTGCCCTACTCAATGTCGAGGCATGAATTCTAATCTTTTCGGGAGGCGCAGTGGATACCTGCCATACAGAGTAGTATATACAAAGCTCCCCCTCCCAATACATGTTGGGAACTCTGCTTTTTTATTGCAACATAGATTCTGTAGGACGATTATATACTGCTCGTCCTCCACCCCGAGGATTGAGCCTCGGGTGAGAAAGGGGCAGTGTATAGCCGTCTTAAGACTAGTATATATCTAGATATCTCCCGATTTCCATTGTCGGGTGGGGGGGGGGTGGAGGAGCAGTTCCCACAGTCAGGAAAATGCTAGCACCATCACTGCAAGCCAGAGAGGTTTATCGGGCCCTCTGTGCCCCCCCCCCCCCCCCCCCCGCCACACACACACACCACACAGTTCTGTTTTTGTCCTTGTAGTCATTTCTTAGGCCTTCCAGAATGTACCTGTACCCTCCCCCCCCCCTCTCCACCCGATGGTTTTCAATGCTATCACGTATTGTATTCGTAATTTAATGTCTGAGGCGCAACATAGCCCCTGTGGGGTGAGGAGACTATATACTGACCGCCCTCCACCCTGGGCATGAACCTCGGGCTGACTAAGTAGCAGTACATAGCCTTCTTGCAGACTGATGCTTGTCTAACCCATTCTCGGGGAGGTCAGTTTCTCGCTGTTGGGGAAATGTTAGCGCCACCACAGCAACTAAAAATAATACGGGGGGTGATCGGGCCCTTGGGACCCTCCCCATTTCTTCAACCATTTACTTGGCTTCTAAAAACGTGTCTGTACCCCCACCCCAAGATGTATGTGCAGTGTTATATTGTGATTTCATAGCTGGGACTCAACATACTGTTTGTAAGACGGTTGTATATTCCTTCCCCCACTCCAAAAAATTCGTTGCAATGACCTGCTGCTTAAAGTGTTATGAATTTCTTGACGTGGCAAACCAATTTCAAAATAGAGCTGAGCTATTTCACGCATCTCCGCCATTTTCAGTAGTAATACACGAATGACTAAATGGCAAGCCCCCACCCCCCCCCCCCCCCCAACCAGCTATGGATTGGTCGAACCGTAACCCGATATACCAGGATAGTAACCTGAAATATCAGGATATGTAAGCTGATATATGAGGATAATAAGCCGAAAAATTAGGTTACTGACTGAAGTGGAGGTGGCGCTCCTGGGCTGTCGTAAACTACAGCGTCATTGACACTTTCTCTGTATTTGGCGTTGAAATGCAAGATGCATAACCATCCGTTTTCGCAGCTCTGTACATCAGAAATATTGGAAACACTGTCCTAATCAGCCAGCATCGGGGTGAGTTACCAGTTTATCAAATATAGCGTTGAGATGCAAAATGCATTCGACCGATTTTCATGTGCGCGCGCAAGATGGGGGAATGCAACTAACAACCACGCCTTCACTATTTGTCTTATTATATCCATTCCCCCGCGCCCCTACCCTTCGCCCGGAGACGCAACAAGTCACACTGTAACAAAAAGTTCTAAGATCGAGACAACATACAAGTGACGCGGAGGAGGGTGTGAGGGGGGGGGGGGATGTCCCAACCAAAAAACATTCAGGACAGAGGAACTCTGTGTAGGATAGAAAACAGCTGCACCATACAGGCTGGGAGGAAGAATGAGTGGCTTAACTGCCCAGTCTGTCTACCAAAAATATCAACCTAACCCGATAACCTAACCATCCTCGAACTTGTCACACACCACAGGGCTTCATGACCCTGGCACTAACTCAGCATAGGTACAATCTTGACAGGGCCAGCAACCTTCTTCACTAGCTCCATCCTTTTCAGTCCGTGGGGGGTTGTGGTGAACAAAGGTGCGAGACTGCGACGCGTGTTCTAGTGGTCGGCCGCATTACCACTAGTAGAGATTGATCTAAACCCTCTGAAATGCCTTGATTGGGGGCCTTAACCTCTAGGAAGAGGATGGTGGGGTCTCTTGTTATATGGCCTTTTGCACTGTTGGGCTGTTGTGTTCATTGTGGTGTGTTACATTTAACCGCCGAATCTGTACGGGATTTGCATTGATATACTGATACACTAGTACATAAACTGTTGCACGAGTTTCGCTAGGATTTTTTCTGAATTTTGATGATCCCCAAATATACGGGAGAGGGGAAGGGCGCCTTTACGACTGTTATTGGCAGGTCCACTCCGATTAGCTCCGAGTTTGAATTTTTGCGCGAATAATTTGGTACTCCGCTTAAGATATACTTTCGCTTGTTACGGAAAGCCTTAATGCGTTTTAAACACATCTAATTTCAAAACACTTTGAGAAATATGTTCACCATTTTCGGTAATCTTTTCCTGCCCGGTCTCGGAAATTGGCCGAGCACAAACAAACCAGTAAACAGATCTGAATACCAAGTCCTGAACGGCTACCACCGGTGTGAATAATGGGCTTATTTCATTTAGTGTAAGATGAAAGACGTATTCAAATCCTAGCAGTAAAAGGTTTATTACAATTGTCGTGCAAGTAGAACATGCTTCAAACACAGCAATTTTCTAAAAATTGCTTTTGCAATCTTTTTAGCCGGTTGCGAAGATAATACGACTACTGCAAATAAGCTATACTGAATACAAAGTCCTCATCAGCCGACCTCGGTGTGGGTTACCAGTTTTTTTTAAATTTAGCGCTGAGATTCAAAATGCATTCTACCCCTATTTGTAATAAATTTATTACATTTTGCGTTGAGATGCAAGATGCATTCTAACGCTATTTGTAATAAATTTATTACATTTTGCGTTGAGATGCAAGTTGCCCAGTCCCAACCCGGGACCTAATTGCTGCCTCCATCGAATGGGCTAAAGACTCTTGTATCCGGGACATTATTATCACAGGTGATTTTAATGACAATCAGCCGCTGAACCAAAGAGGACACTTTCTTGAAATTGCTGGCTACTTCAATTTTAGACAGCTTGTAAATAAAAGTCATCTACCTCCTTACTAGACTTATTTGTAGTAACTGATACAGTTAAAGTCAACTCGTGTGAGGCGCATTGTTACTTCGTTCCTGGTTTGATCCGATACCATTCGTCGCCTGAGTGCTAGAATGTTCTACGTCCCCTATGGGACATAGAACAATCTAGCACTCAGCCGACGCATTGTCCAGTGTGTATTGAAATTGCCGCACATAGCGAAAGTCATTAAGCTTTCACACGACGGGTACGGCTATATGCTGATGGGGATTACGATTCTCTTAGCAACACTATCACTATTTATTTATTTATTTATTTATTTATTTATTTATTTATTTATTTATTTATTAAGGTTTAAGAACACTTTAACAGCCAAGGTCATATCGTGTCGGTGACAGTTTTACGGGTGGAGGAAGCCGGAGCCGGAATACCCGTAGAGAACGACCGAGCAACGATGAGCAGCTGCCAGCTCCCCAACATCGTAACTCCGCGTTGCAACATTGGCAGGGTTAGATTGGTTGAAGACATGCACACTATAGACGTGCAGTACGCCTTAGTGCATGGCGTCACCGTGCCCCCATGTGGTCAATCGGGGTTAAGTGCCCTGCCCAAGGAATCAACACGGGAGTCCGAATCGATCGCTCAGACGGTCACCCATCCAAGGTTTAACCGGGCTCGACGTTGCTTAACCTCGGTGATCTGACGAGAACAACGCTATCACTAACGAGCCGTGGGATGAAATGTTTGAAAATCGCTGCTAGGAAATGGCAGTTTCTGACTATGCCCAAAACGGCTGGTTCTAGCATCGAGGTTTATACCCACCAAACTGTCAGACGTAACCAACCTAGGTGGATACATAATGAAACCAGATTACTTATAAGCCAGAGGAAAAGTCTCTACAGAATAGCTAACAGCAGTAACATAATTAGCGATTGGAACAAATTTAAAGTCAAAAGAAATGAAGTAGTGGCCGCTGTCTGTAAGGCTAAGGCATCACATTTAAACAAAATTCACTCACTGCTATCTTGTTCCGAAACCCAAGCAGGCACCTGGAGAAAAACCTTTTACCCTTTACCTAACCTGAAAAGCAGACGACACTTGCAAACACAATTCTTGAATAACTTATTTTTTTATTTTTCGTTTCAAAAACATAGGTTATGACCCCTTTTCGGGACGAGCTCATCGAGCTCGTTCCAATGAGGGCCACAACCTATGTTTTTGAGACAAAAAATGAAAAAATAATTAAACTTAATTGACGTTTTTTGTGAATAGTGCTGGCCGGTTTTAGCCGTTACGTTGGGTGAAGGGTTAAACAGGTCCTAGAAAATCCCTTACCTACAATGCCGGCTCTAATCCATGATGATCAGATACACGAAACAGACGATTATTCTAACGTGATGCCACCGAGTAACGTCTTTCCACCACGTCCACTTATTGATAGTATAATGCATCGCCCTCATGATATTTTCGATACACTAAGCTCACTTGATGTCACGAAAGTATCTAGTCCTGATCTCATTAGTCCTCGTATTCTCAAAGAATGCAAGACCGCTTTGTGTGAATCTCTTACCACTACCATCCACTGGAATGGAAAAGGGCTAAAGTCGCCACTGTATTAAAGAAACCTCCAACGAACCTTGTCTCCAATTATCGTCCAATATCGCTAATTAGTTGTACTGGCAAAGTGTTTGAATAATGTTTATTCAAACATCTTTGGGCCTTCATAAAAGCAAATGCTATTAAGTCAATATTTATCTGGCTTTACACCCAGTGATTCGACAGTTCTCCAGTTAACAGGCAATTACGATTAGCTTTGGTGTGCCTTGGCTGCTGGAAAGGAAGTGCGAGTCGTTTTTTGCGATATAAGTAAGGCTTTCGACACCTTCTGGAATTATTCAAGTCATATCTCTTTTGTAACTTTTAATAAACGAAAACCTCAGTCAAGATTCAATCTGCATTACTTGTACTTCTTACAGTGCTTCTACTACTTTGCGGTGATGTGGGGACAAATCCGGTTCCACCCCCTTCTGAATATCACCAATCAACAAACAACTTCAAAATTGGCCACCTCAACATACAAAGCCTTAAACCCAAACTTCTTATCGTTTAGTGAAACGTGGCTGCTAACAAATGGCAACATAATCCTACCAGGATTTTCTTAGCCAGAGTGCAATAATAGACCAACCAGAGCAGGTAGGGTGGCTGTTTATATAAATGAAACCATTAGTTTCAAACGACGCACTGAGTTATATCCCAATAGATCCCAGCGGGTTGTCGTACAATCGACTGCTTCCTGCTGGGGTTCTGTGAAATCTGGTGTTCCACAAGGATCCATCCTAGGCCCACTATTCTTCTTAATTTATGTAAATGATATTACCTAGAGTTTGGCAAGCAGTGTACGACTCTTTGCTGATGACACCTATTGTATTTGATTGTTGAAGATTCCAGTCAGGCTGCCACAGTAATCAATAGTGATTTAAATACCATTCAGGACTGGGTGAAATCCTGGATTGTAGAATTCAACTCCCAAAAATCAGAAACCCTCCCAATTTCGCGTAAAATACACTCAACAATTCATCCACCTCTTATGTTCTCTAATACTCAAATTACTCAGGTCAATAAACATAAGCATTTGGGAATTATCCTAAACAATAAGTGTACATGGAACCACCAAACTGAATATATCTGTCCCAAAGCCTGGTCTCGTATTGATCTTCCGAGGAAAAACAAATTCTTGTTAGATCGACGGGCATTGGAAAAGATACACTTTGCGTTCATCCGCCCCATACTGGAATATGCTGACCCAATATGGGATAATTGCTCGGAATCTAACGCCGTCGAGGTAGAGAAAATTCAAATTGCCGCAGCTCGTATAGTAACAGGTGCGTCTATGAGCGCCAGTTGTTATAAACAGACACCTGCTGGGAGACACTTAAAATTAGAAAAAACAGACATAAACTTGTACAGTTTTTACAAACTGTATCATCAAACAACTCTCGGGCATGTTGCCAACAGGATACCCCTATTACGGCCGACACTGCATACATTTACCCATAAACTGCCAACCACCGAGTCCCTCTATGTCGAACTCAGGTCTACCAGTCATCTTTTTTCCCCAGCACAACAATACCTTGGAACAACATACCTATATCAGTCGGCGAAAATACCTCTCTGTCCGCCTTTAAGCGATACTTGAATAATGGTTATCGTCGACCACCGGGGTATTTTAGTGAAGTGAAATCACGTAA
Organism: Pictodentalium vernedei; assembly: GCA_031216915.1. Classification (NCBI taxonomy): domain Eukaryota; kingdom Metazoa; phylum Mollusca; class Scaphopoda; order Dentaliida; family Dentaliidae; genus Pictodentalium; species Pictodentalium vernedei. The sequence goes on along the minus strand of CM062295.1, from coordinate 633,563,630 downwards.
GGGTCAAATTTACCACATCTGACTGCGTCTTCGTTGCAGCAATCTAAATTCAGACCTGTTCAACAATTCTCTATCTCACTCACTATTATGCCGTTGTTCCAATATTGAAAATGCTGAACACTTTTTAATGCAGTGTCCATTATTTGTAGCAGCCAGAGCAGCTACCCTAGGCCACCTGCCATTCTACACTGAGATAGACATGCCTCTACGCGATACCCACGATCTCAGTAATGAGGAAAACGGACTGGTTTTCGATAAAGTTCAAGAATTTATTATACTCAGTAGACGCTTTGATTAACCCTTTACCCAATGTAACTGTCAATACCGGCCAGCGCTATTCACCCAAAATACTGTCCAATTTTCATTATTTTTCCATTTTTTTATCACAAAACCATAGCTTATGACCCCTCATTGGAACCAGCTCGTTCCAATGAAGGATCATAAGCTATGGTTTTGTGATAAAAATGAAAAAAATTAGTTATTCAAGTATTTTATTTGCAAGTGTCGTCTGTTTTCATGTGAGGTAATGGGTTAAGCATGTGATTATATCGCTGTTTGTGTATGCATGTGTATACGTGTTTGTGTGTGTGTGAAAACGCGCATGTGGATATATATACGATAATACCATAGTGTGTTTTGATATGTTTGATATCTCAACGAGTTGAAAGTGAGTTTTTTCGCGAGGCTTGCCGAGCGAAAAAAACTCACCTTCAACGAGTTGAGATATCAAACATATCAAAACACACTATGGTATTGTTGTATTTATCTTATACCGACCATTTTTGTTCTTTTCTGCATTTTTAAAAGGGTTTTGGGGATGATTTCGTGTCAAAATGTCGACTCATCTGGAGTGGAGTCGACTGCTTTCTCTTGTTGGGCATGAATACATGTGATGTGCCCGGAAAAGCTGTTGGTGCGTAACAAGGCTACAAATTCAAGTGAATGATAGAGTATAGTTCCCCTTAGAAAGTGGCCCTGTAACTGGGAAAACAATTGCAGAGAATATACTTACGCCTCAATTCTTATGATTTATGACAAAAATATGTTTGATAATCAATTTCACCAGATTTGAGACGATTTATAAACAATTTTGCGAATGTCATCATTATATTATAATATAGAAAAAGACTATAGTCCGTTCTCCAATCTATATGACATAGGGGTATGTGTTATAGATAATCTACAACACATGGGCTATATCTTCAACAGGTATAAGATAAAAATGTTTAATTACATATGTGAATATGTGAACATGTGTATGTTTTTCTCTAATATGAAAAGTTTATTGCCGGGGTTCAAGGTCATTGTTAAAGGTCATTGTCAAAGGTCAGTTATACAGTACATATGTCTTTGATCAAACGATCAGACATTTACTTATACGTCTCGCCATAGTCTAATTGTTTTAAATTGATAAACTACGTGGAGACGACCCACATAAGCTATTTAGCCTTTTGTCGAATCCAGGTTTTCAATGTATATTCCTGAATTGTATCCATGCTTATTTGTTGCTATTTGTACGTCATATGATCTGTTTTGTTAATAAAATACAGTTTCAACTAAACGAAAAAGTAACAAAAGAAGACTTGGTTTTATTCGCTCCTCTAATAATTTCAAGGGAGATAACTTTATCAAAAGTAGATTTTCATGATGATATTAGTCTGATTTCCCCCCCCCCCCCCCCCCCCCCCCCCACCAATCGGTCGTTTTCGAGACGCCGCTGAAAGCAGTGGAATAATTCTAATTCAAACTATATATAATTAAATATATTTTTACGTCTTCTTGCTATGAAAAATACAGAGATATGGTTTTACTGTAGTGATATTAGTTTATCATATTGAAATCGTTCGATTTTGGATGAACTTGAGAGCGTTCCGTTTTACGGAAGTAGCGTCATGTCAGAGCACGGCAACCATGGACTGCTCACTTTCCACAGGTGAGCAATATTTCCACGGACGCAATAATATTAGACTCCAGAGACGAATTCTATAGGAATAATCATCAAACATTTAAGTAATGAAGCTGATTGAAGCATGGTACGACCCGGGGCTTCATTATATATTCAAGAATTCTTTTGGGTGTCTAAAGGGCCGAATACAGGACCCTTCGCAAGCAGTGTACGTGCCCCCACGTGGGCAATGGGGGTGAAGTGTCTTGCCCAAGGACACAACGCGGTTGCCGCAGGTGGGATTCGAACCGAGGACCTCTCGGCTTGCAGCCTGCACCTCTACCAACTGAGCCACCGCGCCCCCTTTCTCACTTTCAAAACCGGTGCCACAACAGGCAGTTTTTAGATACATTTGCAAGTTTGAACCTTGTCAGTTGTTTCTGGGTAAGTCTTGGCTGCCTAAAAAGGCAGCCAAGACTTACCTAGACACAACCACGAAGCCTCAGAAAGTACACTGTAAAAGGGTAGGAAAATGCATAAATATTTTCATCATTTGATAGTATAAGAACAATTTATTTTATAAAAATTTCAGAGACTGATTATTATTTCATGGGATTGTTTTGTTATGAAACTTACTACAGTACTATACACGTAGTAGCTTCTGAATTGATGTTCTCGGTTAAAGATGAAGGTAACATTTCTTATTATGTGTGTTTTTTCTCCCAAACAAATTCCCAATTGGAGGCTTCATGATGCAAATTTTCCCAATTGCATGGGCCCTTTCCCTAAGAGGGCAGAAGAATCCCTGTTATTTAAATTTTGCTGATGGGGATTTTTATTACCTGGTACACGCATGCGTTGACAACACATCCCATGCGTGGATTTACGACGAGATCACGGCGACTGTACTGTCACTTTGGATTGTGGGTGTCGTGTGGGTTGTAATGGTAGTCCATGGCCACTGTGTGACGTCATTGTCACAATGATGCGCGGTCTTTCGCAGCGCATGTTGTTTGGGTGACAAGTGTTTATATCATCCAGTTTGTATGATGCAGGCCACTGTCGTGGTTTGCATGTATCTTTGGTCGTCACTATTTGTTCCAGGTATCTCTAACAGGATGTGCTCGGTGGATTTATTCAATTCAATTGGAGAATGTCAAATCACCGGAAACGACCCGACAACCTACTAAAATTTCCCAAATATACTCCAAACCGTGTGTTTATATGGCTTGGATTCTCAGAAAAAATCCTTGTTTGGTCAGGTTTGGCCATCCAATTCAGAACTGTCGAAGCACGCAGTGTGAGAAGACCTGCAGAAGGTATTTTCAAATCAATGGGAGTACTTTTTCTTGCTCCGAATCTTCCGGTTTCCTCGGTTTCTGCCGGGCCTTAATGCAGTCTTAACTACTCTTTGCTATTTGTGTCTCCCGACAGCGAGTAAAATTACCCGCGACGACCCATATCCCCTATCACTGGCTCGAATTCTTATTTCCAAATTATGTAGAATCTGTCAACACTCACGCCCGCCTCATTTTTTCATTTGGGTATCTGAGGATACTTCTGACATGGTGAAGCTCTTTGTGATGATACTGCCCATAGAAGCACAATTTCGTCGTATGAAGGCATAAGGGTAGACTTCAATGTGTGTAATATCTCTTAAACTTTAACCTCTTCTGGACAGTGGAATATAAGAAAGTTGATGTAGTATTGGGTGTCCGCGGGTGCACCGGGATGAAAAAGTGAATGCAAGTAACTAACGAGTACATTTATATAACAATTATCCGCAAACACTTCCGGGACCACAGTGTCTCTTCCGTGCACATACGCGGGCGTGACATTTACGAAGCGAGTTCAGTAAATATTGGGTCTGTACCTACCATTTGACTAGTCTCCTGCGCAAGGTATTCACCTAGAGGTCTTCTATCAGCTTCAGCCATTTTAAAATGGCAGCGTCAATAGAGTAAAAGAAATTGTAGTACAGACGTAGTACAGACGTGTGGTTGGTGTCATAATGGCGGCTGTCGGGCGTAGTTTATGATGCACTATGTTGGGATGCTATGCCGCGCTCGGAAATACACATTTGAGATCAAAACATGAATAATCGGCGTGACTCTCGGACATTAAAACGCGTCGAATGCTCTTATTTGGAAGTGACATGCACTCATTTTTGTTCAAGTCGATCAGAAAATATCTCGGAAAAAGATTTCAACACAAATGAGTAAGATCTGGACATGTTAACGTACACAACAGCACAATTCCTACTCCCTTCCGAGGAACACCTTTCTTCTACTCTATTGACGCCGACATTTTAAAATGGCTGAAGCTGATACATGTAGCAGACCTCTTGGTGAATGAATACCTTGTGGGTTGCGCATGAGACGACCATTTGACGGGTTTCGTACAGTTCACTATAAACTGGGAGCCAGTTCAAGATCCTCTTTATCACATGACCCCACACCCTTTAACTCTTTACCCAACGTAACGGCCAAAACCGGCCAGCGCTATTCTCAAAAATCGCCAATTAATTTTCATTATTTTTTCATTTTTTGTCTCAAAAACATAGGCTTTGACCCCTCGTTGGAACGAGCTCGTTCCAATGGGGGGTCATAACCTATGTTCGAAAACTTCCGAATGAGTGAGACTCGAGTCGAAACGAATCATTGGGACAATTTCGAATCGAATCGAATCGAATTTCGAAGCTTCGTAGGGAGCTATAGTGTGTGTGTGTGTGTGTGGGGGGGGGGGGGGGGTGTCTCACCAACTTGACGAGGTAACTAGACAAAAGAGTTTGCGTGTTTCGCCTTACCGAGGTACAAAAGACAAAAGAAACCCTTTACCTCGGTTGTTTTCCCAGAACTGTACCGGCAAAACGAGGTTGAAACCGTTAGTCCACACAAAGGACAGACAATGGGGTACCTCGGTATGTAGGGAAAACAAGACTCTGTGTGTGTGTGTGTGTGTGTGGGTTTGTCTTACCAACTTGACGAGGTAACTAGACAAAAGAGTTTGCGTGTTTCGCCTTACCGAGGTACAAAAGACAAAAGAAACCCTTTACCTCGGTTGTTTTCCCAGAACTGTACCGGCAAAACGAGGTAGAAACCGTTAATCCACACAAAGGACAAACAATGGGGTACCTCGGTATGTAGTGTAGACAAGACTGTGTGTGTTTGAGGTTAAAAAATCGCACTGGCACAGACATTTCATACTGAAACGTTTTTTTCTTTTAATATGCCGCCGAAAAATTGTTTTCATTTACTGAACCCTGATTGGTTTCAAACATGACAAAAAAGTACACAAAATTGATTTAAACTAAGTGATGAGCTTAGGAACTGGTTAAACTGACTGGCAGAAATTGGTGTTATTCATTGATGGGCTCTAATTTAGTCCTTACAAGGATGTTACGCAAGCTTTTGTTTTTCTTATAGGCGATGACAGGTCGAAGATTCAAAGGTTCATTTAATTTAGCATTGGTAAAATTGAATTCATCTTTTAACATTTTTGCTATTTCGATATTCATTCTGTTGTACGTTAAAGTGAAAGGAATGATGGACCTCCTTTCGCATTCGCCCTCTGATATGTTCATACCAAATGGCCAGAGAGTTTGAAGCGTATTGATCCAAAAAGCTTCACGTTTTTTTCTAAATTCATCCGTTTCTTCTAATGTGTCTTTAATTGGTGGTTGTTCAATAGGATGGATTTCGAAATCGTCCAAAGAATGGCCAGGAAGGTTAAAATGTTGTGCTACTGGGGCATCAGCATTATGTTTTATATCCTGTTTGTGTCTAGTAGCACGTTCTCGAAAAGGATTTTGACTTTGACCAACATACTGTTTCCGACATCGCTTACAAGTGATAAGGTAAATAATGTTTGGTGAATCACAATGGAGGGGGTTACGGATCTGATAATGATTTTTCGTTTGTTCGGAGGAAAAGTCCTCTTTCTGATCAGGCATAAAAGTATGCAGTCTACAACGAGGCTTTTTGCAATTAAATACCGCGCCACTACCATTCTGCAACGGTCTGTTGTGTTCAATCTTCAGTGGTTCGAAATCGGTAGTTTCAGCTGGACTTTCGAGCTTTTTCAGGGTTTGGGATTTCAGGCTACGCAAGAGACGCAGCGAGTACCCTCTCGATCTGAGGGCGCCAAATAGAGTAGAACAAGCCTCATTGAAATTTACCTTATCACTTGAATTGCGGTGGAAACGAATGAGTTGTGATTTGATGATACCTTTAAATGTATGTTGAGGATGAAATGATTTTGTGTGCAACAATTGATGTGAATCAGTTGGTTTAAAATACACTTTATAATCTAAATGACCGGACGCCTGAAATTGCTTGCCTTTATACACGGTCACATCGAGAAAATCAACAGAATTTTCACTGATAGTAGCTTTCAATTTAATATTTGGATCGTGATTATTCAAAATTTCTAAAAATTCATCAAAATCTTCTTTTGAATGTTCCCAAATAATAAAAATGTCATCTAAATACCTGAGATATACGAGAGGATGCTTTGCACATTTGCTTAAGGCATTTTCCTCCCATTCCGCTACATAAATGCTTGCAAAATTAGGACTGAATCTTTTGCCCATAGGACAACCCATTATTTGTAGAAAATATTCTCCATTGAATTGAAAGTCATTACCTTTTAAGCTCAGCTCTAAAAGATCCAAAATTTGTTCATCCGGGCGTTTCGCATCCGGATATTTTTCAAATGCATTTTTAACTGATTTAACACCTTTATCAATATCAATGTTCGTATACATACTGTCGATATCCAAAGTAGCCAGAATTGCATTTTTCGATATTTTCAATTTCGAAATTTTTGACAGGAAATCCTGTGTATTTTTTAGATAGCTCGGATGTCTATTTGCTATAGGTTTCAGATGATAATCAATTAATTCCGAGATCGCATAAGATTCCGAATTACAATCTGATACAATTGGCCTCCCGGGTGGAGTTAAGTCATCCGTCCATGAAGAACGGTCCTTGTGGATCTTTGGTAGGATATAAAATTGTCTTGTTTGAGCACTGAGCTTAGCTGTTAAATATTTCAATTGTTTTTTGGTAATGTGACCTTCGTCGAGGAGAAATTTTAAGATCTTATTGAATTTTTCGATATTACTAGGCCAAATAAGTGAATCTATTTTCTTATAATGTTTAGTATTGCTGAGTTGTCTCATGGCTTCCTTTATATAATTATCCCGAGATAGAACAACTACCGACCCACCTTTGTCGGCTGGTTTAATTACTAATTTCTTATTTTTTCGAAGTTTCGTAAGGGCTCTCCGTTCACCAGCTGTTAAATTGTCTTTATCGGAGAGTATGTTCATGCTGAACACCTTTTTGATGATTCGTTTGCTAGCCTCAATAATTTCGGGATCTACTTCACTATCTGGAGGTGACCAACCAGATGATTCTGTAAAAGGAAGTTTCCGACCGCTGGAGTTTCTAAAGCGGTCGGCTAATTTCATTTGCCTAAGAAAATTACAGTTGTATGATGGTAAATTTGTTTGGTTATCAGTTTTAGGCTTTGGTGTTGGTACAAAAGTCAAACCGCGATCTAAAAGAGATTTCTCTTGGGTTGTTAGGTCATTGGTGCCAGACAGGTTAACCACATTAGTTCCTAATCCCACATCTGTTAGGCGGCTGTTACCTTTGCCTTTACTAGTTTAAATTTAGGTGGTTCAACCAGTGATCGTACATAATATTGGCGGTTCTCGTGGTCCAATGGATTAAATCCTGAGCAACATCAAACTTCGCGTCATCAATTTTAGGTATAACGTTAACGTCCTTCACTTTCCGAATGGTTTCGTTGATGATGCTCAGGGTTCTCCTCTCAGCCTGAGGGAGTTTTTGCGAAAAGTTTAGTTCAGCGAAATAAATTTTTGCTGATCTAAACTTGACCCTGATATCGCTAAGCATATTCCGCAACTGCTTAACTACGAGATCAGAATTATCGTTTCGAGAATTCACGCCAATATTTAATAATATTTTTTGGGGACTGGACTGGCCCCTGTGCCCTTTAAACATAGAGCGCAGATGATTGAATTTGGCGCCGGGGTAACACTCCACCTGGATGTCCGGATGGGGATTTCGATCAATGCGTCCTAAATTTGAACTTCCAATCATAAGGATGTTTTTACAAACATCGGGGAGGCGCCAATTTCTTTTGTCAAAATTAACTCCGCTTTTATGCCGAAACTGGGAAAATTTAGAATCAAATGAGCGGCCCGAGTTGCGGCTCGGTGATTTGACTTTCTCTGAGTACGATATACCTGGTTGAACCACACTAGAGGCAGGGGAAGGGGGAGAAGAAACAGAAGCAGGAGAGGAAACAGAAGCAGGAGAAGAAACAGAAGGAGGAGGAGGAGTTCTAGTGAGAGCACTAGGAGAACCAGAGAAGAAAGGCTGAGGAGGAGTAGGAGGTAGAGGAACAAGACGAGGCGAGACAGCGTTACTCAATTTGCGAGCATCTTCAGTCACAATATGGACCGGAGATGTTTGCAAATTGAGGCGCTTACTCTGAGAGAAAGAAGAAGTAGAAGGAAAAGAAGAGGGAGAAGTGCTTTGCCTTGATCTTTTCTTATTTTGCTTTTCGCGTTGGGGTAGAGGGACAACACGGGCCGGAGTTTGCTTGCTCCCTCCCGTATTGTTCCTTACTCCAGACGCTGGGCGAAGTTCCGAAATGTAAGACTCATAGGCCAAAATCGTCTTATCTGTCAACTTATTTTTAAAGTTTTTTTGAGCCCAGATCAAGGCACGCGCCGAAGCGCTGTTGAAGTCTATTTTTTCGAGTCCAGGAGGTGGTCGCATAGCCAAAGTTATCTTAGACTTCAACTGGTTTAAATTTATCTTGTAATGCTCAACTAAAGCATTTAACGTTTGGTTGGCCCATCCCACACTAATCTGTCGAAAAACAGAAAAAATGTGTGGGGTGGGAAGAGCCGGCTTTAGAAAGCCACCTAACTCATCTACTTTCTTCTCCAACTGTTTCGGGAAATCCCGGTTGGCCAAATGCTGCTCTAGGAGCCCAATATGGTGCATACACTGAATCACCTGGAAAAGGGCCTTGACCAATCTAGAATAGGCCTGGAACGATTGTTCCTGGCCTCTTCCAGACTGGGCAACTCTCTTTCCCTGATGCTTCTGTCTTTTTTGAGCCATTTGAAGAATAGGTAGATGAATTTAAAATGAAGAAATGAAATAATGAAATGAAATAAATTAAAATGAAATCTAGATATTACCTATTAGAGAAGATACCTGGATTGGTTGTAGTCTTCAGCAAAGGTAGAAAATAATCCGTCTGTCTCGACGCGTTTCGCTTGGTTTGGCTTTTTCAAAGAGACTTTGAGTAAAATGATTCCAACTTTGGGAGGGCATGCATGGTATATATCCATATGTGGGCTGGGGGTGTTTTTCACAGCTCAGTACATAATTGGACTCGGTAACAAGCTGACAAATGTCACTCATCCAATTAATTCTTTTCAATCTGAGATGTTCCAAGTTTGTTTTTCACAACTCAGTTTGTGTCGTCCAAACAAATCAGATGAAGGCCTATTGATTGGCTTCCATTGAATTTTAATCAGTCAGTGAGTGGTTTGCTTTACTGACCCCATGAAGCCCTATTGGTTGGCTTTGATTTAAGTAAAACCAATCGGGAGCGGTTTGCTTTACTGGCTTCAGAAGTATGTGAAAATAATATGAAAAAATCGTTTGATAAAATAAAATATATTGAGACTAAAGAAATAAATGAAAAAATACGCCAAAGGTCATGATGCCTCACGAATGTTATCAGTTGGAATGAATATCCCCCGACGGAGGTTTATGACGGAAAATATTTTACACCACGTAGAAATTGTGTGTTTTACCTTCTGAACCTCTACATTGTGTGAAAGGTAGGAAAATTTTAATTAAAAATAAAAATAAAAATAATAATTTAAATAAATGAATCAACCAAATAAATAAATGAATCAACCAAATAAATAAATAAATAAATAAAATAAAAATTAATAAAAAATTGAAAATAAAAAAATATAAAAAATAAAAATTAAAAAATAATAATAAATAATAAATAATAATCAATAAATAAATATATAAATATATAAATGAATAAATAATAATTTTATTTAGGAAATACATACACATGATTGAAATTAGAACCTATTTTGTTTTGGGGCATATATGAACTCTGGCACTCGCCTGTGTGTGTTTGAGGTTAAAAAATCGCACTGGCACAGACATTTCATACTGAAACGTTTTTTTCTTTTAATATGCCGCCGAAAAATTGTTTTCATTTACTGAACCCTGATTGGTTTCAAACATGACAAAAAAGTACACAAAATTGATTTAAACTAAGTGATGAGCTTCGGAACTGGTTAAACTGACTGGCAGAAATTGGTGTTATTCATTGATGGGCTCTAATTTAGTCCTTACAAGGATGTTACGCAAGCTTTTGTTTTTCTTATAGGCGATGACAGGTCGAAGATTCAAAGGTTCATTTAATTTAGCATTGGTAAAATTGAATTCATCTTTTAACATTTTTGCTATTTCGATATTCATTCTGTTGTACGTTAAAGTGAAAGGAATGATGGACCTCCTTTCGCATTCGCCCTCTGATATGTTCATACCAAATGGCCAGAGGGTTTGAAGCGTATTGATCCAAAAAGCTTCACGTTTTTTTCTAAATTCATCCGTTTCTTCTAATGTGTCTTTAATTGGTGGTTGTTCAATAGGATGGATTTCGAAATCGTCCAAAGAATGGCCAGGAAGGTTAAAATGTTGTGCTACTGGGGCATCAGCATTATGTTTTATATCCTGTTTGTGTCTAGTAGCACGTTCTCGAAAAGGATTTTGACTTTGACCAACATACTGTTTCCGACATCGCTTACAAGTGATAAGGTAAATAATGTTTGGTGAATCACAATGGAGGGGGTTACGGATCTGATAATGATTTTTCGTTTGTTCGGAGGAAAATTCCTTTTTCTGATCAGGCATAAAAGTATGCAGTCTACAACGAGGCTTTTTGCAATTAAATACCGCGCCACTACCATTCTGCAACGGTCTGTTGTGTTCAATCTTCAGTGGTTCGAAATCGGTAGTTTCAGCTGGACTTTCGAGCTTTTTCAGGGTTTGGGATTTCAGGCTACGCAAGAGGCGCAGCGAGTACCCTCTCGATCTGAGGGCGCCAAATAGAGTAGAACAAGCCTCATTGAAATTTACCTTATCACTTGAATTGCGGTGGAAACGAATGAGTTGTGATTTGATGATACCTTTAAATGTATGTTGAGGATGAAATGATTTTGTGTGCAACAATTGATGTGAATCAGATGGTTTAAAATACACTTTATAATCTAAATGACCGGACGCCTGAAATTGCTTGCCTTTATACACGGTCACATCGAGAAAATCAACAGAATTTTCACTGATAGTAGCTTTCAATTTAATATTTGGATCGTGATTGTTCAAAATTTCTAAAAATTCATCAAAATCTTCTTTTGAATGTTCCCAAATAATAAAAATGTCATCTAAATACCTGAGATATACGAGAGGATGCTTTGCACATTTGCTTAAGGCATTTTCCTCCCATTCCGCTACATAAATGCTTGCAAAATTAGGACTGAATCTTTTGCCCATAGGACAACCCATTATTTGTAGAAAATATTCTCCATTGAATTGAAAGTCATTACCTTTTAAGCTCAGCTCTAAAAGATCCAAAATTTGTTCATCCGGGCGTTTCGCATCCGGATATTTTTCAAATGCATTTTTAACTGATTTAACACCTTTATCAATATCAATGTTCGTATACATACTGTCGATATCCAAAGTAGCCAGAATTGCATTTTTCGATATTTTCAATTTCGAAATTTTTGACAGGAAATCCTGTGTATTTTTTAGATAGCTCGGATGTCTATTTGCTATAGGTTTCAGATTATAATCAATTAATTCCGAGATCGCATAAGATTCCGAATTACAATCTGATACAATTGGCCTCCCGGGTGGAGTTAAGTCATCCGTCCATGAAGAACGGTCCTTGTGGATCTTTGGTAGGATATAAAATTGTCTTGTTTGAGCACTGAGCTTAGCTGTTAAATATTTCAATTGTTTTTTGGTAATGTGACCTTCGTCGAGGAGAAATTTTAAGATCTTATTGAATTTTTCGATATTACTAGGCCAAATAAGTGAATCTATTTTCTTATAATGTTTAGTATTGCTGAGTTGTCTCATGGCTTCCTTTATATAATTATCCCGAGATAGAACAACTACCGACCCACCTTTGTCGGCTGGTTTAATTACTAATTTCTTATTTTTTCGAAGTTTCGTAAGGGCTCTCCGTTCACCAGCTGTTAAATTGTCTTTATCGGAGAGTATGTTCATGCTGAACACCTTTTTGATGATTCGTTTGCTAGCCTCAATAATTTCGGGATCTACTTCACTATCTGGAGGTGACCAACCAGATGATTCTGTAAAAGGAAGTTTCCGACCGCTGGAGTTTCTAAAGCGGTCGGCTAATTTCATTTGCCTAAGAAAATTACAGTTGTATGATGGTAAATTTGTTTGGTTATCAGTTTTAGGCTTTGGTGTTGGTACAAAAGTCAAACCGCGATCTAAAAGAGATTTCTCTTGGGTTGTTAGGTCATTGGTGCCAGACAGGTTAACCACATTAGTTCCTAATCCCACATCTGTTAGGCGGCTGTTACCTTTGCCTTTACTTACTTTTTTTGTGTGTGTGTGTGTGTCTCTGTGTGTGTGTCTCTGCGTGCGTGCGTGCGTGCGTGCGTGCGTGCGTGCGTGCGTGCGTGCGTGCGTGCGTGCGTGCGTGCGTGCGTGCGTGCGTGCGTGCGTGCGTGCGTGCGTGCGTGCGTGCGTGCGTGCGTGCGTGCGTGCGTGCGTGCGCGCGTGCGCGCGCGCGCGCGCGCATTGGGAAATTCCATCGCGAGTGGCGCCGAGGACGGGATTGGTCTACATGGAGACGTATTAAGATAATTTCACAATCTGTTACATCGAATCACATATCCATATGTCATCTGTTCTTTGAAAAAAAAAACCCGAAATCTAATAAATCTTCAATATCACTGAATTAAATCATTTCTGTATTCATACTAAAACTGAAATCAATTTTTTGCTTATAACACCTGTACAGAGTCGCCTCGAATACTTTATCTGTAATCCTACTCTGAGTAGAAACGACCCAGTATAAGCCCCCACCCCCGCACCACCCCCCCCCCCCCACCCCCAAATAGTTTTGATTCTCAGAACGTTTCTTTTCAAATTAGAATGGGAGGGAGGAGAGATTTTATTTTTATTTTTAACTATGAAACTGTGAATTATAAGAAACAATGGGTTCCAGTCCCGAGTGTCATATGTTATATATAGTTCAGCGATGTGAACGTAGCGGCTACCTCACAGCTACGTTCAGATCGCTGAACGAATGTTAGGTATATAGATATGCATTGTATTTTATTACACACCAGTTCTATGTAATCCACATCTATAGGAACACTAAACCATGCGGAGAATGAAAATCTGTTCCGCACATATGTGCGGAATGGAAATCGTTGTCGCTCTATTTGTAAATAGAAGCGAAACTTCACTGGATTTTTTTTACAAATCGGGCACCGCAGTTATAATTTCAATCCCTTGCGGTAGCTGAAAATCGTCCCCCGAGTTCCAATGTGTTCTATGTGCCTATTTAAACTTATATCACTCAGTTTTATTTCGATTAAGAGATATACATGCTATGATATATTTTTTTAGGAAAAGCATTCCCCATTCCCTGCCTCTTCTACCACTGATCTCCATGCAACTGGATGGCTAGAACGTTTTTAATCCATCAAACGTCATGGTGTTCATCTTGGACGAAAATTAATAGTTACACGGTACCAACTTTCCAAAAATTGTTTTTTGTCAATAATAACTACAGTTGAAACTAGTCTTGTGACTATATTGTGCACTGTTATGTAATAGCGCGCTGAGTAAGTGCACTATTGTGCCTGTCAAAGTACACCCTAAAAGTAACTGAGTTCCCGTAGAAAAACAGCGTGTCCAACTCTGTACAATTCTGTACTAGTAAATAGAGATCATTAACATCATTCCAAACCTCTACTGGGATGCATGTATATATGTAATGATGTAAACAGATATTAAAATGCGACTGCAAAAACAGAATGAAGAGAGTAGATTACTACTTAATCGCAGCGCCATATATTCCATACTCGAAAAGTATTTATAATTGTCCATAACAGCACAAGAAGCACTTGCAAACATTCTTCACATGGATCACCGGGTGCAACCCGGTGATCCATGTGATGAAAATTTGCAACTGCTTCTTGTGTTTTATCCTCAGAAATTGTAAATAATTACTAAGTGAAAAATCTATACCACAGCGTTTAGTGGTAATCCACCCTCCACATACTGTAGTCTCAATGACTTCTTTCTGTTTGATCGATTCAGTTCGTGATTTCACACCCGACCTCACTAATACATCTTGAATTGCACAGCGCAAACGATATTGTGTATTTCAGACTAACTCATTCTTATGCAGTAAGGAGCGCATTAACTAACGAGCATTTTCTGCGCTAATTGCGACAGGACTTCTAGTCTCAACTGTAAAATATGTTGTAAACATTAGGACAACTCTAGTTCCATTTCTTTTTCTTACTTCATTCCACGACTCTATACAGCTGGGTTGCTGTCACGTCAGCGAAAAACGTCGCAACTGAATCCGCCCCCTAAAACTACATCAAGTCAATCAGCGTGATAACTTCGCCCAGCATTTGACGTCGTGAAAGCTGTTACGCTGTGACTGTAGTCACAGCGTAACAGCTTTCACTCCAACCTCGTCAAACGCCACGGTGTTTACCTAGCGTGAAAATTAGTAACACTGGATCAGCTTTCCAATCTCGATATTTGTTTTTTATCAACGATAACTAAAATATGTCGTAAATATTCAGTTGGTATTGCCGTGAAAAAAAGTGCACATAATCAACAATTTTTAATAACACTTTCGACAGCCAGGGTCACCTCGTGTCGGACTGATTTACGGGTGGAGGGAACCACCGGGCAACGACGAGCAACTGTCAGTCTCCCCAACATACAGTACGTGGAGAGTGTATTATCACTAAATCACCCGCAGAGTGGAGATTCCACCCGAGCAATAATTGCAAATTTGTTGCAAATCATAACCAGCACCAGCAAAGTTTCAGCCAATGGACCTCCGGGTTAAACCCGGAGGTCCATTGGCTGAAACATTGCTTGTGTTTTTTGCCGATATGTACAAAATTTGAAAGTTATAGCTTGGGTGATAACTCCACTCCGCGGGTGATTTAGTTACAATCCACTCTCCATATACTGTACTAACTCCACATATGTTGGGTTAGCATTGGTTGAAGTCAAGGGCACCATCGACGTGGGGTACACCTTAGTACACATCGCCACGCGCCGTCGGGATTTAGTGCTTTGCCAAAGGACACAAAGCAGTTGTCCCTGGTGGAGATCGAACCGTGGACCTTTCGGTTTGAAGTCCAGTTCCCTAACCACTGAACCACCGTTCTCCCTACTTCCAGTGGCATAGCCATGGGGGGGGGGGGATGGGCACGTGCCCCTCCTACAATTTCAGCCCCCCCCCCCATGTTAACCCATTCACACACTAAAAACTAAAGTGTTAAAACTGACACTTTCAAGGTGTTATACCCATTCTAACTCTTAGGGTTTGATTTTAACACTCAAAGTGCAATGCTTTAAGCACTTAGACATTACAATCGTCAGACATCTGAAACTTGAATGGATGGCACTTCCCATGTGTCTAGCATTGGTGGTTCTTCCAGAATCGTCCATAATTTGATTTGCGCTTGGTACATAATTAAAAGGACACAACGCAGATGACGCGGATCAGGCTCGAGAGTTCGAGCCTGATCCGCGTCATCTGCGTTGTTTCCGTTTAAGTGTCGCGACATTACACTTGTCAAGTGGTATTATTGTAACACCTGTCAAGTTCTGGGATATCTACACTTGAACAAAGTGCTAGTTCAGCCTTAGTAAGTGTTAAATACAGCACTTCAAGTGCAGTTTTTGACACTTTAGTTTTTAACGTGCAGGAACATTAGGCAAGAAATTTTAATATCTAGTAAATTCCTTGATTCCGAGTCCGTTTGTGTCCATAATTTATAAGTTGGGAAATGCATCATTGTGGCCTAAATATTGATGCCTTTCTCAACTTGTTATAGCACATTGCGTCCTAATTATTGATGCCTTTCACAACTTATAAATTATGGACACAAACGGACTCAGTAAAGGAAATTGCGTTTTTTTCCCGTGGCAGGGCCCAGGACCCCCTCCAATAAAATGGGGACACTCACTCTTACGCTTGCCCCCAGTTTGCCACTGCGAGACTCGGATGATGCAGCGAATCATATTCTGTAGCTATGTCCCCTAGATATTACTCTCCACCCCCCCCCCCCCCCACCCTAACTTTGATATCCTGGCTATGCGCCTGCCTACTTCTGTCCTCTAACCTCTTATCTTTCTGGATACATGCGAATTAGAAATATGTTGTGTCGACTCGTCATTTGTATCGGTTTTCAAACGGAAAACAGTGTTTTCACAAAACACTTACTATTTCGGGTATAATTTTGTAATTTTTCTTCCTTTCAGTACCAAAGTGGAAGAACTCGATGAACCGTCCGTCGCTGTAAGCCAAGGCCAGTCAAATCAGATGATCATCACAATACGATTCGAGAAAATGGTGCTTGGGTCGGATATTGCAATTTACCCGTATGTCAAACTTTTTCCTCCATATCCCCTTCTCCCTTTGTTTCTTTCCATCTCCCTCTAATCAGATAGACAGGCAAACGGATCGGCCGACAGACAAAAAAGTATGCTTAAAATGAAAGAAAATGGCCAACTCGTAACAACAAAACATCTAAGATTGCAGCCGATAATCGAATCCAAGATGTCCGCAAGATTTCAAATAGCCCGGGTAAAACAATGTAGATGGCGATAGCGGTGGCGACCAGGTGTCACGTGGTTACGTAGGAGCACAACATCCAAGCACCCCGCGCATGTTTGTGGCGTTACTAAAGATGGTTGATGCGCCTGCGCACAGCACTATGCCGTGTGTCTGTTACATTGTAATTCAACCCCCACCCTCCCCTCCCGTCTGCACGAGACATTGTCAGCTTGACTCGGAACGTTCATATGTCTGAACATCAAATGTATTCCCTTAAGATGGTATCGGATCACGTATAAGCGACTTAACATATGAAACACAAATCCAGACGACAGATATGGGGGTTCGAACCCATTAGTTATTTACAGCCACTGTCTGTGTGTTTCTTTCTGCTAATTTTATCAACAGTGTGTGTAATTTATGGTAAAATATGGAATCTGGGGATTTTCCTTATAAAATACTAACCTAGACGAAAGATTGAGTGGAGTACTTGGGGGGGGGGGGGGGGGGCTGGAACCGACGACCCGAGGTGGAGTTTTTCTTGTGTTTCACGTGCGCCAATGGCGCGCGTGAAATACAAGAAAAACTCCACCAAGGTTCGTTGAATCCTGTCCTCGGTACTTTACCCGAGCTTTGTTCTGTCTTAATCTTCTATATCTTCTTTCTTCTTTTTCTATACTATCTTTCTTTCTTTCCGTACTATATTTTAGAATGTCTGTATATATGTATGTCTTTGTCCACTATAGAAATGAATATGGGGCCATATCGAGTGTCCAAAATGGGTCTACTAGGAGTACTTTTTATGGTGGAGGTTTACAAAAGTGTATGGAGAGGGAGTGGAGGTGTACGGGGGCACCAAAAGTTATGATAAAAAATTTTTTACCGATATATGTCTTCAAAGGGGTCTTCTAGGGTTAAGTTTTTTTACCAGGAACCTAATGGTGAGGTTTAAAAAAGTATCGGTGGGGTGGGGTGTAGAGGGGCACCGATATAGGTCTTCAAAGGGGTCTACTAGGGGTAATTTTTTACCCGGAATCTGATGGTGAGGATTTAAAAAGTGACGGGGTGGGGAGAGGGTGGGGTGGGGTGGGGATGTAGAGGGGCACCAACAGTTAAGCCCAAAATTTTTCTCACCGATATAGGTCCTCAAAGGGGTCTACTATGGGTAATTTTAGTACTCTCCTCAGCCCGAGCAACGCCGGGTAACCCTGCTAGTCTTTTATAAGCACTCTGGGAGATAAATTATTTGCTTCTAGTTTATTTGGAGTGGACAAACGGCGAGTAAATAATAATTACATTGTAATTTTGTAAAAGTTATTAACGGCTTAATTTTTTATTCATTTATTTATTTTTAAATATATTTTTTATCATTTGTGGGTTTTTACAGCTAAAATACTTAAACGAGAGAGGCAATACTAAATTTTGCAGATAGCGTCTTGTTACACTCAAAGGGCGATACATGGCTAATTTGTTTTCATTCACGATCACATTTCATTTGGCACTAAAATCTCTACTTTGGCACCAGAAACTTCATTTGGCACAGAACAAAAATTATACTGTGTATCAAAATCGTTTAGACCAGCGTCAACACTATTAAATATATCCCACTGCTCATATAAGCGCGAGAACAAATAAGTTTGAGGTGAGGCGTATAGTGTTTCAGATATTAGGCAGTTATTAAAGTTTAAATATGAATTGAGGAATCGGACTCGGACTCAAAACACATACTGAATCTAGGACTCGGACTCGCACTCAAGTTAAGTGCTTAGTTTTTTTGTTGAATTAACAGTGATTTACCACGTTATAGCGATGTTTATTAATCATTGTGCCGAAAATAGAAAATTAACCATCCCTGTGAGGTCAGTTCAGACTGTTTAACACGTCAAACTGCCGTGACATTTTGCCGGTGGTTGCCGTACTTGGGGGAGTGCCCTAGAGTTTTTTAAGTAATTATAAAGTTAGAATTAATAGATTTTATAAGAACTATCTATCGACGCCTTTATCCACGTTGTTTCATTTAACCATTTGCGCGTGGTATCTGTTAAACATCCATCCACTGTCCACACCATGTATATCTGTCAATTCGACAATCTGAGCTACCACTATTTCCGCAATCGTTTCGCTTTCCGTACAAAATACCGAAGTATGAACTCCCTAACCCCGTTATTGCTGTGTACATTACGTATCACTATAAATAAATTTCGATTTCGAAAGAAAAATATTTAAAAAGTAACAAAATTTGAATGTCGATTTTCGTACGCAGGTGGGTATTTCGCTTCTGTTAGGTTAATGTTAACTTATACAAGGGCGGATCCAGAGGATGCCAGAATACTATTAAAACACCCTTCCGATCGATAGTCTCGGACCATGCTGCGCATCACACTATGAGGTAGTCCAAACTTGGGCCCAAAGTCCGCAATATAATTTTCTGGCTTGGTACGTCCTGTGGACGTACCAAATCAAAAAAATTATATTGCGGAGTTTGGGTCCAAGTTTGGACTAACTGTGAGAGTAATTAGCGCGCCTCCTTTAAACAATCATGGATCCGCCTCTGCTTTATGAAGTTGTCAGTTTCTTTACGCTAGGTTATTATTATTTAGTTATTCAAGACGTCAAGACGTTATTTGTTTAAACTAAGCACTCAAAACACCATATACCGGTACTGATGTTGTAAAAAAGTGTAAATAGAGGGACATATGTAAATTTTTTGTAGGAACTACCTCCTCTTTCAATGTTTGTCCGCAAAACATAACCTACGACCCACCATTGACACAAGCTCGTTTTGTGGGGACTGACCTCCCCCCCCCCCCCCTCACCCCGACTTTCAATTTTTGTTCCCAAAACAAAGCTTATGACCCCTCATTGGACGAGCCGGTTCAGCTCCAATGATGGCACAATGATTGACACAAAACTGAAATGTTTTTGTTGTACAAGATTCCCCCCTCATTGGTTAATAGGCCCTGCAAACCAACGCCTCTGGGTGCCAGCCGCCCAGCCCTCCTTAATTGGGCAACTTAACCCTTTACCCAGCGCAACGGCCAAAACCGGCCAGCGCTATTCTCAAAAATCGCCAATTAATTTTCAAAATATTTTCATTTTTTGTCTCAAAAAGCTCGTTCCAACGAGGGGTCATAACCTATGTTTTTGAGACAAAAAATGAAAAAAATTAGTTATTCAAGAATTTTTTTTGCAAGTGTCGTCTGCTTTTCATGTTAGGTAAAGGGTTAAATATAAACGATTGACTGAGCTTGACTTTCAACTTATGTCGTGTCATGATATAGCCCAGATGTTGATAATGGCGTAAAACACTGATGGTACCTATATAAATATGACTGCTTTCTTGATTTCAGAGTTTTTTTTTAAATCATGTTTTTTATTACATAGTGCTGCTTCCCTTGTTGTATTTGTATAAATAAATAGTTCTTTTCGTTTCTATTGAGTAGTTGATTTATTACTGTTCATGGTCTGTCAGATTTCGATGATTGTGGTTGTTCTATTTTTAAAACACAAACTGACAATACCAAAATCTTCTTTCGGGCAAGAAGCGGACTCATATTCACCATCGATTGGAGCAGACAATTAAACGTCCCTGTATTTTTGTTTTCTAGCAGGTTTGCTGGAGGTTTTTTTTCAGTGTAGGGAGATTCAATTGTTGTTGGGGGGGGGGGGGGGGGGGCTTCCCTCTGAGGGGATGAAATGAATTGTGCTTTCAAATAAAGTCTTCTGGTGGCATAGGCGTAGGGGGCAATATTTGATTACAAATAGAGGTAATAACCGAACTTCAACTAGAGAATTTTGCGGGTAGGGAGTATCCAAGTGTGTAGGGAGGCATTTTTTTTGGGGGGGGGGGGGGCTGAAAGATTTTGCTCGAAAAGTGATTCCGCGGGCATCATCGAGGCACATAATGTCGCGGTGGGTGTGGGAGAATGTGACGCACCCCCCCCCCCCCCCCGCACTGGTGGGGAAAGTTTGAAAAATTTTATGACCAATCTATATAGAGTCCCACACGCCAGCTGCCTTTCCAACCTTGTAATTGAGGAGGAAATTGGTTCACGTTTCGGGTGGACCTGGCTGAATGAATGGGCGCGTTTGTGACAGGGAGAACGCAAAGTCTACGCTTATGGGGTAAAATGTCATCCCCCACCCCACCCCCATCCTCGCCCATGAAGCGCCGCCAATGCTTGGACCCAAAGATCGTAATATCTTCTCTTTCTGCGTGGCAAACCCCACTGCTTCTAACGTACACCATATCGATTTTGTGTTGAAAATATGTTGCCAATTCATACGTTGCCTCACCAGAACAATACATCATATCCTGATGATAAAAAGAGGTATACTTCTAGTTCTCAACTCTCACATTTTCGCAGGTGTAAAGCATTAACTGCCATAGAAGCTGAAAATCTGCCACCCGTAGATCACGGAATACCGTACCGAATACACCAGGATATACACGTTTTAAATTGGAAACACATTTTCAACACTACATCCATGTGGCATGTATTGGGCCCACAGGATATTCCACACCAAAATAATATTACGGCCTCTGGTTTCAAGTTTGGAAAAGCATTTAACGGATATTTTGAGCATTGACGTGGTCGAGTTTGGTAGTTAGTCGCAGATAAATGGTTAAATGAAGCCATGGAGATGAAAGGGAGTCGATCGATAGTTCACAAAAAGTCAGCTTATCCCAACTACATAAATGAATGATAGTCTTTATATAAAAATATAAGGGCATTCCACAAAGTACGAAGGCTATTTGGGAATATGTTACGGCCGTTTAACAGTTAAACGAGTTTTGCTGATCATCACAACGACAAGATCGCTGTTACGTGTGGTTAATTCAACAAAAAATCTGAACACTAAACTTGAGTCCGAGTCCGAGTCCTCGATTCAGTATGTGTTTTGAGTCCGAGTCGGAGTCCGAGTCCTCAATTCAGTGTCCATCGTTATTAAATTGACATAACGATGTCGCTGCCTTGATCTGGATGGATGCATCATTTTGTTTTCACCCAATAATTGGTATCTTAATTGCTACACGTACGCCAACCCGATCTCAGAGTGCACGTAGGTTTGGAGTGCTACATAATTTTTGCGTCAACAATTTTAGCCTTCCCAAGTTCTCATACAGCCACAAAATGCCCCTTTTAAGTTGCTCTGAAAAGATTTTTCGGGTGTATTCTTCCTTGAGAACCCTACCGGTAGGACACATTTATTTTGGCAGTCATTTTACATTATTGCTGGCTGACTCGCAGGCAGCCAGCAATAATGTAAAACCACCGTTAAGTCATTTACTGTTGTGTACATGTATATACGGTAGTTATTAATGTAACATTTATCTAAGGACTTAGGGTTTTTTAGTCCTCGCTAGAGCAATTATAGAAGTGTAGGTTAATTTTTATGAATTTTTTATGAAACAAAATGAACTCATAAGCTGCTAAATGTTTTACGGTAGTTATTAGCGTAAAATTAATCTGAGGACCTAAGGGTTAAGAACCACGAAATAAATAAATAAATAAATAAATAAATAAATAAATAAATAAATAAATAAATAAATAAAGTTTCAGAGGTGTCTGTCGTTGAAGAGTTCCTGAACCCAAACTGATTTGCTCTTTAACTGGTTGAGTGCAAGATGCCACTATCAGGGTTTTCCAAGAAAATGAGTGTACCAGAGCGAAAGCCAATATTTATCTTGTTCACGTTTCATATTCAGTCAAACGCAAATGATATTTTGTTTATGTAAATTTGTTTTATTGCAATTATTGGAGAGTACCTGTAATTTTACAAATTTTGAATAACAAATTCAGATCACCAAAAATAATTTAGCCCTCAACCAGTTAATCATCTGTATATACGACATTACTCTTCAGGATTATGATACTGACAATGTCGTTTTGAATCTATAAATGTGTATATTTTAATTCCAGCGATGGGTCAGCAACACAATCACAGAGAGTCAGTCTAACGATTATAAAAATATCATTGGCCTTGACAGTTGCTTCAGGTAAGGACCTGTCTCTAAGTCTCTGACTCATATTTCAAGATGATGAACGAATAAGACTTCACAACTTTTTTCACTGGATGTAACATTTTGGCACAAAAAAAACACTCATTCAAACTGGGGCCATGGTATTGTAGGCTATTTGACATCTCAATAACATTAATATTAATCATTGTCAAACCCGGTCCCCCTTAGGGAGAGGGTAGAGTAAGTCCGGCGGTGGAGGTGGGGGAAGATCAAAGGCACATGGGGGGGGGGGGGCAAACGAAGTCCTGAGTTTGGGGAAGTGTAATGAGGTGGTGTCTCTCTCGCGTTGGTGGTTCCGTCGCGTATATTTTCCAAAACTTTCTCTGAGGAAGGCTAAAAATATGCTCCAATTTTCACTGTTTGGAAACATTTTTGGAAGAAGCTCAGTTTTCTCCATGTGTTATATGTCATCTGTAATTTCATTGACCAACTTCCCACGCAGATTGTACAAGGTTCCCTCGGCTGATTGTATCCCTTGGAAGTCCTAAAATTTAAAAATCCCTTGTCACACACATGGAAAGTTGTTGAATATTGAGACTTTCTTTGAAAATTTTTGAAAAAACGGGTTTATTGCTGAAATGAATATCCCCTTCCTATAATCCATTTGCTGAGTCCGGTCCGTCAGCCACTTTGTGTGACGTCAGAGATGAAAGGTGAGATACGCATATTATTTGTTATCCTTGTGTTTTCCGGGGTGTGTGGGAATTTACACCGGTTTGGGAACGGATATACCCTGAGGCGAAGCCGAAGGGTGTATGAGTTCCCAGACCGGTGTAAACTCCCATACACCCTGGAAAAAAAAACAAGGATAACGGATTTATTTCCAAGAATTTTGGTGTACTTAATACTTTAACCTACATTGTGGGAAAAAAACAGACAGAAAATTTGTACTTTGCAAGTTTCTTGAATAAAATGAGCCAGTTCCAAAGGCATCCATATCTGTAAGATAAATATTAAATTTCCTGTATTTTTATTTTTGTTCTAACTTCTAACATAACCGAGCAGAAGGTAGGAATTAATAATTAAAAATGGGTACTTTTTTAGCCATATAGCTTGCTCTTGTATATTCTTGTTTTTACACCGTGGTTAAACACGGTGTAAAAAAAGCCACAGTGGATTGTAAGTTGACACCGTACCTCTCAGGCAATCAAAATGTAGTATTTTGTTGCATTTGGAAATAATCTGTTGCTTACGGAAGTCGGCCCCTTATTTATTTGCTATAATACGCGTATTTTTAGATAATTTGGATTGTGGTAAAGTGAAATCAGTTATACATCTTCACCCGAGTTAGGTGAATCGGTGACCATTGTCGATTTTAACCCCTCGAATCTGGGAGGCCCCTTTTCAGGTCCAGGAACATGATACACCATACTTTCATTAACCCTTTACCTGACGTAACGGCCAAAACCGGCCAGCGCTATTCTCAAAAATTGCCAATTAATTTTCATTATTTTTTTCATTTTTTGTCTCAAAAACATAGGTTATGACCCCTCGTTGGAACGAGCTCGTCGTTCCAACGTCGTACCCACGTAATAAATATGGACGCTTCCAATTGCTTGCATTGAGCTGACATGGCATATACCATCAGGATTCAAAGCATTAAGCAATGGGGTGTACCAGAACGTTAAGCTGTACATTATAGCACTGAACCGAATGAGCCTGACTTACCGCATTCCTTACTCACAGATCAGTCATTTCTGTCGTAATTTACTATTAGGTAGCATTCCACATTTCCAGACGTTGCTTATTTGGTCAATCTACTATATAAGTGAGGAGTGTGTGAATCCCTGACTCCGTGATTCAGTCCGTGTCCAACTGGAAATTCAAACTTTGATTACCACCCTTGATAAGTAATGCAGCTTTAAATTTTCTGTCGCATTAGCGGGTCTACCCGTCCTTGGATTGGTCCGCCCCTTGTCTATAATAAATCGACAATTTATTATTACAAAAATTCCACTTGGCACCAGAGAAATTCGGGCAAACTTGAACACTGCAGTGAACCGGGCATAACAAAACGATAAGCAAAGGGACAAAGTAAATGGGCGATTTTTATCTTTTATTGGATTATGATCCAAATCTTTACATTTCCCCGAATAGCGATGGTAAACGTTGTGCCCAAAAATGTAATTGTGCCCAATTTTACTGTTTAAAACCCTTTGAACCCTCGTTTTCTGGAATGGAATCGCCTTTGTGTGCACTCAGGGTGAGATGGGTCAGTCCAATATCAATATGCAAGGAGAATAAAATAATAACTGCAGTCTGCATCCGGCTGGCTGCAGACTGCAGTTATTATATTTTCATCAATGCCCCGTGTATATAAGACAAAATGGTACGAAATTATTCCTTGGACCGAAAAATCGGTCTTGTATGTTCAAAGTGGGTTTTGGGGTTTTTTTTCAAAGTTTTACAGTGTTTCGGCCATATATAGTTTGGTCAAGTTTCTCCGATGCACGCAATAAAGTTTAGAGCCTACCAATCGAATTAAACATTTCAACAGATAAATAAATTTGAATATATCACAAAGTTCTCTGGTGAAAAGCAATGCGCTTCGACACTCTCGTATACGGCACTGTCCACGTGGATTGTTTTTCGAATATTTATACGTCGGACGTATAAATTATGCGATGGACGTGTAATTTAATATACGATGGACGTATAATTTATAGGTGCACCGCTAAATTTTATAGGTGCACCGGTATTCGAAAATAGCGTTGCAACTGTAATATCCAGGTGCAACGATAAAAAAATATACGTCGGACGTGTATTTTCAGAAAATTATACGCTGAACTTATATTTTGACGGGGAAAATATACGATGGACGTACATTTTCTTCTAAAATATACGTTGGACGTGTAAATTTTATCAATGCACCCGGAATTTACAGTTGCAACGGTATTTTGAAATGTAGGTGCACTGTAAAAAAATGCAGGTGCATCGGTATTTTTCGATGAAAATACACGTCCATCGTGTAGTTATACGTCGGACGTATAAATTATACGATGGACGTGTAATTTAATATACGATGGACGTATAAATTATAGGTGCACCGCTAAATTTTATAGGCGCACCTATATTGAGAAATAGCGTTGCAACTGAAAAATACAGGTGCAACGATAAACAATATACGTCGGACGTGTATTTAGACTTTTGACCCAAACGGTACACCATATATATTCACGTTTCTGCTGTTTCCCATTAAACGCCATGCGCAATTGACGCTTAAATTGGAATTTATCTTGATATCGGAAAACCAAGAAAGCTTCTGGGGGTAAACTTCAGCTCAAGAAGGAGAACTAATAATAACGGCGAAGATCTACAACAGTAAACTTCATGTATGATTCTTTGGGAAACCACGTGAAACATGTATGAAAGAGACGCCGAGAAAACGAAAATACCGGCACCTTTCTCCCCAACCAGGACTCAATACGGTGGGTCCGTATTAGCGGTTGTGCCCAAATTGTACTAATCTAAAAGACCTGGCTTTCTCTCCTCAAAACGTTCCTCCACTTATTTAAACCCATGGAATAACTCACAGTCCCCTTCGCAGTCCATGCTGAGGTAGAGCTGGGAGGCTTTGATTTTTCAGATTCGATTTCGGTTCAGTTTCAGGAAAAATTTCGGTTTCGTTTCAGTTTTTCTGTGTGTTAAAAACATATAAGTGGTAGGAGAGGGATGAAACAGAGCAGACTGGGGGGACCTATAATGGGGGACCCAGTTACGCGACCCAGTTACGCCATGTTTGGTGTCATGGTAATGGTAACCCGCATGAGCGGCCATCATGTGACGTCATTCCCAAAGTGATACGTGGTCGTAGGACGCATGCTCAGCGCGTGTAGTTAGTGTGACACATGTTTCCGTCGTCCATTTTGTATTCTGGAGGCCACGATATAGGTTTTTATGGTAGCACGTGGTCGCTATGTGAACCAAAGGCATACAATGGGACTGAGGTATGTTCGGAGACTGCGTTCGATTAAATAGGTGTAAATCTAATTACCCAAATAGACCACCAAACAACCCCAAAACGTCCGAAATGGGTTCGAATTTCCCCAAATCCTTCTTTTTAAATAATAGGTGCGTCCCTTTTTATAAGAGTAAATCCAATTCCTCAGAATCCTTGTTTACTTCTTAGAATTACCCAAATAGTCCCGAGAAATACTACAAATCACCAAAACCACCCACGACTACCGTAATGGTTCGGATTCTCCCAGAATCCTCCTTTTCCCCGTTAATAGGAGCGTTCCTTTGTAGAAGAGTCGGTCTAATTACCCATAATCTTCGATTACTTCCTAGAAGCAAACAACTCGGCAACTATTTATTTGGCTCGGATTCCCTCAGAATCCTCGGCTTCTATCTGTTTATTTCAGGTAGGATTTCTCCAGAATGCAGAAAAAAAAATACTCACCTTTGTCGCAATCGAACAATTGAAGATAGCTAATTTCCCCATCCGTTCTGTGGAGGACTGTACGAGAGTTGAAATGGCCCAGGGTTTTTTTTTTATATAAGACAAATTAAGTCGTTGTATCTCACCAATTAATTTTCATCAAACCGGGTCATGGCTGCTTAATGGCAGACATGGCCGGAGTTGATGAAAAATATGTGGAATATTGAGAGCTGAGTTCAGTGTTTTGTAACTTAAATTGATATTTTTTTTCACCAGTGATTTCTTGCATGGCAATACTTTGCAGCATGGAATTAAATTATGTAAATAAATCACTTTAGTGTGTATAATTCAGCAACACCAAAGGGTCAGCCAGCCTTAATGCAGTGTTTATTTTCACCAGTGATTTATTGCATTTTAGATCTAAATGCAGGGAAACAAAGCTTATAAAAAAAATACTTGAGTGTGTGTAACTCAACAGCAATACTTTGCAGCAAACAAGACAGTATAAGATAATCATATCTAAAATACTGAAAGTTGAGACCAGTGTTCCGTTATCAGAATGGATATTATCATCATTTGTTGTAATAAATTAATATTATTGCGATATCCTTCCATGTGAAGTCCTCCAAATCCAAATCCCATAACAGTTTTTTGAACAACCTAATTTAAAACATATACCCACCCGAATTATCGCGTGACAACAACTGTAAGTAAAGTGATGTCGCACTCAATATGTATATGTATATGTATATTTTTAACAGTTTTGATATATGTACAGAGTTATTGTGTTCCCAATCTGACCTCAAATCATGGATTCATATTGCAACAGACTGTGACTAAAAATGATACTAAAGTATCGATAGTCCCTCATGAACAGTTCATTTACCACTTATTATTTAGGAAAATATCCTTATACTTTTCCTGCGGAAGAGCGGGTGGTACGATAATGACCTATGGCGGGTAATGTTGCACTAGACGAGGTGCGAATGGAACCAGAGTATGACTTTATGCAGCTCTATAATGAGAAAGTATGTTCCTCCCCAGAAAATGACGAATCTCCGTTTAACCTCCACTCAAATGGGTGTAAATACTTTACACCTAAAGATTTTCAGTCTATCACTAGTAAAATAAACTCAGAATTTTCTTTGTTCCATCTTAACTGTCAAAGCTTAAAGGCTCACTGGGATTCCTTCCAGAACCTGCTCTATAATTTACAAACAAATAATAATTTTTTTGACATAATTGGACTCACAGAAATATTTTAAACTTCTCCACAAAACTCGTTTACTCTGGAGGGTTATGCGCCAATTATCAAATGTATGAGACCCGAAAATGATGATGGCCGAGGGGGAGTTGGGCTATATATAAAAGAAGGGATATCCTATAACGTTCGAAGTGATATTACAATTTTCATCCCCCACGTTTTCGAATCTCTATTCATAGAAGTTGAAGAAAAACACCACTCTAAAATAACTGACGTCATATATAGACCAAACACTCCACCGAAAGCCGATATAAACCTCCTCATATTAAAATTAGGTGAAATAATGGATGTTCTGAATGCCGAAAACAAGAAGGTTTATATCTCAACCTGGACCTTTTAAAAGTAAATATACATTCCAAGACAGAAGAATTTGTCGATCTCATGTTTAGCCAAGGATTCTTGCCTCATATAACCAAACCAACGAAAGTAACTAATCATTCAGCTAGTCTGATAGACCACATATTTTCAAACAATGTTTCACAAACAACAATACCGGGTATAATTATAACAGATGTATCAGATCACTTTGGTGTTTTTACATTGAAGAATCTACCAAGGTAAATGATAAACCACGGTTTACTATAAAACGAATCATAAACGCGGAAAAAATGTCTGAATTTAAAGAATTACTCTCAGAAAGTAATTTTTACCCTGTCTTGCTTTCAAACTGTCCCAATGAATCATATGAAACATTTTTAAACATCTATATGGAAGCTTACGATAAGGCATTCCCTTTGAAGCGTGTCCGCCAGAACAATAAATTTATTAAAAAACAACCTTGGATGACAAAGGGACTTGTCATATCCTCAGTTAATAAAGAAAAATTCTATAAAAGAAAACTTAAAAACCCTAATGAACATAATTTACGAAATTACAAAAACTACTGTAAAATTTTTAATAAAGTTAAGAAACAATGTAAATCAATTTATTATAGGGATATCTTGAATGAAAATAGGAACAATATGCGAAGAACATGGCAGATCTTAAACGAAGCCATCAATAAAGGAAAACGTGAAAGCAGACTACCCGCTTTCTTTGTCCAGGGGGGTACAGAAATAATCGATGCCCAGAACATAGCAAGAGAATTCAATAATTTTTTCGTCAACGTTGGTAGAACCATATCCGACCAGATCCAGAAACCGGATAAATCGTATTTAAACTACATGCATGGTAGTGTTTCTAACAACTTTTATCTTCTACCCACAAATCCTGTAGAAGTTAGTCAAATTGTAAACAGAATGAAAGTAAAATCGTCGAAAGATTGCGATAGTATCACAACCAGTCTTCTTAAACAATCGATAAATGAGATATTGGTCCCCATTACCCACATAATCAATAATTCCTTTACCGAGGGCAAAGTACCAGATAGAATGAAAATCGCAAAGGTGGTACCCATTTTCAAATCAGGCGACGAGCACAGCTTTACAAACTACAGACCCATTAGTATCCTTCCAGCTTTTTCAAAAGTAATGGAAAAGCTCATGAACATAAGACTTAGAAGTTATCTCGAGAGGTTTAATATCTTATATCCTTATCAATACGGTTTTCGAAAACGTCATAGCACGCTTCACCCAGTCCTCCAACTCCTCAAAAGCACCGCTATGGAAAACAATAAACGGGAAAAGAATAGTACACTGGCATTATTCTTGGACCTGTCTAAAGCATTCGACACGATAAACCATGAAATGCTATTGGGCAAACTCGAATGCTACGGCATCAGAGGACTAGTCAACAACTGGTTTAGAAGCTACTTGTCCGATAGATTCCAATATTGTTCTATATGATGAACAAAAATCTGACTTTGCCAGGCAAAGCTGTGGTGTCCCACAGGGCTCGATCTTGGGCCCCGTATTATTTCTTCTGTATATAAATGATATAAGTAACTCAACTTCGCTTAATCTTTTGTCGTTCGCTGGTGACACTACAGTACACTGCTCTGGTCTCAACGGTAGTTCAATAACACCTTAGTTTAACGAAGAGCTTCAAAAATTATTCGAATAATTGCAAGAGAACGAGTTGATGCTGAATGCTAAAAAAAACTCATACATTATACTTAATCCAACAAAAGGAAGGAATACTGATTCCTGTCATGAGGTAAAAATAAATAACCAAGTTATTAAAAAGGTCGGAGACAACGAACCAGAAAAATCCATAAAGTTTTTGGGAATAAGCCTCGATGAACATTTATCCTACAAAGCCCACATATCCCGATTAAGCTCGAAAATAGCGCGAGCAAACTATAGTCTCAACAAAGTAAAAAATATCCTCCCCCATCGAGTCCTGAAGACATTGTATTTCGCCCTGGTTCACAGCCATTTAATATATGGAATCGTAACATGGGGGAGCTCGAAAGCAATTAATAAATTAGCTATTATGCAGAAGCGTTCATTACGAATTATCAATAACAAAAAATACAACTCTCATACTGACCCGCTGTTCAAGAAGGATGAAATCCTCAAAGTTGACGATTTGTTTAAACTACATGCATTGCTGTTCATGTTTGACTGGCACAAAGGCCAATTACCTTCTTCCTTTAATGATATGTTCAACGTAAACGACAATTCGTCAGGTAGAACAACCAGACAGTCTGGACTTCTGAACATAGAAAAAACACGAAACCGTACCTTAGATAAACTTCCATTATACACGTTCCCGAAATTATGGAATGCTCTAGACGTCACTGTTCGAAATATTAACAATAGAACCGCCCTTAGACGCAAATTAACCTCCGATTTTATTTCTTCCTACTCCAATTATGTCGGGTGTAATAACCCTTATTGCCCAGAATGTACATAATAAAAATCAGTATTTTCATTAAATTACCGAGAAGAACTTACCAAAAAGAACTTATACACACATGTTATGCTCTGTCCCAATTCTCGTATCCTCGTCCTGTACAACCTGCAAATCCTTCAATTTGTTCCGTGAATATGCATCAATAATTTACGTGTCATGCCGACTGTCACACCGTGAGGTACCGCTGGGGGAGCCGTTCCAGTTTAAACTGAAACGGGCTGATTCACCGCTATTTGCACCCCACCGTGTGTCAGCCGATGTGGACCTCCCATTAACAGACTTGTATTATTCCAAGATTTATACGATAGTTTATGACGGGATCTGTTGTTACTGTTTGCTACCCAGAACTGTGTTAACAATATATTAAGCAGGTTGTTTCGGGATATTAGCAATATTGAGGTACCAGTCGTCCGCTGGAATCTATAATTATTTCCCCCTAACTTATTTTTTATACGAGAACAAATTATTGGCAAAAGAATATGAACACCCATCCCTCATTAGGAATTAGACTAATTACTTCAAGTTCGATCACTTCATCACAGTCTGTGGCGATTTTTATTTTTCTAGGGAGTGTCATGTAGACAGCCAATCTGGCTATGTCACTTCCCACGGTATGCTGAATACATTATCTGTAAAACATTTATCTGTAAAACGTTTTTATATGTATACCGTAAATAAAGAATCTGAATCTGAATCTGAATGCTACTTATAAGAATAGCACGTGGTGCTATAGGATTGAGAGGTATCCTGGTTTGGGTTCGATTGTTCCAGAGTATTCTCCAGTAGTGTAGAAGAGCTTTTAAGTTGGAATAGTTTTCGCTTTGTGATGCTATTTTTTTATCTTTCCTGGTTCGTTCTGACCAGTTCTAAACAATCGTATTCTTCTGTTCTATAGTTCTGCGGTTCTCTCTTATAGCGGAAGAACCTTTAACCTGGAACATTTTACATTCCATACCTAGTCTGTCACTACCTACTATTACAGATGACATTCTGCCTACCCTGGTAGTCTAACTAGGCGCCTGCTGCCATCCTTTACCTTCCAACAATCAGACAGCTTCATTTCCCATAATCTATATCTACCTCTACAGAATTATCTCCCTTGTGTGTAACGAAGTCCTATCTATTTTCGTGATTTGGAGGGATTATCTGGACTATTTGGGTTATTTGATTTACATCCATTCAATGTAACGAACTCTCTGGACTTTCTCCAGTTCTATTGTAGGCCTTTTGTTAACATAGCAACCACGTGCTCCCATAGAAACATAATGGCGGCCTCCAGTAAATAAAATGGACGATGGAATCACGTGTCACCCTAACAACACACGCTTTACATGCGCATTGGAATCATGTATCACTATATTCCAGTATGTGGTTGACGTCAGAAGATGGCCTCTAAAGCGGACAACCATAACAATCAAACATGACGTATCTATAACTATGACTATAACGTCACATCCAAGGTCCACACTAGACCCCTCCCAAATCAGCCCCGCCCCTCCCCCCTACTCATATAGTTAATAACACTTCAGGTTCCTGAACTAGGAAAAAACAATAGTTTGTACGACATAACTCGCCACAAAAGCATTTTCTGTATCTCCACTGGGTTCTGACGAACCTCCCTTTGATCGTTCTTAAAGGATTGTATACATTTTATTTTTACCAGAATAGTTATCCATATGCATTTTATCATACAACCAACCTGTATTTTATCTGTATTAACTCCGCGACTGTCGTGTATCCGACCCCCTGATACAGATGTTTGTATCAGGGGGTCGGATACAAGCACGTTCCTTTCGCGTGAGTTCCATTTTTTTTCTTTTTGTTCATCTGTACGAATAAATAGTTCGTTATATATTCGTCTACATTCTTTACTTATCCCGAATATATTGTAAGATAAAATGATTATTACCATTATGTGGATGTACAAAATATGTATCCGAGTCTCGCTCCGGGTTCTAAGGGTAGATCACGACTCGTCGCGATCTGCCCTTAGAACCCGGAGCTCGACTCGGATACATATTTTGTACATCCACATAATGGTAATAATCTCTATGTATTGTCTGCTGGTGTGTATTGCTGAATAAAGTTATCTATCTATCTATCTATCTATCTATCTATCTATCTATCTATCTATCTATCTATTAGTTGCTAAGCCTATTGAGTCTGTTGGACGAGTCAATACGGGAGAAACGTGACAATGAGAACAAGACGTATTGTCACCTTTGCCAAATAGACTACTCGACAAAAGTCCAAAGGGATCAGTATTCCAAATCCCACCAAGTAAGATAGTTTGATCAGTTATGTACAAATACCAGTCGGTCGGTTATGCTGGGTCTTGCCGTCCGGTTTTCCGGTTAGCCGCAAAAACCGGAACCGAAGCGGAAAAAAATGTGACAATGAGAATACGACGTATTAACTAACACCTTCGCCGGATAGACTACTCGACAAAAGTCCAAAGGGATCACTAGTCCAAATCCCACCAAATAAGATAGTTTGATTAGTTATGTACAAACACCAGTCGGTCGGTTGTGCTGGTTCTTGCCGTCGGGTTTTTCGGTTTGCCGCAAAAACCGGAACCGAAGCGGAAAATCAAAAAACACTCCACTCTTTTCCGAAGTAAATTAATAATGCGTTTGTGATGTCGCCATGTTCCCTAAGCACTTCTTATCCACATCTGGTTTTATTTTAATAATACAATGCTGATCGCGTTTAACATTTTCAGGTGTCAGGTCACAAGATGCTATTTCATTATCCAAGTGTATAGTGACTTTTGATTCCATCGAGAGTTCAGATATGATGATAAACTTCGCAATTGCAAGCCAAAAAAGCGTATTGGAAGAAGAAGTGACAAGAATGGTGAGATCAGATCTAAAATTATCCGACGTATTTCAGTTCTCTGACTTGGATCTTTTTAACCCTTTGCCCAACGTAACGATCAAAACCGGCCAGCGCCATTCTCAAAATTCGCCAATTAATTTTCATTATTTTTTCATTTTTTGTCTCAAAAACATAGGCTATGACACCTCATTGGATCGAGTTCGTTCCAACGAGGGGTCATAACCTATGTTTTTGAGACAAAAAAATGAAAAAAATTAGTTATGCAAGAATTTTTTTGACAAGTGTCGTCTGCTTTTCATGTTAGGTAAAGGGTTTTAACTGGAATTTCTATTCTCGAATCGACATGGACTCCCAATCGAATTGGAAACAGCGCGTAAATTGCTTCCTGAAATCACTTCTTATTTCATAATTACCATGCCTGCCATTTCGGCTTACGCATGTGGCAGGAACATATAGCATGAGGTCACAAGTTACATTGCTACAACATGACTTATAAACTGGGATGTGGGGTTTCCGCGCTCCACTGTGTAAGTACCGCTGTAACTATGTTACTCGTAAGAAAGACAAGCAAAAGCCGGTGTCTTCCCACTAGACCAATTCCCTTTAGACCAATTCCCTTTAGGCCAATTCCCAAAAGACCAGTCCCCCTTGGACCAACTGCATACTGTTATTGATTAAGGGTTAAGGATAATTAGGAAAACATTTATTTATAAAAATTTGCCCAACATCCATAAAATATCGACAAACCAGAAAATGAGAAGACTATCATCTGAAAAATGAGGGCCCAGAGGGTGAATTCGGTGATGCTACCCAGCACAGCAGGGTAGCATCAGTAAATTTACCCTCTGTGAACCTCAACCTGAATCAAAGTCTCAAACATGAACAGAAAGAGGTACCCAGAGGATAAGCTGGCACATTGTATGGGATAGCATCAGCAAATTCACCCTCTGAGGACCTCATTTTGCAAATGACGGACTGCTTATTTTCAGGCTTGAATATCAATAACATTAAATACATTTATAAATATTTATAAATATATTAAATTATTGATATAGAATTATTTTTTAAGTAGAACACACCAGTTGGTCTACGGGGAATTGGTCTTTTGGGAATTGGACTCGTCGGAATTGGTCTAAAGGGAATTGGTCTAGTGGAAATGAACCCATAAGCCGAATGGATCGAAAATTAGCAACAGGCAAACATTCTTTCATTTCTATACTGCATGCATGATTCAGGGGCGGGCTGGACGTATGGTCTGTCGGGAACATTCCAATTGGTCCCCCTATTGCGTAGCCCCTGGGGTTCTCAAACCGGATGCAGCCCAAAATTTATTGCTGCCCGAAATTTCGTGAAAACGCCCAACAGACGAAATGGATCTGATTGCATAGAATGCCGGTACATTGAAATGTTCTCTACGTGGACTGGCAGTGGCAGTCCACACAGACAACACTTCGAATTGCCAGCAGTCTAACCTGCAATCGATCGCTGAGATGCAAGGAAACAGCGTTCTTTTAATTTTGAAAAACAATTTCTCCCACTGGGCCGAACTATGGTCTGCTCAATGGGTCTGCCCACGCCCCGTTGACACCATTTTTGCCAAATGAGTGATGAAGAAAAATATTTAGTGCTGTGATACCTGATGGGGGCTGTTTACCACATTTCCCACTACTCGAATTGATCCTACTTACGAAAGGGTTCAACCATGCCTATGGAAACTTCCCTCCACCCCCACCCCCTCCACCCCTTCCCCTGGAAATAATTTCTGGTTGCTAAAACCAATGAAATCACGTCTTTACACTCCAAGTTTTCAAATATTTCCCAAACATTCTCCGTTGCTTCGCAATACTATTTTTTATCGACCATTATGTGGCATTATATACAGGTATTTACGCCAGTAATTTGTTCAGACAACTGAAACATATCAGTGATGGAGTAAAGTCTTCCGTGCGTTATCGGCATAAACGATTATATTCAAAAAACGGCGCACTGTCATATTAGAAAGTTCAGCTCTTGCAAAATAGTTTTCTGACGGGAAAATTCTAATAAAAAGTTTGTTTCTATTGATTTTCAGATCTGCCCATCCCTGACAGAAGCTATGTCAACAGTGATAAAGACTCATCTCACGCTGAACGGTTTGTAGTTGATATGCTTAGTAGGGAGCACCAATACCCCAACACCACCCCACACCATCAACCTCACCCCCATCAAATGTAACCCAATATGATGGCAGTATCAAAACGGATAGCTTTTTGTGAAACACAGTCGTAACAAAATAGTTCTCGAATTCTTCTTTTGATTGAGTTATTTTTGATTATTTGAATGTGTTTTAACCCTTTACCAACATAACGCCCAAAACCGGCCGGCGCTGTTCTCAAAAATCGCCAATTAATTTTCGTTATATTATTATTTTTTGTCTCAAAAACATAGGTTATGGCCCCTCTTTGGAACGAGCTTTCCAGTGAGGGGTCATAACCTATGGTTTTGAGACAAAAAATGGAAAAAAATCAGTTATTCCAGAATTTTGTTTGTAAGTGTCGTCTGCTTTTCATGTTAGGTAAAGGGTTAAGCTGTCGGGTGGATTAATCGTTATGTTTTTAATCTCAGTGGAGCCACTGATCTCAACACAACTGGCTTTCTGAAACGTCAACGAGAAACATCACAACTAAATCTCCACCCCCTAATC
Organism: Pictodentalium vernedei; assembly: GCA_031216915.1. NCBI lineage: Eukaryota > Metazoa > Mollusca > Scaphopoda > Dentaliida > Dentaliidae > Pictodentalium > Pictodentalium vernedei. The sequence goes on along the minus strand of CM062295.1, from coordinate 633,526,812 downwards.
CCCACAAGATGGCGCGAAGTCTATCTCAACGCTGTGAGTGAATCGATGACGTTTGATGAAGTGGAAGCTGTTCCGCTGTAACAGTTGTCACATTATGACAGCTTTCACGTAAAATCGGTTGATAACGAATGTCGAATAAGTAACTGGGAACAAGTAACGGATGTCACGTCACTGGAAAAATTTAACTCTCGCCTCACCATGACGGGAAATTTTGAGATCCTTGCTTTGGATCGGAACTGAGGACGAAGTGGAGATCGTCTTTATAGACAACATTCAGAAACACGTTTGAAATTGTTAGCAACACAGAAGAAAAAGGTTTGGATTAGTTGTCAGCGACTTAGCCGGGTGCGGGGGGGGGGGGGGGACTCGTCCCCACACTTGTCATGGAGAATATCAAACTGAATACATATATGCCTGAAATCCCCAAACTGGTTCATGTCTTCTCGCTCTGATGCTTCTTGGGTCATTTATGCCTCCGCTTTCCGAGTACTTAATCCTTTAAAATATACTCACAGTCCTTCATTTGGGATGAAGCGTCTTTTTCCCCGGGAAAAGCCCCAAGTCCTTAACCTATAGGGGATACATCCTCTTGACCAAACACGAGATGAAAAGAAGTGGGTGAGAAAAGCTAATTTTCATCACTGAAATAAGATGGAAAGGAAAAAATATTACTCTGCTAAATATTTTGTCGCCACCCACTCCCCCCCCCCCCCCCCCCCCCCACACACACACACATACACACATCATTTAGTTTGGCTACAACCGTTGGTGTTATATATAGAGGATCTCCAATTCACCCCAATTTATATCGAAAGTTACAAAATGAATAAACCCTTTACCAAACACATTGTTTTTAAAAAAATAAATTTCACATTTTTCGAATACAAATTTCACACTTTTTCAATAAAACCATACAAATATGGACATCATTAGAACCAGCTGGACCTAATGGTATCCACATTTGTATGGTTTTATTGAAAAACTTCTGAGATGTTTTTGGCTTCGGTAGGCTTATTCTGGTTATTTTTTCGCCGTTTTTGTCCGCTATGTTAGATAAAGGGTTATGGAAAGTAGGTCTGGATCTAATGTACTGGACTCGTTTTGTAAATTTCGATACAAACTGGGGATGAGTTGAAGATTTTTTTTATTATATCATCCACCAGTACTGAAATGATTAACGGATAACCGGTTTGAAACGGGTTACCTACTTAACCGATTTGAAAAAAAAACGTCAACCGGTTATCCGAAATATCGATAGTGATCGTCATTCCACGGTTAAAACGTAGTAAAACTGCCGCTTCGACTTTGGGCTAGATTACACCTCGAAGCAACGCTGTATATATTGAGAATTAATCGACTTTGGCGTTCAAGACTTCGTTAATGATCGGTTGTTTCCGTGAGTACTGAGTAACCGCCGAAACTAATCCGTAGTATGTATTCGACAACGTTCGTTTGTATACACACTACGGAATAGTTTCTGAGAATACTGCTTTCCAATTCCTATAGTTTTGATCCCAGATTCGGTGAAGTAATGGCTACGGATAACCGGATGTTATTCGGTTATAGCTCTCGGTTAGTCGGTTGTGAAAACGAGCCAACCGTTTCAGCTCTATCATCCACAAATCCCTCAAAAAGACATTTGAATACATTAAAGGACTCCTGGCACTATTTGGGTTAATGCATGGCCATTTTAATTAACGGGCTTAACAAACCGGAAGATGGGTCAGTTCATGCAATAAAAAATCACAACGTAACCATCGACAGTCATTGGGACATTATTTCCTTGACAAAGTCTTCAGAACAAAACTCAACAATATCAATGTTTTTATTACAGATAATATCAGACCCTTGGCGTGTGGGAAGAAGATGTATTTGCTATACAGCGTTACAACATCTGAAATAAACTCCGAAGTACTGATTCTCCAGGGAAAGGTAATACCCTCATTTCTTGCGAATTTCTTTATAGACTCCGATATCAGGTAATTTTTTTTATTTTGATTTTAAAATTTCCGGGCAGAACTACGACAACTGGGAAGCTTTTCGGTTTCCAGGTTCGGTTCCAGTTTTCGCGGCAAACCTGCAAACCGAATCGCAGGATCAAGCTAAAACCCACCGAGCGGTTTAACTCTGCGCATAAACTGACGAAACTATCTTACTGGGAGGGAACTGGACTAGTGGTACCTCTGTACTCGCGTCAGTTAATCTATCGGGCAGAGGGGCGAAAACGTCATCGTCTCATTGTCACATTTTGCCCCTTATTGACTCGTCCGCCCGACGAGTCAATAAGGGAGAGAATGTGAAACTGGGAGTTAGTGGGAACACAACATCGAATTGAGAACCTTACACACTAAAAACTAAAGTGTTAAAACTGACACTTTCAAGGTGTTAAACCCATTCTAACTCTTAGGGTTTGATTTTAACACTCAAAGTGCAATGCTTTAAGCACTTAGACATTACAATCGTCAGACATCTGAAACTTGAATGGATGGCACTTCACATGTGTCTCGCATTGGTGGTTCTTCCAGAATCGTCCATAATTTGATTTGCGCTTGGTGGGTACATAATTAAAAGGACACAACGCAGATGACGCGGAGAGTTCGAGCCTGATCCGCGTCATCTGCGTTGTTTCCTTTCAAGTGTCGCGACATTACACTTGTCAAGTGGTATTATTGTAACACCTGTCAAGTTCTGGGATATCTACACTTGAACAAAGTGCTAGTTCAGCACTTAGTAAGTGTTAAATACAGCACCTCAAGTGTAGTTTTTAACACTTTAGTTTTTAGCGTGTATTCATTTGTTACTCTAATCTATGTTTTTTTCCTGACTCAGTGGGCTTAGCAATAGATTCCCAAGAACCCCTATAAATAATCGAATGGAAGGTAGGCTGAACCCAATGGATATACTTACAGATATGTTTTTTGTGGTGTGTGGCGTCGTAAAACACTATTGCGGATTTGTTTTAAAGTCACGGAGCATGAAGTCCGGGACGACCCGCGTTATGTCCTTGGGCAAGGCTCTTTATCCCGGTTGCCTACATCCATGGGGCACGATGACGCCGTGTACTAAGGCGTACTGCACGTCGGTGGTGCACATGTCTTCAACCACTGTAACCCTGCTTGAGCGGAGCTTGTGTACTAAGGCGTACTGCACGTCGGTGGTGCACATGTCTTCAACCACTGTAACCCTGCTTGAGCGGAGCTTGAATAGAGTTAGAATGTTGAGGAGCTGACCGTTGTTCGTCGGTGCTCGATGGTTCTCTCCGGGTAATCCAGCTTTCTCCAGCCGTAAAACTGTCACGGCCACGATTAGACATTGTGCCTAAGTATATCACCTGAAGCACCAATAAATATCATAAACAATACGGAGCATGCAGTGTTGTTTACTATATGTTTTAACGCATAGAAAACTGAACCGAATCCGAGTTTTTTTCCTGAAACCGAACCGAATCCGAAAACTCAAAACCGCCCAACTCTAAACACTACAATAAAGTGTAACCCTTATCTGTAATTTTCGTCTCCCGTGCTTTGACAGAAGCGAGACATGGGCGTTACTAATTTCAACCGACGTCTGTCAACAGTCGTCTATACGTTCTGAACCACTGAAGATAAAATTCCGGGAAACTTTATTGAGTTTTTCACCACCATGGGATGATATGTCATAATAAAAACCATGCCATCAGGTACCAAGTCAAGGTTGTTGTTACTAAAAATAGAATTTCACTTCACTGTTAAGCTTTCTGGTCAGGAATTTATCGAACTAAATAATAACTTCTTGGCCTTGGAGGCCTTTGAAAAACGTCGGCACTGAAACTTCACACCCACCCCTATTGCCCCATAACCCTTTACCCAACGTAACGGCCAAAACCGCCCAGCGCTATTCTCAAAAATCGCCCATTAATTTTCATTATTTTTCATTTTTTGTCTCAAAAACATAAGTTATGACCCCTCGTTGGAACGAGCTCATCGAGCTCGTTCCAATGAGGGGTCATAACCTATGTTTTTGAGGCAAAAATGAAAATAATTAGTTATTCAAGAATTCTTTTTCGTGTCGTCTGCTTTTCGTGTCAGGTAAAGGGTTAAGCCGATCAACGTGATAACTCCTCCCAACTCATGACGTTTGATGACGAGAAAGCGGCTACGGTGTTTAAAAGGCTATCGAAGATTGCGAGGCGTCAGGAAACTGACAAACCCTTGAGAATAATTTGTTTGGCAACGTCCAAGATGGCGGAGGTGAAGACACTTTTCCTTGATGTGACCAATGAGCTTCCCAGCAATCCAGCTGTATAGAGATCAATGAAGAAAAGTTATAGGAATACATATCACCATCATACGACTACTTACAACATCGGCAGCACAAGCAGTAGTCTTTGTAAGACTGTGACCCAGGGCCCTCCTGGCCCTCACAGTCTTTGAGAAACGCGTACAAATTTCATCTGACTAAACCTGAAAGAAACTGGCCGTATTTGGGTCGACTCAGTTCACGCTTCATATCGAAGACAAAAATCACATAATCAACATACTACTTATCGTACTCAGCCCAGATATCATTTATTTACGTGTCTGCATCATTATTTAACACAAACACAGCATCAAATTCAAGAAATGTTGAAAAATATCCGACTTCACCGCGTTAAAATACCACATTTCAAAGATAAACAATTGTTCTACACATGCGCACCGTGCGCATGCGTAGTACAATTGTTTATCTTTGAAATCGATGTTTTTTAACGTGGTGAAGTCGGATATTTTTCAACATTTCTTGAATTTGATGCTGTGTTTGCGTTAAATAATGATGCAGACACGTAAATAAATGTTATCTGGGCTGAGTACGACAAGTAGTATGTTGATTATGTGATTTTTGTCTTCGATATGAAGCGTGAACCGAGTCGACCCAAATACGGCCAGTTTTAGTCAGCTGAAATTTGTACAGGTTTCTCAAAGACTGTGAGAGCCAGGAGGGCCCTGAGTCACAGTCTTACAAAGACTACACAAGTAGTAGCTGAAAGGTTTTGCCAGGAGCAATATAAATCGTAGCTGTAGTGGATGTAGTACTATGGGTAGTGTTGGTGGTTTTGGTGGTATCGGGTCCCGGGAACGTTTTGGACGAAGGAGCCAACATTACCCTAGCCGCAAAGCAATGAGGTGGTGACGAGCACGAGAGGGAGTTTCTGTACCTGGAAAATGTTCATTCTTGAGGTGTCAGATGACGAGGTTTCCTTGATTGCCCGCCACGAATTACTCGATTAGACAATAACAAATTTGTGGGTTTTCATATGTAGACTATATGAACACTACATTCAAGCTGAAGTGACTAAGAAGTGCGAGCCCCCAACAACGCCGTGCACCGAGGTTATTACTTCACTTCCACTGCCCTCTCGACGGCCCTGTGTTATAATAGTTGTAGTGCAGAGCTTTCGCAGGTGAGGCGTTAAAGTATATTTAATACCAGTTTTGTTAATTTTACCAGGCACTTATATCCAGCAACAAACAATCCGTCTCCACATTACAGTCGCCAGTCTTTCCTGCAGTTACCATGACGAGGAATGCACAACTGATTTTCAAGAGGGATTTGATATACCAGTTGATTGAGGACAACAACTGTGATAACATATTCCAACAAAATTTGATATCAGACCAAGAGGTAAGTTTTAATCTTTTAAAAAATAACGCTTGTGTCTCACCAAAGCAGTCTGCGGTACTTCAAGAACTGTCTGTGTACAGGTGCATCGCTAAGGGTAGAACAGGGGTTGTGGCCCCTCCTCCGCACACACATACCATCCCACACCCCCACCCTCACCCCCAATAATGTTAATTTTTCCAGTTAAGAGATTTTCGTCAGGATAGGAGTCTAAGATATTAATCCTCTCTTGCTATGCATTGTGTACTTATGATGTACCTAACAGGAAAGGCAGACGACACTTGCAAATGAAATATTTGAATAACTTTGTTTTTTTTCATTTTTTACATCAAAAACATAGGTTATGACCACTCATTGGAACGGGCTCAACGAGCTCGTACCAATGAGGGGCCATAAGCTATGTTTTTGAGAAAGAAAAACTGAAAAAATAATGAAAACTGAATGGTGATTTTTGAGAGTAACGCTGGCCGGTTTTTGCCGTTACGTCGGACAAAGGGTTAACCGTTGAAGCCGAAAAGTCACTTTTCCGTCCCAGGAACATGATGTGTCATAATTTATGTATGTAGGATGGCTGCTAAGTCCTTATGTGGGGGTAGACCATCAATATTTTCAACGTGCAGCCCAAAGGCTGCACGTTGAAAATATTAATTGGTCTACACCCAAGTAATGAATATAGACTCTTCCAGTTGCTGCCATTGGACTGACATGGCAGATGTCACCAGGGTTCAAAGGGTTAAAAGACTAAATTTGATACTTGTAGTTGTGTCACACACACTGTCAATCATAAACGGAGGACTGTAGTATCCAATTTGAGATTAAGGAGGGGGGGGGGGGGCAGCATGGCCAATTTGGAGTTCCTGTACGGTACGTGTTAACTACACAAGAAGTTTCGTCACGACTAATACTTGTATATTTTATTTATTAACTGATATATATATCCTAGAAGCCTTCAGTATTTTATCTATAATCCCGACTGGTTTCCTATGGGAAAACAAATCGAAAAATGGAAGTTCAGTGTAGACCTCCAGTGTCTTCTTTGCACATTACTACAATGTTTTTGCGCCAAAATTTTTTCGCCAATTTATAGGCTCCTTAAGATTTTGATAAAGAGAAGCAAATTTATAGCGGCTTATAGGAGACCTACGCAAGAGCTAGAGGTGATGCACGTGGTACGGTATTATCCCCAATCACACATGAGGTATTGGATGTCCTGGAGCGTAAATTCTGGGAGGGTGTGGGGGTGACCTCCCCCCCCCCCCCCCCCCTCTCAAATAAATCTCTCGATCATGAGTTTCGTCGGCAGAGACGGGGCAAGAAATTATGAAATACCAAGTTGGGCAGACGTCCTTGCTTGCCCGACCGAAATATACACACGGTTTGGAGTACTCAGTTGGGCAAAATCTCTTGTTTGCCCTACAAACATATGCATAGAATAGAAAATGTAATAAATGTCCGACTCGTTTTCATTATATCGGAATAGAATTCCACATCTGGAGAGAGAGTACCTAATAACAAATTGGGTACCTCAACCAAGCAGGTGTGTAACTGTTGTATGTTTAAAATACAGTAGTTTGTCAATGGAAAGTATATTAATAGTATAGCTTGCATGTTTCGACCCCTATCAGTAGGACCTCGGACAGGACCACGGAAATAACGTCATGTCGCGTGACCAACTGGCGCCATGTTGTGTTATCGTGGTAGCCCGCATGAGCGGCCATCTTGTGACGTCGTTACCATAGTGATACGTGGTGTTAGTGCGCATGCGCAGCGCGTGTTGTTAGGGGGATATGTGTTTCCGTCGTCCATTTTGTTTTCTGGAGGCCGTCATTCTGGTTTCTATGGTAGCACGTGGTTGCTATGTGACCTAAGGCTTCTTATAGGATAGGGGTATGTTCGGAGGGTAAGTTCGACTGAACACGAGTAATTTCCCGATTCGTAGAATTACCACAAACAACTCGACAAGTTGTACTATTTTGAATTCTTTCAGAATTCTCTGGTCGAGGAGCAATTACTCTCCTGGCTCTTTAGCTTATTAGGGAAAAATCACCCGTTTCTATATATCCTACTTACAGAATCCCCTTTTTTAAAAAAAAAAACGTCTGGCCATCGGCACCCCTTTTTTGAAATGAGTCGAAGAGTCGTGTGTGCGAGTCACTCGAGCGAGCAATTGCTCGTTAGCTCATTTGCTCGATGGACTTCGAGTCGTTCGAGCAGTTTGTGGAGTCACTCGATCGAGCAATTGCTCTAAAGCTCATTTCCTCGATGGGCTTCGATTACTGTCCTGGCTCTTTAGCTGATTGGGGAAAATCATCAACCTTGTTTCTTGGTATCCTACTCACAGAATACCTTTTTTTAAAAAAAAAAAAACGTCTGGCCTTCGGCACCCTTTTTCTGAAATGAGTCGAAGAGTCGTATGTGCGAGTCACTCGGACGAGCAATTGCTCGATAGCTCATTTGCTCGATGGGCTTCGAGTCTTTTCAGTAACTGCTCAATAGCTTATTAGCTTTGAGAATGATATAGGCTTTTGTTATACAAAAGGGAGATAACTCTGCATAAAGATTATGGGAAATCAAGCAATCTGATTGATTAGTTAGCGCCAGTAAAAGTGAACTGATTTGGTGATCTAGATAAATGAAACAACAAGAGTACTCGGATCAGGGCTAGAACTAACAAGAACAGACCAGAAAATCTAAATATAGTAATAATAAGCAAAACTGTTCCAATCGATAGGCTCTTCTACTCTAGTGGAGTATACTCCTGGATAAACGTACATGGTCGGGTAGACGAAAACTATTGCATAGATAGACAGAAGCAGAGGATTCTGAAAGAATTCGAAATAGTACAACTTGTCGGGTTGTTTGTGCTAATTCTACGAATCGGGAAATTACTCATGTTCAATCGAACTTACCATCCGAACATATCCTTATCCTATAAGAAGCCTTTGGGTCACATAGCAACCGCGTGCTACCATTGAAACCGAAATGGCGACCTCCAGTATACAAAATGGACGAAGGAAACACGTATCACCCTTACAACACTCGCTGCGCATGCGCACTAACACCACGTATCACTATGGTAATGACGTCACAAGATGGCCGTTCACGCGGGCTACAGTGACAACACAACATGGCGCCACTGGGTCACGTGACATGACGTAACTTCCGAGGTCCTGCTGATAGGGGTCGAAACATGCGAGCTATACTACTTATATTTGTTGCGTATAAGTTCTTGATAAAAACAGTTAGGTAAGTTCCAAACAGTTGGGCAATATGACCGAACCGCCAGGCACCGATATCCTACACCCTTCTCCCCCCCCCCACACCACCCCCGCCCTACCCCAAACTAAAATGTTATAGTTACGGCTCTGTGGAGGTGCATGGGTTGTCGCGGATAATAACGTGTGCCTCTGGACTCGGTGTTTGGGAAAACAAATGTGCAAGAGCGCCGGAAGCAGGAGGCAGGGGGTTAGCTGCCCCACTTTCTCTGATATTAGGGAGGCAAGGGAGTAGCGCACTGGTGTTCTTTGTACCAGAAGTGCACTAGTGGAACTACTTTACTTTCTGAGAACTGTTACCATGATACTATATCACCAGACAGAGGCTATACAATCGGCGGTATGAGTTCTAAAGCTGTATATATATATACTGTCACATTATAATTATGATATGCTGTAAACTCCCGGTCTTTACTCATGCCTTTTTGGAATGATGTTCCTGCCCCTAGCACTCTGGTGAGAGTTACCCCAAATAAAAAAGGGGCGACTGGTGCGCCACCTTTCCTAGGATCCGCCCATGGGATCAACTCTGGAAATCAGGTGTAAGAAAATTGGAACAATTAATACACAGAAACGTCTTTTCCTTTATTCCCAAGCCCAAACAAATGTCACATAAAAGTGTCAAGAAGTGGGGGTGGAGGAAAGGAAGCACCAGTAAGTATATTAGGCCCTATAGGTATATTTTTCCCGCAGAAATAACACCAAAGTGTCATTCCTGGCGAAGAAATTTACAATGGAAATTTTCATAGATTTCCATAAAATGTGGTTTGGAAATTATCATAGATTCCCCTGCGAAAACGTTTACTTCAGAAACTTCCATAAGTTCAAATGACGCCAAAGTGCTACGGCCACCCCAACAACTAACCGTCTAAAGGTGATTACATTAGCCAAAATTGTCTGCATTTGCAGACAACATGTTACAGGCATGCATGCATTCATGTTTGCTGCGCGTGTGCACACACATTTTGAAGAAAAGAGTTGTGGAGTGCATGTCCCCACTCTACATCCTCACCTAGCTCCGCTCCCGCTACTGAATAGATGATTATTAGAAGCCACAATGGTGTTTCCAACCCAAATAAAAGCCTCTAATACTGTTCCAAATTCCAAATCCCAACGTATGGGGCTCTGTGTTAAAACCTGTGCATGACGGAAATTGCGAATGGTCCACTTGCGCCAGGTGGTGATGGATTTATATGAGTTCGGGGACATGTATACAGGAGAACATGACCGGGGAGAGGAAATTCGGGCCCCACTGTGAATTCTGTGCCGGGCCTCTTTCAAAAGACTCGTGATACTGAAGGCATCTGTCGCGAGTACCGAAGTCACAAGCTATGATAGGTGGGTGGGGGAGATCTCCCAAGAAAATTTTGAAATCAGTTAATAAATGGAGACTTCTGGCGTCTTTGGGGATTAAAAAATATGTTATTTTTTGACCATCAAAATGAAGTTTTTACAGCAGCATGTTTCAAAGTTTCAAGTTCATCAGTTAGTATCTCCAGTGACCTAGAGTTATAGTTTTTAACTGCACAATTCTTGAAGTGATAACTTTATTCCGTAAAGTTAATTTAATAAAATTATTTTATTACTTCAAGAATCATGCAGTCCAAAAGTACAACCGTTGGTCAAGTGTAGCTCCTTTCACGGCACGGCGGTGTCTTCCCATTAGACCAATTCCCCTTAGACCAACTACATAGTGTTTCTGATTAAGGGTTGATTAAGGATAATTAGGAAAACAATTATTTATAAAAATCTGTCCAACATCTATAAAATATCGACAAGCCAGAAAATGAGCAGGCTATCATCTGAAAAATGAGGTCCTCAGAGGGTGAATTTGGTGATGCTACCCTGCACAGCAGGATAGTGTCACTAAATTTACCCTATGTGAACCTCAACCTGAATCAAGGTCTCAAACATAAACAGAAAGAGGAACCCAGAGGATAAACTGGCCCACTGTATGAACACACACCAGTTGGTCTAAGGGGAATTGGTCTTTTGTGAATTGGCCTCGTGGGAGTTTGTCTAAAGGGAATTGGTATAGTGGAAATGACACAGCCCCCTTCTTAACTGTTGGCACAGGAGTCAGGACATGGAGGTGGCAGTCCAAACATGGTCTGAAGGCCCGTATTTTAATTTTCTGAATTGTTACGTCATTTGAAAGACCGTACCAAACCCAAAAATAAAATACAGTATTTCAGGCCATGTTTGGAATGGGGGGCTTAATCCTAGACTCCTGGGCCAAACTCGAGCCCCTCAAAGTTCCGCTCTCTCCCCGACCCTGCCGGAGAATGTCGGAAAAGGACTTTGACACTGAGCCGTCTGGTGTAATAGCCAATCTCCACTTCCCAAATGAATACAGTTTAAGTTTCTCATCTCGATAAAATTGATCTTAACGTTACAAGCAGAACTTCTGGCAGTGAGGGGCAATATACCGGAATACTAAACCGAAACTGGTATCATGGGCATGCCGAAAAACTGAACCGAACCAAGCATTGAATACCAAAACTGTATGAATATTCAAATTTTCCTATATTCACTATTTATAAGGCTCTGTTGAGGATTGATGTTTATATTTATTGGTGTTTATAAAGTCACATATTTCTGCACAATGGCTAGTCATGACCTCGACAGATTTACGGGTGGAGGAAGCCGGAGTACCCGGAGAGAACCACCGAGCTACGGCGAGCAACTGTCAGCTCCCCAACATACTAACTCCACACAAGCAAGGTTAGCATTGGTTGAAGACAGTGCACCATCGACGTGCACTACCCCTTAGTGCACAACGTCACCGTGCCCCCACGTGGGCAATGGGCTGAAATGTCTTGCCCAAGGACACAACGCGGTTGCCGCAGGTGGGATTCGAACCGAGGACCTCTCGGCTTGCAGCCTGCACCTCTACATACTGAGCCACCGCGTCCCCTGTTGATGATTGATAGCAGTTTAAGGGTTCATTTTCATGAGAGAAGTGGCTGATTTTCGTTTCAATTTTGTTAACCCTTAGGGCCTGGGCAATTGTCCTGAATTGTCACTAGACTACAACCTGCGCATGTCCAGCTGTTATAGCAGTGAATTCTAGCGAAGCCTTGGCTGCCTATTAACCCTTTACCCAACGTAACGGCCAAAACCGGCCAGCGCGATTCTCAAAAATCGCCATTGAATTTTTATTATTTTTTCATTTTTTGTCTCAAAAACATAGGTTATGACCCCTCGTTGGAACGAGCTCGTCCCAACGAGGGGTCATAACCTATGTTTTTGAGACAAAAAATGAAAAAAATTAGTTATTCAAGAATTTTTTTTGCAAGTGTCGTCTGCTTTTCATGTTAGGTAAAGGGTTAACCCTTTACCTAACATGAAGAGCAGAGGACACTTGAAAAAAATTTTTTTGAATAACTAATTTTTAAAACTTTTTGTCTCAAAAACATAGGTTATGACCCCTCATTGGAACGAGCTCAACGAGCTTGTTCCAAAGAGGGGTCATAACCTATGTTTTTGAGACAAAAAATGAAAAAAATAATAAAAATTAATTGGTGATTTTTGTGAATAGCGCTGGCCGGTTTTGACCGTTACGTTGGGTAAAGGGTTAAGGCAGCAAAGACTTTACTAGAAATCATTGCCCAGGTGCTTTGTCTATTGTCTCATTGAATAAGTTGATTGGAAAATATATCAAATTCTTTTGGTCATCTGAATGTGACAAATCATTTCACTATCTTAAGCAATGCCTTGTGTCTTCCCCAATTCTTTGTTATCCAAATTTTGCAGAACCATTCATATTGGATGTTGACGCCGGTGACCAGAGCATAGGTGCAGCGCTATCCTAACGTATTAATGATACTGAACGAGTGGTTGCCCACGCTAGTAGATTTATTTATTTATTATGGTTTAACAAACAAGGTCATATCGTGTCAGTGACAGTTTTACGGGTGGGGTACCCGGAGAGAATCACCGAGCAACGACGAGCAGCTCCCAACTCCCCAACATCGTAACACCGCACTGTAGCACAGGCCGTGTTAGATTGGTTGAAGACATGCGCACCATCAACGTGCAGTACACCTCAGCACATTACGCCTTAGTCATCGTGCCCCATTGTGGGCAATCGGGGTTATGTGCCTTCCCCAAGGGCACAACGCGGGAGTCCGAATTGATCGCTCAAATGATCACCCATCCAAGGACTAACCGGGCTCGACGTTGCTTAACTTTGGTGATCTGACGAGAACCAGTCACCGCAACGCCACCGCGCAACCCACGCTGGTAGATACCTGTCAAAGAGTGAAAGAAATTATTGTGTGACTTGGCGTGAACTTTTGGCACTAGTTAATTTTGTCTATCGCATGAAACATTATCTGTATGGGCGAAAATTTCTCATACGTAGAGACCACATTGCATTACAATGGCTTCACTCAATCCGGGAACCGGAATGACAAATAGCTCGCTGGATTACAATGCTTCAGGAATACCAGTTTACAATAGAACATGGATCAGGAAAAAACATATGAATGCTGATAGTTTGCCTCGTATCCCCTGTAGGCAATGTGGTGTCACAGAGAACCCAAAAAGTGTATTACTTACGAATATTGTTGGCACTATAAGTTCTTGCCAAGACCAGTCAGAAGTTTTTAAGGCACAACGTAATGATTTTCTGATACAAACAGTTTCAGGTTGGATTACAAATGGCAAAAGACCACTATTTGAGGATATTCAAGCTGAAAGCCTAGAATTGAAGGATATCTAGGACTGTTTTGATCAGTTAGTTATCTTAACCTAACATGAAAAGGAAACGACACTTGCTTCGCGGTTAGGATGATGTTGGCCCCTTCGTCCAAAACTTTCCCGGGACCCGATAATATTTTTGAAAAGCCCTGCTACAGCACAACAAATACTACCACCAAAACCACCAACACTATCAATAGTACTACATCCACTACAGCTACGATCTATATTGTTCCTGGCAAAACCTTTCAGCTACTACTAGTGCTGCCGATGTTGCAAGTATGTCGTATGATGGTGGTATGTATTTCTATAACTTTTCTTCATTGATCTCTATACAGCTGGATTGCTGGGAAGCTCGTTGGTCGCATATAGAAAAAGTGTCTTCACTGCCGCCATCTTGGACATTGCCAAAAAAATATTCTCGAAGGTTTTCAGTTTCCTGACGCCTCGCAATCTTCGATAGCCTTTTAAACATCGTAGCAGCTTTCTCGTCATCAAACGTCATGAGTTGGGAGGAGTTATCACGTTGATAGACTTAACCCTTTACCAAACACGTAAAGCAGACGACACTTGCAAAAACAATTCTTGAATAACTAATTTTTTTCATTTTTCGTCTCACAAACATAGGTTATGACCTCTTCGTTGGAACGAGCTCGTTCCAACGAAGGGTCATAACCTATGTTTTTGAGACAAAACATGAAAATTAATTGGCGATTTTTGAGAATAGCACGGGCCGGTTTTGAGCGTTACGTTGGGTAAAAGGTTAAAAGGTGCAAATGAGAAGAAGATACAAACCAAATTATTGTCGGTTGTCCCAGATATGTATGTGTAGAGTATAATAAATGTTTTCCATTTTACACCCTCAGGTGGCCATTTAGGTTTTTTAAAAACATGAGATAAAATTTACCAAAGATTTAATGGGTGGACAGAAATCGTTACATTGACTTGTTTTGTAAAACGTGTACTACATGTTCCTCTCGACGTAATCCTATTCCCAAGTATCAAGGTGAATTGCATCAAACCCCTGTGGGATTTCCGGACGAACGTGTAGGTTTAGATACCATTGGATAACTTCCAGAAACAAAACTCGGGAATGGGTACATTTAGCTTTCACTGATTATTTTACAAAATGGTCTCTTGCTTGTGGAATGCCGGACCATGAAGCCGAAACAGTTGCAAAATGTTTGGTTGATGATTATATATGTCAAATTGGTATACCTATGCAAATCTTTTCTGACCAGGGTACTGATTTTGACAGTCGCATTTTTCAACAAGTGTGTGAAATTTTGGAGATTGATAAAACAAGAACAACCCCTTACCACCCCTGTTCAGATGAACAATTCGTCGAGCTCGTTCCAACGAGTGGTCATAACCTATGTTTTTGAGACAAAAAATTAAAAAAATAATGAAAATTATTTGGCGATTTTTGTGAATAGCCCTGGCCGGTTTTTGCCGTTACGTTAGGTAAAGGGTTAAATATAATCCCGATTAACTTATATTCTATCTGCATCATCAATGCATGCCTTCGGTGAAGGCATGCCTTGATCATGAAGTTATAATATTAGTGTGTCGGATGTTAATGTGTCCATTCTTGTTTCAGGTGCTCAAACTATTTAGCAATGGTAGCGTAGACGTAACAGTGGCGTCACCACTTGTCACCGAACTAACGTACCTTGAGAACAAGTTGTCGCTGAAGAAAACGTCACAGATGAATTTTAAGAAGACCACAAATAATGAACAACTTCTACAGGCTGATGTGGTAAATATGTAAACAATATTCAAATCTGCAGAAAAACGTCTTTATTTTATTTTTCAATTTATGATACCCAACAACGTCTCACGGGGCTTGTCAGCTCACCCGAAAAGAACTGATAAAGATTCCATGAAACTTTTTTTCGAAATGGCAGGCGGGCTCGATGAATTTTATTTATAATGCGTGCTCGACGCAGACGATACTCCTCTGGATGCAGTGTGAAATATTGCGAATACTGGAAATTCGATTCAGTTTCGTGAATCGGAATTCCGATTCGATTCGATATGCACTCTCGCAAACGAAATAGGTTCAACGCACAGTAACATGTGCCCGTGATCAGTGGCATTGCCATGGAAGAGCCTGGTGCCAGCCCAGCAGGCCTGGTGATTTGAGGCGAATGGCCGTTTGGGTCGGTTGGAGGTTATCTAAAATGAAAAACACGCACGAACGAAAAACAGGTCGCTCCAAATTGTTACCGGGTCACGCAAAATTTTCACCAAGTTGAATGATCCAGTACGAATGAATGGTGGAATGATGTTGAGCATAAGCCAATCATCAGCTGCACAGGTGTTTGCATCTGCCTGAAGTATAGCTGCTCTGTTGTCCAATTATTGGCCAACAGAGCAGCTATACTTCAGGAAGATGCAAACACCTGTGCCCATGACTGATTGATGCTCAGCATCATTTTAAATTGTTGATCATCTTAAGATGTAGCATAGGTACAAAATCAAGAAATGGCAATAATTCATGTCGCTGCCACAAACAGTGATTATGGATGCTATACTCATCTGCAGCATGCTAGCCCATGCCAATATTAGGCTATAAGTGCAACTAAATTGTATCTAAATTGCTGCAACACAGCCTCATTATTGTTCCTGTGGATTCATCTTTATTCAATAGGGTACTGGTCATTATTTATTCATTTATTTAGCTCTTGGTGTTTATGGTCACATACTTATGCACAATGGCTAATCATGTCCGTAACAGTTTTACGGGTGAGGAAGCCGGAGTACCCGGAGAGAACCACCGAACATCGACGAGCAACTGTCAGGTCCTCAACTTTCTAACTTTGTTCAAGCTCCGCTCAAGCAGGGTCACAGCGGTTGAAGACATGTGCACCATCGACGTGTAGTACGCCTTAGTACACGGTGTCATTGTGCCCCCATGTAGGCAACCGGGATAAAGTACCTTGCCCAAGGACACAACGCGGGTCGTCCCGGACGGGGATCGAACTGGCGACCTCTAGCACAGAAGTCCAACAGTCTACCACTGGGACACCGCGATCCCCGATACTGCTCATAGGAGCAAGAAATTGGCTATGGTACAACAGTTCATATCTCTGCATAGTTGCAATACATATATATTTAGGTTACCTAATGGGTTACCTGAATCAAGTACAGAGAAACGAACGATAAGTTACCAAAGCTCAGGCCAGGTGAACGATAAATAGGTTACGCAAAATTTGGAAAACAACAGGCTTGCCCAGCGACTTCTCTACCTTCAAAAGAAATTCTGAATTGTAGGGTTCAGAACGTAGTCATTCATGTTTTTCGCCCGAAAATGTCGTTTGTTTTGCATGCTTCAATCTTACTCTAATTAATATTTTTCTGATTATGTTCGTTTTTCTGGTACTGTGATTATTACACAGCATCCGTATTTGATTTATCTGAAATCATAAGCTACTCAAAGCCCTCTGACATTTTTAAGTGATGTCTTGCAGAAAAATGTTGCAGGTTTTTGTGTTGATATGAACGATGATAACGCTGCTTACAGTATGGTCGCCGTGGATTGGTCACTTTCCACGGACGCAATAATATTAGATTCCAAACACTAATTATAGGAATAATCATCAAAAAATTAATTAATGAAGCACCAGGTACAACCAGGTGCTTCATTAATTAAAATGTTGCTGATGACGATTTTTATTTAAGGAATGATCGTTTCTTTGTGTCTATTTCTTGAGTTATGAACCCCAAAAAACAACGTTCAAACTGTGTAAATAGCCCATTTACGCGATGTTTGGACTTTGTTTTTTGGGTTTCATAACTCAAGAAATAGACAAAAAGAAACGATCATTCCTTATAATTAAACGTTCGCGACCCAAATAAATAAATAGTGTTAGTCGTCCTCCACTTCAGCGAACAAAGACTTAAAAACTAAAACTGGTAGACATATTATTTTTCTGGCATAAAAGAGGGCGCATATTATTGAAACGCAGGTAGCAATTGACACACTTTCCAAGTCAAATGCACTTATGTCATTAAATTTTTTACTGACCAATGAATTACGTAATGCAAAGAAAACGTCATAAGCCACGCCTCCCTCAAATTTCATTCAACTGTTCACTTCACGTAAAAGTTACGCTCCGTGTTTGGTGGAAGTAGGCCATCAGTATTACATTGTATTTTGGTTTTGACCGTTTCCCGAGAACTGAAAAACAGAGTTTGTAAAGGTGGAGTTAGATATAAAGCCAGATGACTTGAAATTAGTTGAATTCAGGTAGTGTTCATTCATTGAAATTGGAAACTGAAACCTCGTTAATAAAATTGCCGTATTCGTCGTGACCAGCCATTGTTTACAATCGATTTGGGTAAAACGATGAACGCAGACGATCACCCAGTGTGCGTAAAAATTGAAATGTCAAATAAATACAGTTGTGAAGAAAAAGAAAAATTGACCCACCACGGTCATTTAAATATTTTATAAATAATTTCATGGTGATAAATTAGTAATATAAATTTATTTTTATTTTTCACATTTAGAACGTGCCAGTGTTCTAACTTCTATTGATTTGACACCATGTTGCAATTCTGAAGACTGGTATTCTAGGGGCGTGTTTGGGGGCGGACCTAATTGTGTTTTTTTTCGGTTCATTGAGTTATGAAAAGAAAAAACAATCGTGTGAGCCAATCGTTTTATCTGAAAACGCATGAACCGAAAAAAAGTTTAATTATTACCTGATAAACGCATGTGTGAACATTGGCCGCACGTGGATTACGACCAGCCCACAGTGGCTGTACTGTGTGCACCACACACTGTATAAAAAGTGTCGTTTCTGACATTTTTCCCAGGAACGTATGATGGGGCGATGGGTGATCGGAGTGGCCAGAAATCGATTTTTCCATGGTCTTATTTTGTTCTTATCACTCTTGTAATGATTTTGTAGGCTTTTTAGGACAGGTACATCCATATACGTGTTGGTTTTGTCATATTAAAAGCTTTGCAGCAATCATTCAAGGCTTATTCTCAACAAGAGGAATCCCAACAAGACGAATGTCGAAAATAGTCATCCCAACAAGACAAATCCCAACTGGATGAATTTAATTAAAATGACGATATAACCCATTTATTTGGAGGTTTTCCATCATAAACTGTTTACACGGCTTACTTTTGGACAAAGAGATTTCAATTAACAGGTTGGGTGATGGAAGCCCATTTTGGGGCTTTATCCTGAAGTGTGGGTACCCGAGCTAAAAGGCTTCATATTCTGTGCATGAAGTTCAAATAATTATCGATGTAATATTATCAAGTCTGGGTGCATTTGCCCTGTTACAATTAATGGGAGAGTGCCTGTAGGCACTCTCCCATTAATTGTAACAAGACAATATATGAACAAAATTTTGACAACCAAACGTAACACGCTACCAGTGCTACCAGTTAACAGAGGTATGTTACAACCCACTTTGTAATAAAAGTTGCAAAATGTAATAATTATTAAAAATGCAACTACTTGGACGGGAAAAACGTTGCAATATGTAATAATTATTACAAAATGCAACTACTTGGACGGGGAAAAGGTTGCAAAATGTTATAAACTTTTTTTTAAAAGGACACCTTTTTTTCAAAGGGGAAATCCAAAACTAATTCATGCAGTTATTAAAATAAATTTGTGTCTCTATGATTCTACGACTGTCTTCGGGTATGTTATACGCATTTCTACGTGTATTTGAACGAGTTTCGTATTTGTTCGAAATTTTATTACAAAATGCAACTACTTGGACTGGAAAAACGTTGCAAAATGTAATAATTATTACAAAATGCAACTA
This sequence comes from Pictodentalium vernedei, assembly GCA_031216915.1. Classification (NCBI taxonomy): domain Eukaryota; kingdom Metazoa; phylum Mollusca; class Scaphopoda; order Dentaliida; family Dentaliidae; genus Pictodentalium; species Pictodentalium vernedei. The sequence continues at coordinate 633,507,397 of CM062295.1, read as the reverse complement.
CATGGACTGGAAAAACGTTGCAAAATGTAATAAATGTTACAAACTGCAACTACATCGACTGGAAAAACGTTGCAATATGTAATAAAATATTTTCAAGCAGAGCAATCAAACTAATTCATTGTATTACACAATTATTAATTGTAAATTGTATCTGAATGTCTTAACCAAATGCTGTCAATGTTTGTTGTGTGCAGAGATGACCACTGGTGATCAGTATAGTGGCGATGACAGGAAATGGCTAGTGATCGTCTATGGCGATCTCTAGTGATTGTTGGGAGCGAGATATGATAGAGGTCTATGAGTACTAGCCGCACTGAGGCCTCTCCTTACCCCCCCCCCCTCAAATCCTCATAGGGGAGATGTTCATCGGTGATAGCCATTGACGATCATGCCTGGTGATCGCTCATGGCGATCGCAAGCGATCGTTACTAGTGATCATCAGTGATCACCTCCCTGTATGAGGATGAGAGGGTTGTGAGGAGAGACCCCGTGGAGTCTTCACCTCATACCCTCACATCCGTATCTCGCTCCCAACGATCACCGAAGATCATAGCTATCTCAGATTTGACCGGATCAGAACCAGATTAACCGCAAAAGCAAATCACCACCAGACACAGCAGCGCTGCGATTTATGGAAATGTCACTCTTTAAGATTTTGGGTTATAAATCGAGGACCAACATGTAAACGTCTGGTGGACGTAGTGGTTTGCTATTTATGTATTGATTTTACTAGGCTTTGACGCACTGTTATTTATTGAGGTTTTACAACACTTTCAACAGCTAGGGTCATATCGTGGCGGTGGAGGAAGCCGGAGTACTAGGATAGAACCGTCGAACAGCGGCGCGAGTAACTGTCAGACTCTCCAATGCACTAACCTGAGTTAGCATTGGTTGAAGGCGTGTGCACCATCGGCGTGTCATACGGCTTAGCACACTTTGCCACCGTGTTCCCACATAAGCAATCCGGATTAAGTGCTCAAAGACACAGGGTGAGTGACACCGACCCGGATCTAACTTTTGAACCCTCGGTCTAAAGTTCGACAATATATTCAATGTGCCACCGCGCTCCGCTTTACCTCGTTGAAATGAATATAAAGAAAGTTTGAGTGAAGCAGCTGAACATTTTGGGTGAACAACGTGTTTTTAATTTTGTTTGAGTGTGTGTGGGGGGGGGGGTGGTTACGCACAATGAAGGCGCACGTGGCCATCTATATGGGCGCGAGCTCCACTTAGATCCAAAATTACATATATAATATTTTTCATGCAAAATCGTAAACCAAGACATGCGGGAACAAGAGAACTGGGAAGGCCGCCAAGACACAAAGAGCTACCCGCCCGTGAGACGGAGAAAAAAGAGGGAGGAGACCACAATACTCATCCACTATTTGGAGTCACCGAAGCGAACCACAGGCGCCCTCTACTCGCGACTCGGGCTACGGCGTCCAGACCTAGACCGCTCATGCGACATAACGCCGAGTGCTGAAGGCAAATGACATTGTCATCAGGGAAGTCGGTCACTAGACTTTTGTGTACTAATTCCGTTGATATTTAGCGTCTTGAATCACTGAGCCTGCTCGGGTGAGCCAGCAAACGCAGCTATCCCATCCCAAAAGCAGTCGTACTAATCTAGGATCGGGTTACTCAACGGCACAGCCCTACCGCTGGGCCCAAACAACGTCCTGAAACTCAGGTCTGCGGACAAGGACAGTGCGCCCACTAAGACGTCGCCGGCGTCATAGCTCCTCTAACAGTTTCCCACTCTTGATACCGGTTTTTTCCATTAACATACACCATGCATTAAGCATCCACACTAGCCAGCGATGCAAGCGGTGCACACTGTACAAAGCCATGTAACTAGAGTTGGCCATTGAAACTATAGTTGTTGAGTTAGCGACAGGACATTGGGGTGCCGGGGTCCTGGAGGAGCGGGGATCCGAATGTGGGTGAGAATAAGTTGGTTATATAACATACCACTAGCGTGTCCGGCATGCAAGGGGGCAGGAGAATAACTTTGGGCCGTAAGTCAGACACCTTAACGCTTCTGGCGACAACCAGAAGGGAGATTTTTAGTTTACAGCCGGGCCTGAAGTCCTAGGTGCACATGACACGCCCATTCCCAGACACCACTCCACCCGGAGTGGATTTTATCAAGCTTTTGGTACCCTTTTATGAGATCGTTCCCGATTAGGGGTGAGAGGGTCTTTTCCCCAAGGTTGGTGGGGCGCTCGTGGAGTGTTTCAAGACCCGATTCTTCTTAGTTGAGTGGTGCGGGTGTGCCGAGCACCGATAGAGCCAAGGTTGGGGGCTCGTACCCCGTTGACTTGGTGCGCTTTAGTCCGGCTAACACAGTATGTGTGTGTGACTACATCAGCATAGTCGTAAAAGGCCTGACAAAGCTCATGAAGAGCCTCAGAATAGAGACTCTATCACCCCCCCCCCCCCCCCTATCATTCTTATTAGAACCATCGAGGCCTTTGCGAAGGCACATTCGGGCTATTGCTCTGCTGGTTATTTTATCACAAGACGTCTTGAGGGTCAGGTTCTTGTTAATGACGTTGCCCAGAAAACAGGCTTCCTAACAGTGATTTACCCTCTTCCCAACGATTTCAACCGTTGCGGTAATTGGTGGAGCGTCTTCTGTTGGGTTTTAAACTGGGGGCTATGGAATGACTGCAATTTACTTCATATAGCGGCAACGTGCGCCTAGCAAAGAAATGGATACCAGCAGACTGGATTGACGTTTCCCAACAGAAATGGCTTGTGGGCTTTTGTTATCACGAGGTGCCAAGTCTTCCAAACTTAGTGAAAGAAGAACGGTTTCATTGAATGGATTTAAAAGGTTCTGATTTGTAAAACTGTTAAGTCGACAAGGTTGTCATCGTTTATTCAGAGTGAAGTGTCTGATGAGTAGGCAAAAATGTAAAAAAATTTAAAGTGTTCCAAACAAATTTTAAATATGTTATTTTTGCAAATTATAGTTGCGACAGCAATTTGAGGATGGCTAGAAAGACAACAGTATGCGCAGAATAATTGAAGTTTCATGAAACTAGTGAACTGATAATTTCAGATATTTTTCAACATCATTTTAACACCAAGTGGACGATAACGCAAGCAGCACAGGTGATAGTTATTTTTTCGGATCAGATTTTAATTGTTTCGGGCATATGAGGTACAAATAGCAATATTAATTTAAGCTTTCACACGCTTTTTTTTTATTAGTATTATTTCTCAAGACCTCAGAATCAGGGGAGCACTACATATACTACAACTGGTAAAAAGACTACTTGTAATCATTTCTTATTTTAAATTTACGAATTGAATTTGAAAATCCAAAAACCCAAAGAACAATATCCGAGTGGATACAAGGGATATCTCCCGGGTGGCAGTGAGAAGCATGAGAAACATTATTTTTGCGAGCTATTTTCAGGAGCTAAAATACACTATTTGCAGAGGGGAAACGTGGGCTATTTCTGGTACACACTCACAAATCACGAGATTTTCTTTTCCTGATGTGTATCATACCTCAGAAGGTGTGACATTACACCACTGACTGATTTCCTCTCCGTCCAAGAAAGCATTTAAAAAAATGGTTAGTATTCTCACTTGGAATAGTGATGCCGAACCATTTCACAATTTTGCATGAATACTACATCTGTTCAATTTTTACTAGTTTCTACCTGTACTTTTTATTTTTGTGAAACTAATTATATTCTGTTTTTCTAATTACCAATAAATAGTAAGTGTTGTACTTTTATTCTGTGTTATCCTTTGTAATTCTTTCGCATAAGTAGCCGAATAGTTTCTATGAAAAGGAGTGCCAATGCCTCCCATTATCCTGACCCTGCGCCTATCCTAAAACCACTAAAGCTTAACAACATTTTCATCATGAAAATGCTTGCCTGGAAAGATGTCTTGTGGATGCATGGCTAAGGTAATATAATGAAATCCATAAAACCCAAGGAAAGCAAGGTGAAGTATTTTTGTTTCCATATCATCCTGCACGAGTAGTATGTTAATTATGTTCCCGAAAGGGACCTTTATGTCGCCCTCTACCTGACCCCCATCCGCACCCGGACCCCAGACCACTCCCTCCCTCCAAATTCATATCGCTGACACAACCTCTATAAGCTCATTTGCCTACTCTGGTCGACTATCTATGTACAGTTCGCATCGTTTGCATCGCAGGCTGGGTGTTGATGCCTACTGCAAAGAGTTTGTGAAGATGCAGGAAAGACGGGAATCGACAGAGAAAAATGGTTAGAGTAGCTATGACGTCGGTGACGTCATGGAGAGCGCTCAAGGTCATGACGGGGTTGACCGCTGTCGATGTCCACAGATAGTGAGTGAACGTTGATTGGGCCCAGCAACACCTCCCCTGGCCTATGTCTATACCCTCGTAACACTGTCCGCATAGTGATAGCCTTTCACCGCAGTCGCTTCAGACCAAGTCTGCCTTACCCTATGCCATTTCGCACAGGACTTGTGTCAGTGGTGCCATTTCCCCCAGTAGAATTTGACTGTCGCTATATCCCACACCATGGTAGGATCGACGAGTGATTGTGTCGCTTTCGGTCGGGCACTGGTTGGAGGGTTTCTGGTATAGGGCCACTGTTTGGAGCAGAGGGAAGTACGGCTGTGTCACTCTCGGTCGGGCGACTGCTTGGAGGGCTTCTGAGATGGTGTCAACGTTGGGAGCAGGGGTGAGGCTATTGTGTCGCTAGGTCGGACCACAGGCTGGAGGGCTTCTGAGATAGGTTCACCGATGGGAGAAGAGAGAGGGGCACTTTGTCGCTGTCGATCGGGTCACTGGTTAGAGGTCTGTGCGTCGCCGGGTCACTAGTTCACTAGGTCCTTGTAAAGTAGGCGAGGATTTCTGGACGGGGCAGCGACAGTGGCGCTCTCAATCGGAATACTTGGAGACCAATGAGGTCTATGAGGTAATGCCTCAATGAGGTCTCTTCTCATAGCCCTCACATCGTCATCCCGCACCCCCCCCCCCAACAATCACTATAGAGCACCATCAACAATCACTAGGCATCCATAGTGAACGCCACTGGCGATCACCAATGATCATCTTCCCAATGGGAATGAGAGGGCTGTGAGGAGATGCCCATACTCATTGCCCTGACATTCCCATCTCGCTCCAACAATCACACGATATCGCTATTGCCAATCAGTATGGATGTCAGTGATTTTAGTGATCGTTGGGAGTGCGGTGTGGATGTGAGGGCAATGAGGTGTGGACTCAATGACTCTCCTCACAGCCCTCTCATCCTCATACAGGGATATGATCACTAATGGTCGCTAGTAACGATCACTAGAGATCTTCCCTGGTGATCGTCAATGGCGACCACCAATGATCGTCTCCTCGTATGAGGATGTGAGGGGGGTGAGGAGAGGCCTCAGTGCGGCTAGTACTCATAGCCCTCTAATCCTTATCTTGCTCCCAACCATCACTGGAGATCATCACTATAGACGACCACTAGCCATTTCTTGCCATCGCCACTATACTCATCACCAGTGGACATCTCTACAAACAACACACATTGACAGCATTTGGTTAAGACATTCAGATACAATTTGCTATTAATAATTGTATAACACAATGAATTAGTTTGATTGCACTGCTTGAAAATATTTTATTACATTTTGCAACGTTTTTTCAGTCGATGTACATGTAGTTGCAGTTTGTAACATTTATTACATTTTCCAACGTTTTTCCAGTCCATGTAGTTGCATTTTGTAATAATTATTACATATTGCAACGTTTTTCCAGTCCAAGTAGTTGCACTTTGTAATAAAATTTCGGACATATACGAAACTCGCTCATTACACGTAGAAATGCGTATAACATACCCGAAGAAAGTCGTAGAATCATAGGGACACAAATTTATTTTAAAAATTGTATAGTAACACGAATTCGTTTTCGATTTCTCCTTTGAAAAAAAAGTGCCCCTTTGAAAAAAAAAGTTTATTACATTTTGCAACGTTTTTCCCATCCAAGTTGTTGCATTTTGTAATAATTATTACATATTGCAACGTTTTTCCCTTCCAAGTAGTTGCATTTTGTAATACTTATTACATTTTGCAAACTTTTATTACAAAGTGGGTTGTAACAGAGATGCCACGCTTTGTAACAGGACGCTATTTTCTTCATTTTTTTTTTTTGGAGGGGGGGAGTGTTGTATCTTTTTTATCAACGAAACTCCCAAACACATGCATAAAATAAAACCCCAAATTACTTCAAATAGCATACATTGTAATGTACACGTTCTTTTTAAAGTAAATTTCCCCATATTTGATTAGGAAAAAAAATTGTCTTGTTGGGATTCGTCTTGTTAAGATCGTCTTGTTGGGATATTTTATCAATTCGTCTTGTTGGGATTCATCTTGTTGGGATGACTCCTCATTCAATTATTCATTAATCATCTTTTCAACCAGCTGAGCTTTTGTAGTAGAAATCATGTAAATTGCCATAAATTCTTTGATTTTTTTTTTTTTTTCAATTTTTCATTCTGCACAATTACTCCTCTGAAGATCTGTGAAGATGGGTATTAAATTTGTTACAGATCATTGACAGTCCCACCGTTCACATCCTTCACTCCACTCCTTTTCACCATCAAGTTTTGAAATAAAATAATAAAATTGTTAAAAAAAATCACTCCATGTGCAAGCTAAAGAAAACTTTGAAGAATGAAAAGGTATACTCAGTCAAAATACACCAAATAAAACAGAAGTCATTCCACTGCAGAATACCAGAGAATAGAAGTTTTAATGCATTTTTATAATCATGTGATCTAATTGTTTAAGTGGCATACTGTCAAAAATATTTAATGGTACACCACCTGAGCGACCTGATTAATACATTGGTCTATTTTGGTATCTCAGAGTCCGTGTTTGTTTAACATCGTTTCAAGAAGAGACAACTCCACATTCTGTTCTGGAAGTTAGAGAAATGTTTAAAAAATAACCCCTAAATAACGCTTTTAGAGGACATTTTGGGGCTAGAAAAAACGTCATGTTTCAAAAAGCATTGGTCCTTTCATTACTTGACGTCTGATACAGATTGAATTTAGGATTTTTAGGGGGTTTGAGTTTTAGGGAGAAGGGGGGCAGAGCTCCCCAGATATCATCCGGCAACGCCATTGAGTCGAGTCAATGAATCCAAAACATTTGACCCTTTAAGTATACATGTAGAGAGGGTGCACTTTAGGTGGCCTCAAGAAGCCACACGAGCTGACGTGTTTCGTCTGTTTTTCGTTGAGGCAACAGAATTTCTAGGTTGGCCTAAGTATCACATAAAATATCACGGATATAAGTCTCAGGGGGTACGTAGAGTTTCTAACGATATGATCAGATCCTGGAAACAGAAAGTATCAAAGACAATCTTATCAAAGATAATTGGGAACTGTCAGCAACACAGTGCTCAATATATTCGATTAAATTTCCAGTTTTCCAGCATATAGCATGTTTTCGGTAATTCAGCAGAATGATACATTTTTCAAGAAACGATAGTAGTATAGATGTTCATTTCATGCCTGTTTAGCAAAAACAACCTAATGTCCCATCTTCTGCGCATGCGTGATCACGTGATATTATGCCACAGTCATGCGCAGGTGGCTATACATGGTCATGTATTTGTGCCGCCATCTTTTTTCTTCTCGCCAACTTGTTTTCGGTCTCCATTTTCTTCCGATCGCCATCGTGGATGTTGTCAGATGACGTCACTCCCATATGCAGCAGATATTTTGGATGCTGTGTGCATGGTCGAACTCATGATTGAGTGTTATACGTATGCGCTGCTTGTTTTTTAATGTATGCCAGAAGCTACGGTGTCTGATGTTGTTAACAACACGGGCAGTCATGTCAGATGACATCATATTATGTGGGAGGGTGGCCATCTTGAATGTCATCTAGGATGTTGTTATCGACGCAATGCATGATGAGTCTTGGTGTATACATACTTGTTTCGTTGTGTGGTGAGAAAGAAGGGTTATTCCTATAATCTGATTACTTAAATTTTAATTTTGAATTTTCATTATTTTTCTCATTTCAATTTCGAATTTGAATTTGGAATTTGGTAGTTCTTATTTTTCAATATTATTCCACTTTCAAAGTTTGCTAACGGGTCGAAAAGGTCCTTATAAACCCATAAAAAATCCTCATAAACAGTAAAAATACCCTCACAAACTGTAAAAGCTCCTCACATTGGCTCCTGTTGGCTCCTTTAGGCTCACACGATGGAAAGGGGAGGGGGGGGGATCTACTAAGTGCGATTACGATCCTGGGCAACTAATCTATTCATAAAAAAACATTTGTTTTTTAAACACTGTCCCATAAAAATAAATCATAAACTTTTCAGAACATTTTATCATTTCCAACTTCTATCGGTAACTTGATGGTGTCGACATCCCAAAGCCACTGCTTTCATTAGAGGCTCTCTATACCACAAGTAAATAAATCCGAATGGTCAAAATTGGTATTCTCATGCAATATGTTTTTTTACAGACTGTACAGAGAACTTTGAAGATTGCATTCACACCAGACTTGATAAAATTCACCACCCATTCCTGGAGGTAAGTCGAGTCGTAGGGCGGACAATGAGTGTCAATCTTCGGCGTGATGAGTACTGTTGTCGAACTGTACATTTAACCCTTTACCTAACATGAAAAGCAGACGACACTTGCAAAGAAAATTCTTGAATAACTAATTTTTTTCATTTTTTGTCTCAAAAACATAGGTTATGACCCCTCGTTGGAACGAGCTCGACGAGCTCGTTCCAACGAGGGGTCATAACCTATGTTTTTGAGACAAAAAATGAAAATATTTTGAAAATTAATTGACGATTTTTGAGAATAGCGCTGGCCGGTTTTGGCCCTTTACCTAACGTGAAAAGCAGACGACACTTGCAAAAAAATTCTTGAATAACTATTTTTTTTCATTTTTTGTCTCAAAAACATAGGTTATGACCCCTCGTTGGAACGAGCTCGACGAGCTCGTTCCAACGAGGGGTCATAACCTATGTTTTTGAGACAAAAAATGAAAAAAATAGTGAAAATTAATTGGCGATTTTTGAGAATAGCGCTGGCCGGTTCCCTTTTGGGGTTTGCAAGATGTAATTGAAATTTTTGTAAGGTTATTACAGTGGACTGGTCGTAATCCCCTCGTGGGCAGCGATGTCTACGTAATCGTTTACCAGGAAATAAAAACCCGGTGCTTCATTAATTAAATGTTTAATTATTCATATAATTAGTGTTTGGAATCTAATATTATTGCGACCGTTTACGTGCATGTACATGTGAAAAGTGACGCGTCCACGGTTCGGCGGTACTCTACATGTAATTCCAGTTTACATACCTCATGGACTTTGCCACGTGGGGGGGGGGGGGGGGGCATCACTCGTCAAGTTTACAATAGTTGGAAATTCCAACCCCTAAATTGGAAAAAGTTGGAAATTTCAGACAGGGCGCTTGTGGAATTTCTACAACCATGGCTAGAATTTGATCAAAATGTGGAGTTTTTAGACTCAAAAGTAGTGTAGATTCTCCGAATATCAATTGGAAAGTAGTAAAAATCCCCCAAATATTGATTTGTAGATAAAATTTGTGACTGCCAGGATCCTCAGTTTGAGCATTTACAGTCCAGGGGTGTATAAATGGAATTCTACATCCTAACCCTCTCTTCATCTAACGAATCGATTATCGACCGCATCCGCTCTCAAAATTTACAAACTCGGCAGCTGAGGAAAAAATTACGACGAAACCAAATCATGTAACCTTTTGATCTCCTTCCACTGGAAGGTTACATGATTATGGATTTGTTGAACTGTTTATTTTAAAAAAAAACTATTTAAAATGACAAAATCTAATATCGAGGGTGTTGGGTAAATGGTTGAAAGTTAAAATCAGTAGTTGGAAAATTTTGACATGGGAAGGGGGAGAGGGGTGCTCAGTGGCGACGCCATGGGGGGGGGGGGGGGTATGGGGGGATACTTACCCCTCCACTTTTTTCGCCAAGCGTAGTAAAATACTATCATTTTAATTTTTGTATTGAACGTTGCGGTGTAAGATGGGTATGCTTAATTCCATATTCCCAAGTGTACTTAATCACATTATTGTAAAATTATTAAAGATTTGGTCAATTATCTATTGAGAAACATATCTCGCCTTGATTAAAGAATTGAATTTTATGGCACTTTTAGATCCAATCGTCTGGGATATTTCAGTTAGAACTGAAATGGTTAAAGGGTTTTCTTGATCAATTAATCACATGAATTAACCTTGGTTAACCGATTAATCAGTTGACCTAATAGATAACTGAATAATTGCAGTCTCGTTGATGATTTATAGCATTAACCCTTTACCTAACGTAACGGTCATAATCGACCAGCGATATATACAAAAATCGCCATTCCGCCATTCAAATTTTATTATGTTTCCAAACATTATCTCAAAAACGTAGCTTATGAACATCATTGGAACGAGCTCGTTCCAATGAGGGGCCAAAAGCTATGTTTTTTGAGACAAGAATTGAAAATGTTTACAAACACCAGAATTTATTTTGCAAGTATCGTCTGCTGCCCGCATTGGGTAAAGGGTGAAGAATGACCTTTTTCAGCTATCGATATAGTATTATGATCATGCAAGTGTAAAAGGGGGCGCGGTGGCTCAGTAGATAGAGGTGCAGGCTGCAAGCCGAGAGGTCTTCGGTTCGAATCCCACCTGCGGCAACCGCGTTGTGTCCTTGGGCAAGACACTTCACCCTCATTGCCCATGTGGGGGCACGGTGACGCTGTGCACTAAGGCGTACTGCACGTCGATGGTGCACTTGTCTTCAACCAATGCTAGCCCTGCTTGTGTGGAGTTAATATGTTGGGGAGCTGACAGTTGCTCGCCGTTGCTCGGTGGTTCTCTCCGGGTACTCTGGCTTCCTCCACCCGTAAAACTGTCGTGGTCATGATTAGCCATTGTGCAGAAATATGTGACCTTAAAACACTAATAAATAATAAATATGCAAGTGTAAAAGTATGTCAGCACGTAACTTACATGCTTTACCCTGTCTCATAGAATTCAGTGTGACAATGTTTACCTGTTTTGGAGCAAGTTAGTGTCTTTGTTAACCTACATAATACAGTAGTTCAAAGGAACGATTAATCGATCAATTACTTTTTTGATCAATCAAGACGTTGATCATTGGTTAATCGATCAATCGGTTAACCGTTTCAGCTCTAATTTCAGTTGGTCGGAAAAACGCACCGTCGGTTCATTTTTTCGACCAACTGAAATATTTGAGCCGATTGAACTTAAAACAATGTCAATAGACTATTTAGAATTTAGACTGGTTCCAGACAACAGCAGCGTTGAATTCGTTACAGAATTTGATTGATTGTTGAAATACACCCCGTTTTGGAATATGACAACGTGTTTAATCCTGGGGACATGGGAAAGGGCATTTTGGGGGGGATGGAGAATCCAATGGAGAGTCCAAAATCTGTCAAGGTTGAGCAAAGTGAACACCAAAGGTACAAAAAAGGATCAGTGATGCCTAACAATACAACAGGATAACTGGCGTTCCTGGAATGGAGAGAGTTGGAGCAGCCTTGGCATCTCGCCTTAGATTAAACCCTTATAAAACATATTTCATGAGAGTTTAGTGTCAGCGTGTAGCCTTGTAACATGTTCCGGGCATCGGTTTTAATGTTGGTTGGTTTGGATTAACGGTGGAGGGTGGGTCAAAACAAGGTTAGTTCAAATGGGAGTTTTACTGCCCATTTCGCAACAGGAATGTAGCGGAGGGTGGGCAACTTAAGTTAACCCTTCACCTGACGCAGACAAAAATTTTAATTGTACTTTTCCCAAATTTTTCAACAAAAAAAATCTCGAAAACCATACCATGTATATACTCTCCGCTGTCAAATAAATAGACAGAACGCGATGTCTGTTTGAATCCGTGGGTGTTTTACATAACTCGCCTAGGGCTCTCGGAAAAAATGACTACACCATTCCAGCTCGCAATCTTAAACACCCACAGATTCAAACATACATCGCTTTCTGTGTTTATTACATATCCCATGCATTAAAGTACACTTAAATAAACATTTTTAATCCCGATGATTAACCCCAAAGGTGAAAAGTCCGTTATTATTATTTTGGTGTCTTCCCACTAGACCAATTCCCTTTAGGCCAATTCCCAAAAGGCCAATTCCTCTTAGACCAACTACATACTGTTATTGATTAAGGGTTGATTAATGATAATTAGGAAAATGATAATGAAAATTAGGAAAACATTTATTTATAAAAATCTGCCCAACTATAAAATATCGACAAGGCAGAAAATGAGCAGACTATCATCTGAAAAATGAGGTCCCCAGAGGGTGAATTTGGTGATGCTACCCTGCACAGCAGGGTAGCATCACTAAATTTACCCTCTGTAAACCTCAACCTGAATCAAGGTCTCAAACATAAACAGAAGGAGGAACCCAGAGGATAAACTGGCCCACTGTATGGGATAGCATCAGTAAATTCACCCTCTGGGGACCTCATTCTGCAAATGACAGACTGCTTATTTTCAGGCTTGAATATCAATAACATTAAATACATTTATAAATATTTATAAATATATCAAATTATTGATATAGAATTATTTTTAAAGTAGAACACACCAGTGGAACTAAGGGGAATTGGTCTTTTGGGAATTGGCCTCGTGGGAATTGGTCTAAAAGGAATTGGTCTAGTGGGAATGAACCTTATTTTTATTTTTTTTTGAAGCGGTACTCATCAAATTGATCGATAAAAAAGAATCAAAACAACCTTTTGGGAACAAGTCTAAATTACATTCGTTATCTTTCCTCTTGGCATTGTTTCGACAGGTGTCTATTCATGCCTAACATTTGGTGGCTATTATTGATAGTAAAAATATAAGTAAAAAATTAGGCGGATTTGCAAAACAGCTGAAAGAAACTATTTTAAAAAAAGTTCGAAGCATGTGAGGATGTCTGAAGATTTAACGAAATAAAGTTCACCAATTTAGATATAACGGGATCCGCAGACGACACGGTCACAGAACGGGGTTAATGTTGTGGATGGAAATGATCGTTATTTTTAAATATTATCTAATTTTTTTGTTAACTTATTTTTCTATGAACCGACTTCATTTTGCTTTGGATGTTTTCATTTTCACTTCACGTGACAGACGATCGATAATTGTACAACGAAATTTGAAAACTTTTTGAAGCATAACTAATGACTCGATGGGAAAGGGACAAGTAGAAACTGTGCGGGAAAAAAGTTCCGGTTTGTATTTCATCAGTTGAATACAGACACATTTATGTCATAGCGTCGATTCGGTTAAATACAAGGGCTTAACGTTTAATGCATGTGCAATAAATAATAGTGTTGGCCAAATAATAGTGATGCTGCACATTTTTGGATTCAGTAAATAAAAGTGACGGTGCCAAATAATAGTGAATATACAGGCCTACTAAAATTACGGGAGTGACAGCTACAGTTACATGAAATTCCCACAAATACCACTGGACAATACCTGTGTTTCACTCCTGCAAATTTGACATGGATCAAAGTAACTCAAGGGGATGGGCTATCTGTTATTCAAAATCGAATTGAACCTCGAATCAAATCAGGGACGTGTTGAAGATGACCGACGAGCGTTGGGGGTGCTATAAACGTGATTTGTACCCACTGTTATGCTCAAGTCCTAACTGATAAAATAATCCAACTACATCGTCAAGGCATACCTTCGTCGAAGCCATGCCTTGATGACATAATTGGAATATTACCCTGTCAGGATTATAGTTCACTGTCAACATTGCTTCTAAACTTTACATTTGCATTATACAGTGGTAGGGACTAGTGATGCTGGAATTAGCATGATTGGTGGCATGAGTTCAGATGTTATTTTATGTTATGTAGCGGAAGTTGCACTCGGTCTTTTATTTCAACTTTATTTATGTACAATTTCCACATGAACTAAACGTTTTGTGAGACGACGAACATGGGCTGCGGAACGATTTTCAAAGTGGGGGGGGTGGGGGCTGGATAGGGCGAAGGATGGTCGTCGGTATGACGCACCGACGATGGGCGGTCGTACGAAAATTTTACATTCCGGGGTCCCAAAATGGTAAAAAAACGTCGGTAAAACATACAGGTGAGGTCTATTTATCAGCTTTAGTCGTAACGACCAAACCTGATAAATAGACCTCACCTGTATGCTTTACCAGACGTTAACAGCAATTATACTGTCTGTGGATTATCTTGTCTGGGGTGGATTTGGTACTTGTATGTCTGTAAGATTACTATCTATTTCAGTTAACCGATTTTTTAACAGACTGTATACATTTTAGCGTTTGTTGCCACTTACTGCAAAGAATGATCCGAAAGCCCTCGAAACGGAACCAGTAGCAGTACGAGAGAAACATAGCTGGCGAAAATATAGGGGAGGCTCTGGATCTGCCCCTTGTTTCACCAGTCATTGTTTGTCTTAAAATATATGCATACAAAAAACTATGGCCGACAAAAAAGAGTGGGGGTGGGCCTGCCCCTCCCCCCCCCCCCCCGTTCCTCCGCCACTGACGATGAGGACTGATACCAAGCTATATTTATGTGAAGAAGGTTCGAGAGGAGACAAATGGAGCAGCTGATTTCGAATCGAACAAAATACCAACTTACGATTTGATACCGAATCGAATCTCGAAGCTTTGCAAGGCCCTACTTTCTGTGAAATTCCTACCCACTTGTGTGATTGTGTACTGATCGGATCATGATCAGCTTGAGAAAGGGAATACCTTTGTGACCGCAGTACTGTATATTTAATTACAGGATAGAGATAGTGGCCGACAAAGATGAAAGCAGTGTAAGTATTTAGCATAGAACAATAATGTTTCGTGGCCCTCTTAAACATGGCTGAAACCTTTTGTTGATACAATAAATAGCAAATTATTAATCTTTTGATAACTAGAGTATTTCTTTAATAAATCAAACTTTTGGGTTTTTTTCGTTTTTCATATGTTTTATATCAGATATAAACTTGTGTATACAGAGTAGGGTTTAACCCTTTACCCAACGTAACGGCCAAAACCGGCCAGCGCTATTCTCAAAAATCGCCAATTAATTTTCAAAATATTTTCAATTTTTGTCTCAAAAACATAGGTTATGACCCCTCGTTGGAACGAGCTCGTCGAGCTCGTTCCAACGAGGGGTCATAACCTATGTTTTTGAGACAAAAAATGAAAAAAATTAATTATTCAAGAATTTTTTTTGCAAGTGTCGTCTGCTTTTCATGTTAGGTAAAGGGTTAATATATACTACTAAAGTTTGCTAAGCACCACATATTTGCCACATCATTGTGACATTTCCTTGTGACATATTTACGATATATTTAGTGGATATGATTGAGGAATGTATTGAGATGGTCCCCAGTGTTTACATTAGCTCTCTTGACAGGCATGGAAAGCATGTACCCCTTGATTTCCATGATGTTTTCGTGTACTTTCTACATGTACATGACATGTGAAGGGTATTCAGTCTTCATTTTAACACAAACCCTTGTGAAATAATGATTGAATATGGCAAATGCAAATGTAAGAAGACATTTGTCTGAAGCAGAAATGTGGCGGGCTGTTGGGATGGTGGAGCAAGGGGCTACACATCGCCAGGTTGGTGAAGCCCTTGGTGTGCACTATACGCTGATCACCAGAGCCTGAGCAAGATTTCAGCAGTATGGCACACCAGTAAGACGGCATGGTGGTGGCAGAGACATGGCAACATATGCAGCTGAAGACCGGTTTTTGATCATTCAGGCCCGTAGGAACCGCTTTGACACAGGAACCCAGCTTCGCAGTGACCTTCAGAATGCATCCGGGGTAAATGTTTCGACGTAGACTATCCGGGCAAGGTTTCACGAAGGTGGTCTCCGATCGAGAAAACCATGTATTCGCATTCCGCTGTCACAGAACCACCGCCAGACACAATGTGAATTGAAGAAGATTGGCGACCTGTCCTTTTTACAGAAGAGTCAAGGTACTGCCTAGATTGCACAGATATGCGTTCTAGGGTATGGAGAAGTCCAGGAGAGCAATTCCATGCAGCCAACATTGCTGGACATGATCGCTATGGTGGAGGGTCAATAATGGTCTTGGGCGTACAGAGCTCTATGTCCTTGACCGTGGTACATTGACTGCACAGCTGTATATTGATGAGATCCTGGATGCCCACGTCAGATTGTATGCATGTGCAGTGGGTGAAAGATTCCTTCTGATGGACGATAATGCCCGTCCTCGTGTTGCCTATGCTCTCCGGGAGTACCCACAGGGGGCGGGGATTGAGCGTAAGGACTGGCCAGTAAGATCCCCTGACCTCTGTCCAATCGAACATGTCTGGAATGAGTTGCAGCTTGCAATTTCAGCCCGTCCAGTCAAACCAAGAAGTGTCCAGGAGCGTGGTGCCATGCTGGTCCAAGAATGGAACAACATCCCACAAAGAACCATCAGGAACCTGATTGGGAGCACGAGAAGGCGTTGTCAAGCTGTAATTAACAGTAATGCGTCTCATACTCGATATTGAACCCGTACCAGTTCGCTCCGTCAACTGTTTCGCAAATTTGAAAAATTTCCTCCTTTACCAATATCCATTTTTCATGGTTATCGTATTCAAAAGCTAAAAAAATGATGTTAAACACAAACAAAATCTTAATTTCTGTACTTAAATCATTAAAGATATTATTAAATAAAAAATATATACACTTTTCATAACAATATTTCAACTAAAACGTAAAACAGGTAGTTGGATATACTTGGTGCTTAGCAAACTTTGAGTAGTATGTTCTCTGGTCTTCTAGGAACCGGGAACGGGAATGCAATTACTCTCAGAACCGGGAACCGGGAAATTTCCCGGGTAATATCAAGCAAATTTACGAGGGTAACGGGCCACATTTATTTTAATGATAATAGACATTGGCAATCTCCCATCTCCAAACAGAAAGTTCTTTTCCTAAGATAACATAAGAAACCTAAACCCGCTTCAATCTAGTCTTTAATTTCAGAATAACTCGCATTATCGCCTTTACTTTCTTCAGCATCAACACCTTCCTCTTCACTGCCCTCACCAGTCTCCTCTGCTTTAAGCAGAGGAGTCTGGTGACGGCTGTGAAGAGGGTGTTGATGTTGGAGAGGTAGTGAATAATGATACGATTGATTCTGAAAATGAAGACGAGTTTGAACTTTGAAGCGGGTGGAGAAGATTTTGCCTTTGAAGGGGAGTCCTCCAGAACTGGTTGAGAACTACAGTGATTTTTTTTTTAAAATGGCTCGTCGGGAATCAGGACTGTCAACATTTCAGACGTGGAAGGGCTGACGAAATCCTACAAAGTTTCAATTCAGAAAACTTTAATTCAATACACAAACAGTGTCACACTTCATTCCCGGTTCCGTGCTGTAGATTTCCTGGGTATCGGGGCCGGCTTTCGGAACCGGGAGCCCGGGAATTCCCGTTCCCGGGATTAAACCCTAATACAGAGCTGAACTGAGAAAACTTGAGAAAAACGTAGTACTGTAGATATGGTGCATGAATAGTGACGTCTTTTTTATAGCTTTAAAGTATCATCTTTGTTGTCCGTATAAGGGAATCGGGGTGTCTTATTATTCCTTATATACAGTACGTTGAGAGCGTGTTACCACTAAATCATCCGTAGAGTGGAGATTCCTCTCACGTAATAATTGCAAATTTGTTGCAAATCCGAGCAAGCACACGCAAAGTTTCAGTAACTGTAGCTCCGGGTTAAACCCGGAGGTCCTTGGCTGAAACTTTGCTTGTGTTTTTTGTTCAAATGTACAGAATTTGAAGGTGATACTTTGGGTGATAACTCCACTCCCTGGGCGACCCAGACACAACACACTCTCCAGACACTGTATGTTAAAGAGGATTGTGTTTTTTGTGTAAGGGGTTTTCCTTCTTACGATCGCTATTAACACAATTCAACAAAATGGACGGAATTTATGGAATTTATATATACTTCTCTCCAATACGAGTTAGGGAGATAATAATAAATAATAAATCAAACTTATTCAGCCTACATGACTTGTAGATTCGAAAATAAATCTGTTTTTACGTCATCATATGAGTGCAGATTACTGGTACCTTTGACATACGCATAGATGACACAATGGCCAGAGCAATCGCTACTGGTGCACTCCCTCAACAAGGTTCGCCGGGGAAAAATCAGGTAAAATTATTTCGCCATGAACCCAAGCCTACATCAGACGTCAGATATTTATAAGAACCCCAAACTTTCACCACACTGTCCGGACACTTCAGAAGGCTATACACCAGTGGGAATTTCCCAGTAGGTCCCCTCTCTTGGGAGTCCCCTGGTGCCCCTCAACGTAACCACCATTGAACATCTCTCGATATAACACACCAGTCGGCGTGTCGACAAAAATTAATGTTTGAGATACGAGTATTTTTCGTCTTTTCGGTCCTGAAAATCTTTTTTTTCTCTCTCTCCACGGGGTTAAACCATGTTCAGCCTCTTAGAAATTTCAATTATCTTGTTATAACACAGAATTCGGGGGCGGCGGCAAGTCTCAGATTCAACAATTGGAAGTCTTTTCGGTCCTAAAAAATTACTCACTACTCAAAGCTTCAATAAATACCTCCGATGCGCGGGTTTTGCCTCTTTTCGAGTCAGAACGTCTAACTTTTCTTTCACGGAAGGGGGGCGAATTATGCACATCGAAGTTGGATTTTGTTTGGAAAAAAGTACCGTTTCAACAAATTTACAACTTAATACTCGATATAAACGCTAGGAAAATGAATAGATAGAAAAATTAGGGCAAGGTAGGTGTGAAATTTTAATATATCTTCCGAGAATCGACTGAAAGACGAAGCTTTCAAAAGTTGAGGCGACTGCTTTTCGAATATCCGGACTTCCGAGTTTCATACCTTCTCTATATTATATAAAGCAGTGGGGGAAATATTATAATTCTTCTTCATAAATCCCGAAGCAGGTGCCTGTGCTCATATTCAGTCATGTCTGACTTTCTTGCAGCGATGAAAAATTTCCACAACAGAACACAAAGGTCGGGAGGTGGAATTTGTTGAATGGGTCTAGGTTCATTTATTTCTGAACTGTACATAAACGATTTCAACAATTTCTTATCGTAAAATGTTTTTGCAAGAATGTTTTTGTTTGTTTGGTTGTCAATAAAAGACTGAATGTTGTCAGAGCTCACGTGTACAAATCTGTCAGATGACATGTTGCTTGTAAACAATGTTTTTGAATTCGTAACGTCATCACGGCTGACAGACGCGGGAACATGGATTGTCTCATTTTGTGAAATTGAACTGAGACGCTCGCCTGGTGAATTCACTCGGAAGTCAGTTCCATCCACCTCAACTGTGCAGAATTTTCCATTTGTCGATTCTATGACCCTTAGAATCTCTCCGACACCAATTCCATCGATTTTAACAAGTGAATTGACTTTGAAATTTTGAACGCCGTATTCCATGTTTATGAATATTCAACGCGTAGGAAGACGCATATCAATTAAGGTGATTCGCCGGTCAATAAACTCACGTGAAAAATCTCGTGGGTTTATGACTCGTGTATAATATTCCTGTTCTGAACTTGGTTATGAGGCAGTGCTTATGTGATAAAATTAAGTAATGATCAACTGCTTTTAAGCTTGTATTTTGGATTCATTGTGATGTCCGTTACACAATATGGCGGCTTACTTGTTGCAAGGTGACACTTTCGAATCGTTGCATCAAAATCATAAACAAAGATTTTATGTTTCTGCAAGCATAGTGGGCTCAATGTACTTTTATTATTTAGGACGTCGGTGCCGACATTCAACAGCTATGACAGCAAGTATGGCTATATCGCGCCCACAGCACTGGTACGAAATCAAGTTCAGCCTTTCGTTTATAATTATATTCTGCATGCCCAGTGGCGCTGTTGAGAACGGGCACCTCAGTCATCGGTTATACGGTTTCCTGTTATGCCAAAGAAGTAAAACCTGTCAACCATGGTAAGCCAGCACCGCTGTGCGTCCTGGAACTTCAATTGGGATTATTCATGATAATCTAAGTTTCTATTTTATTTTAAAGCAATTCTTCAGCAGCTGATACTACATTGCTTCCACTAAACAAACTGGTGAACATATGGTACACCAAGCAACTTTGGGTATATTTTATTTATACCATGATCGTCAGATTATTAAGAGTCGCTATTATTTTTTCTCGATTTTACTGAGCACCAGACGTACATACGTGGGAATCTGTTTTTGTTTACACGAGCATCGGTGAGCGGTACTTCCGCTGTCAACTGTATCGCCGAAACGAAATGGAAAATGAAACGGAGCCTTTTTTTCATTTTAATAGCATAGGAACATACAAATGGATGCTTTATTAACATGAGACAATGCATGTTTGTTAAGTTTTGGCGTCGTATGGGGCAAACTCATTTAAAAACGTAATAAATAATTGTCACTTTCATTTCACTCTTCGTGAGGCGACGTGCGATAAATTTAGACAAGTTGCATGCTGGCCGACGTCACCAAAGGTCAACTTGGATGTAGTTCCACTTGTAGGTGTAAATTTTAACTACTGAAATCCCATTGCTGGGGTGTTCGCCACGGTTGGTGTGTAAAGCTAAAATTTATGTCACAGGCTTTTCATATATTGTAGAATAGGTAATCATGGTATAAATGACTGCACTCACAAACGTACTAACTCCGCAAGAGCATGATTAGCACTGGCTGAAGATAAGTGCACCATCGATGTGCAGTACACTTTAGCATGCAGCACCACCATGCCCCAACGTGGACCGTCGGGATTAAGTGCCTTGCCCAAGGCCATAACGCTGTTACCCCGGCCTTCCGGTTTTAAGTCCAATATCATAACAAGTGAGCCGCCACGCTCCCTACCAAAAATAATTAAAGTGCTAAATTGTGATTTGATGTGCGCTGAGCAAACGGTTAACAAGCATTTTAATTTCAGATTTCATTTTCAGACTCATAAAGATGCTTGTCATGTCGGAGACGAGGCGCCTTCATCGATGAAATAACAGCAATAGCATTTGGAGCCTCCTCCTTAAAGTCCATCTCTTCAAATTTAATTATTAAAGAAAATCGCTGGAAAATTTGATCAAAGAATTCGCTCTGATGAAACTGATAATTCACGGCGAATTTTTCGCTTTTTTCGTTTCGAAACATGCTCACAGCAGTGTGTGGCCGTTTTTAGACTTCACTTTTCAAAACGTCATTACTTCAAGTATACTTTTTACTCATTACTTTTCACGTCAAAAGGAACTAAAATCTCCACCAATATCTATTTTCCACAGGTTGCCACAAATCCAAACTGCGAGCTTCTGAAAATATACTCAAACCGAGTGAAAACCTCCACGATAGGTAAGTTTTACACTCCTTTCACTTCAATATGTGTTGTAGAAATTCTCAGAATATAACTCTCAGTGTTTAACCCTTTACCCAACGCAAACGATAACAAAATTTATTATTTTAAATATCATTTTTTCAAAAAAATGCAACAAGACCATATCAAGTGACCCCTCCTTGGAACGAGCTCGACGAGCTCGTTCCAACGAGGAGTCACATGATATGGTTTTGTTGAATTTTTTTGAAAAATAATATCTTTTTCAACTGCTGAATTTGCATATTACGCGGGCGGATGCGGGCGATTCGTTGGGTAAAGGGTTAAACCTTTGAATCCTTGTGGTATCTTTCATGTCAGTTGAAATACTGCAATTGGAAGAGTCCATATTAATTATTTGGGGTAGACCAATTAAAATTTTCAACGTGCAGTCTACCCCACACATTCACTTATCAGCCATCCTACTTAAGGAAATTATGACGTATCATGCTTCCGGACCGGAAAAAGCAGCAGCTCGGGCTCAAAGGGTTAATTGTGATTTTAAGTAACAAAGAGCTCGAGAACTTTGTCGGCTCAAACAATTAATGCTTTAGTCAGTAGCCTTACAGTTAAAGGCAAAGATAATCCTTAACCCATACACTCAGTCAAACGTAATCTAAAGCATATAATCCACGGTGTCGCTAAATTGAAATCTGTGGATGCACAAGTGGCTGAGCCGTATAGGGAAAACCTTTCACATGAGAGGGAAAATAGGAGGCTGTCGAGTCCAGAGGCGGCAAAATGGGGATGGGCAAAGGAACACTTGCGCCCTCCCCCCAATACAAATACTATTTTTCCACATACACGCTAAAAACTAAAGTGTTAAAAACTACACTTGAAGTGCTGTATTTAACACTTACTAAGAGCTGAACTAGCACTTTGTTCAAGTGTAGATGTCCCAGAACTTGAGAGGTGTTACAATAATACCACTTGACAAGTGTAATGTCGTGACACTTAAAAGGAAACAACGCAGATGACGCGGATCAGGCTCGAACTCTCGAGCCTGATCCGCATCATCTGCGTTGTGTCCTTTTAATTATGTACCCACCAAGCGCAAATCAAATTATGGACGATTCTGGAAGAACCACCAATGCTAGACACATGAGAAGTGACATCCATTCAAGTTTCAGATGTCTGACGATTGTAATGTCTAAGTGCTTAAAATATTGCACTTTGAGTGTTAAAATCAAACCCTAAGAGTTAGAATGGGTTTAACACTTCGAAAGTGTCAGTTTTAACACTTTAGTTTTTAGTGTGTACATGTTTTGTGATTAAACATGGCATCCCTGACTTGTATCGTCATGAAAATCGTCATCCGATAAGGTTATCTCCCTTGAAATGATTAGACGAGCGAGGAAGGTCCAATTAAGTTGTTGTTGAGAAACACCTATGACAGCAATAGAATGTAAAGCCAAGTTTCCGTTTGATACTTTTAATAGAGCTGTCTGTTGTTTTCGTTTATTAAAAGTTATAAACATGGCCAAGAAGATGTTTCCCTTGATGCGATTCTCTATAAAATTACCTCCCCTTAATTTGGTAAAGCTGTTCAGGCATTTAACACTGAGAGAGATGGGAACTTCATATAAAAACTTATTTTTTTTAATATTCGTGCATTTTTATCATCGATGTGCGCATCATTTCACAGACTACAGTTCTTTTCCTGTGGCGTAGTATAAAGCAAATAAAAGCTATCTTGTTACACTTTTTTCCCCAATCAATTTGAACATTGGACTATTGTTCCCAGTAGAAACCCATTTGAAAAAATAGAAAACTAACCTTTTCAGACCATTTTGGTGATCAAAAACTTTTTTTATATTCATTGTATCAACAGTGTGCGCATCGTTGCATAAAACACAGACGTTGTTCTTTTTAATAATCTAAAAGTCTGTCAGGTGTGGTTTTCCAATTTTTTTCCTCTGATGAATTAAAACTTCCAAATTGCTATGAAAACACATTCTTGGGCTGTACAATAACCAGAGATAGATGAGAAATTACATAGTAATTGCTTTTATTGGTGTCGCTATTTCACACCTCATTGTCATTCATCCAAGCACATCAAGTCTCAGAAATGTCACACCTCACCACCCACATTCATTGCCTTCTTAATTGGATTTAAGGGAGATCATTTTCGCGTAAGATATTATTTTAATCAACATTGTTGGGTATGAGGAAACTCGATTTTATATGCCCAGTTAATTAGAAGCAACCACGTCACAGATAAACCTGTCATAAAGGATACGTAACAGAATCACACCTTTTATATTAATGGAAAAATTTGTATTATTCGCCACGATCTGCACACTGTTGATATAATGGGCAGAACAAAAAATCACAGAACATCAAAAAGATGGTGAAAAGGCTGCATTCTAATTTTAAGAGGGGTTTCAACGGAAAATAATAGTCAAAAGTTCAAACTGATTGGGAAAAATTGTAAAAAGCCAGCTTCTGTATTTTAGTAATGAAATGGTTAAACAGATAATCGATTTGAAACCAGTTAGCCACCTAACCGATTAGAAAAACCGTTAACCGGTTATCCGAAATATCGATAGTGATCATCATTCCAAGTTTAAAACGTAGTTAATCTGCCGTTTCTCCTTTGTGATAGATTACACTTCGAAACTGCGTTGTATATATTGAGAAATAATCGATTTTGGTGTTCAATACTTCGTTAATGGTCGACAGTTTCCGTGAGTACTGAGTAATCGCAGAAACTATTCCGTAGTATGTGTACAAACGAAAGTTGTCGAGTATTCGACAACGTTCGTTTGTATACACACTACGGAATAGTTTGAGAATACTGCTCCCCAATTCCTATAGTTTTGATCCCGTATTCGGTGAAATAATGGCCACAGATAACCGAATATTATCCGGTTATAACTCTCGGTTAGTCGGTTACGAAAATGAGACAACCGTTTCAACCCTACTATATTTTATCCTACTCTATACGGGAAAATGCCTGAACTTTGTGAATGATGCGTATGTCGAAGATAAAACTTTGTAAACATTTCAAAATTTAAATCTCAATATTAAATTCCCAAACCCATAGTGTTCAATTTACTGACTGCTGTAGAAAATTAAGGGAAGCTATTTTTCCTGTAAATCTCATCCAAGGACGAAAATTATCAGCCATGAGCATGCATGGGTGTCAAAATACATGAAGACGATTTACTGCAAAGAATTTTATCTACAAAACAGGGTATACGGCTTGTTTATATGGCGCCCGATACTCCAGGTGATAACCATGCCTGCCAATTTTCATCACTGGAAGAAATTTACGGGGAAGTCAGCTCTCCTTAATTTCCGAAATCCGTCGGCAAATTTAACACTAAGGGTACGGGAAAATCATATAAAAATTGAAATTTCGGGATGTTAGCGAATTTGTACCATCAATGTGCACGGGTTTCACAACCTTAAGGCATTTTCCCGAAGAGGAGTATAAAATACAGAAGCTGGTATTTTACCGTTTTTCCCCCAGTTTGAACGTTTCACTATTATTCTCTTTTGAAGCACATTTAAAAATAAGAAAACGCCGTTTTCACCATCTTTTGGTGTTCTCTAATTTTGTTTTTCTGTTTATTGTGTCAAAAGTGTGCACATCGTGACATATAATACAAACACTCTCCTTTCCGTTAATACAAAAGTCTAGGAGGTGAGTTTGGCTAATTTTTTTCCTTGGAAGAATAAAACAAATGCCCAGAGTGAACGCTAACTTAATGCCGGTAGTTGCGTTACTGACAGGGATTATCTGTCAAGTACTTGCTTCTAATTAGCTTGACATAAAAAGCAAAGTTTTCATTTTTTTTACTTTTAATAAACGAAAATAACAGACAGCTCTGAGAGCTGTCTGTTATTGTTGTTTATTACAAGTAACGAAAGGAATCTTTACTGTATTTTCACTGATATCATAGTGGATTTCTCAAAAATTATTTCATTCCTTATATTGGACCTTCCTCGCTCTACTAATAATTTCAAATGGGAAAACTTTATCGAAAGTCAATTTTCAATATGATATAAGTCGGGGATTCATTTACAGGAGTATTTCATTTACACCAGGAGCAAACGTCAAAAGTAATCTCCGTTTTAGAGCATTTTATAGATTTAGATTTAATCTTGGATTATTTTAACTAAAGGGCAAGCACAGAATGACACACGCGTGTGAATGGATTAATCGATATGGCACGAGTGCCAGCGCGGAAAGATAGAAAGAGAGGCCGCATATCGATTAACGCATTCACACGCATGTATCGTTCTGTGTTTATTATACGCCTTCACGTCTATAAAAAACAGTTATTAGAAGGGCACCCGCAATTCATTTGACAACTATCAACACAAAGAACACATTTAACGCCAGCCAAATTTGCGAGGGGAACCCGTGTTACCATTTCGTCCCCTGAGTTCCAATGTGTTCTATATTCTAGAACACATTGGAACTCAGGGGACGATTTTTAGCTATCGCTAGCAAGTCAAACTGTTGTTGCGTTGCACGATTTGTAGAAAAGTCCAGTGAAAATTCGCTTCTTTATAAAAATAGTCCGTCAACGATTTCTGTTCCACACATGTGTGCGGAACAGATTTTCATTTCATTTTCAGCATGGTTTAGTGTTGCTGTACATGGGGACATAAGACAGGCGTGTAATAAAGTTGTTTATGAAAAATGGCTATAAAACTTTTGTCGTGTGGTACCACATGGTTTTGGTTTCGCCATTTTGTTCAGTTATTGATAGGATTATCTGACTTAATAGTCAACGATTTTCTTCGTTAGTCTAGTTTAAACGTTTTATTTATCAACAAAATCGTAAAAAAAATCGTAAAGGGCATTGAATACAAGTTCTTATCGCTTTGAGTCTACACCCACCCCACCCCTTGCCCCCGTACATACGTGTCATATAATGTTTACATGAAAAACACTTCAATATAACGAATAAATGAAGAAATAATTATTGAAAGGGAAAAAAAATACTGACAAGGAAAACACAAAAGAAAAAAGGTTAAATAATTGGATATCACAGTCCAATATGTGAGGAACCTATAGATAATGTATGACAAACATTTTCCGAAAATGATTACCATATTAAAGGAGTGACCTACTGCGGTTCTCTTGTTCGATCCATGGCGTGCGTAAAGTAATGACACAGTCCGCACCTTACGCGTTCAATAGCGACCCAAAACCGTGGGAATATGAACTGGTATTCGCATGTGCGACACAACTATCGGGTCCGATTAAGCCTCCCAGAATCCGAAATATAGCGTTTTACTGCAGTGAAAGTAGACTTATTGTCTTTGTTCGGGATGCTAATCGTCCCCTGAGTTCCAATGTGTTCTTTGTGCCTACTGGCACATAGAACACATTGGAACGCAGGGGAGTAATGTCACCTACTAAACTTGCCGAATACTTGAGATATTATATTTTGCCAAGGACTGAAACATCTTGATTCTTATATTATCATATTGTGGACATGAAAAGAACTGTGATTAACACCATCCGTACTACCTCCACAGGGGAAATGAAGAGAATCAATAATATAGTTTGCATATTTGACCGAGTTAAGATTACTGCACGCATTCCTCAGCTTACAATGCAGGACGTTCGTATTTCGATTTCCAGCATTGAAATATGGGTCTGACTTTACAGGCTTTCGCATTTCGAGAAATCAGGCGCGTGTACGAATAGAATAACGTGCTATTTTAACACCGTACGAGTAATTATTCCAGGTAGTAATACAAGTTGGAAAAATTGACAGTTTGAATAACTCTTTTCGCACGGTATATCTCCCGAAGTTATCAGCGCCTCCTAAATCCACGAGGCCATAGTTTTAACAGATCTTCTTTCCTTAAGAGGCTTCGCCCCATGCTCATGAAGAAGTCGCACACAAGATAAAGATCTAGTCAGGTCAGTCACT
Organism: Pictodentalium vernedei; assembly: GCA_031216915.1. Taxonomy (NCBI): domain Eukaryota; kingdom Metazoa; phylum Mollusca; class Scaphopoda; order Dentaliida; family Dentaliidae; genus Pictodentalium; species Pictodentalium vernedei. The sequence goes on along the minus strand of CM062295.1, from coordinate 633,480,057 downwards.
ATACGGGCGGTGTCATGGTGAAAAGCATCAAAGTTCTGAAGGGGGTACTGGGGAGCCCCATACCACATTTGGCTACATATTCAAGAACGGGTAAAATAAAAGGTGAATGCATTTGCTCTGCTGAGTTTTACTGCTTAGGGTAAACTAGTTTTCTTAGCTGTGACAATCTGGAGCAAGCCTGTTAGCAGATATTGTCAATATGTTTGTACAAGCCAAGATTAGACTGCAAGACGACACCCAAATGCCTGTGATCTGCCACAAAATAGAGAGAATTACCACAGAAAGTGATGTCAGGATAGCTAAAATCGTCACATAGGGTAAATAATTTTATGTTGGTCTTGTCGGGGTTACATTTAACAAGCTATCTATTCGACCACTGTATAACTCTGCCGATATCAGCATTGAATTTCAAGGGTAACATCACAGTAAACCGTTTAATTTGAGTTAAACGGGTGTCGTTAGAAAATAATCTACTGATAAATTCGAGATCTTCAACTTTTTCATTAATGGAAATTAAAAATAGGAAAGGGTCGAGGACTGAACCCGGTTTGACACCACAGACCACTTCAAGATACTGGGAAAAGTTGGAGTTAATTCGAACTCTTTATTTGGATTAGAGAGACAGTCTTTAACACATTCAAGTAGATTGACAGAGATGCCATGTTGCTTTAATTTAAAGATCAGCTCTGAATGCCAAACTCTGTCGAACGCTTTTGATATGTCAGTTAAAACACCACAACTGAACAGCCGATTGTCTACTGAAGCACATGACGTGTGGTATAGTTCAAGTAACTGATAACCCATTACCAAAAATGGCCGCTGACCGATCTCCGGTTATTTGAGCTCACAATCGGCCGATTCAGATGCCGATTGCGATTGTAATACCATGCATTACTAAACAAGTCGAGGCTTGAAATAACTACATTAAATTGAACATAACATATTTTACAGTATTTACAGACTAATGCTTACAATTGAGCGTACTTGCGGAAATCGCGTACCAGTCACGATTGTCAGTCGCGCGCACTTGGGCGGTACACGTGACTTCCACTTAGAGCCACGTGTACCGCCCAAGTGCACGCGACTGGTAATTTTACAGCGACCTAATTCAATGAAGTGCAACCTTCACATTTACGGTATGAACTGGCGATTGCCGCAAGTTCGCTCAATTGTAATCGTTACATGTCATTTAACTTGTGAATCCCATAAAGGGGTATCTAGAGAGATTAGGAATACAGTGTGGTTGTTTCTCAATTTTATATTGAATGGTATCATTAATCATTTTACATTAACAACTGAACATTTACATAAGATAATAAAATGCTCTTCAGAAAATGCTTGGCAACAATCGGTTGAACCGATGTTTCAGGAGCCGTTGCCGTTGTCCTCCGATTGCCAACAATCGGCCGATTGTGGTGGCCAGTTCCGATCATCGGTAGAACACTATTTTTCTATTGAAATTTACATACCTTCCACGCACTTCATCCTCGTTGTGTTCTGTCCTAAGATTTAGGATAAAATAATTTAGCTGTGTGTTTCAATTTTGACCTTCTGACATGAACCTGGTCATTTCTGATCAAGACAGGATAAAGACGATTCACCAAGCACTACGTTTTCTTTTCGTCTTTTCATTTTTGCAAATGAGTGACGTACATATGTTCTACAGATCGAGTTTGGCACTGAATGAAGTGAAAGAACATATATTTCTTTGATACAGCGAACAAAACTATAATGTAGTGCGAGCAGCAGAATGCTAAGAAGTAAACTGACTTCGAGGGACAATTCTTGTCTAATTGAATTAGCTAAAATTGATGTTTCAGTCAAGGAGGGGTCATCGATCCTCTTATTACGATCGAGTTATATTCTTCGAACCGAATCACTTTTAAAATTCAGCAATTCGTAAATATTTTGATAATAAACACTTTTCTTCAAAAACGATAATCGACTGTTTCTTTTAACACTCTTTAGGCTAACACTGGTTTTAATTTCTAGTTCATAATCAGTGATTGGCGGAAGGTTATATTTTCTAAGGACATAAATTTAAAATGTAATTTGGAGGAAAAAACCTTATCCGGAGCCTCAGTTGTAATACCAGATTTGTGTTTTGATTGTTTAGATTTTGATTTCAATGTGTGGCTAGAAACTGGATCAATTTCAATAGCTGGGTCACTTTCTTCAGGAGAACCGGAAGAATCTTGGTGAGATAAAATACTGTACAATAATTATGTTTGGGGGTCAATAGAGGAACATTTTTCACTTTGGAACATGCGACATTATCCGAACTTTGAGAACCAGGATTAGAATAATACAGTGACTTTGAGTTTGTTTACTTAGTAACAAACAAAGATTTTTCAATTTTTGTTTACTAGTTCATTGAGATCATCCTTTCTTCGTAATGGATACAAATGGGTTTATTCGAACAAACGGTCGTCTCTGCGTTAGATTTGTATACCTGGAACATAATTAAACACCCCCTGAGATGTTTCATGACAGTGAAGTTGCTGTTACTGATTATTATGTTTCAATGACTGCTATGTCTTACAGTACATTTCATCTAGTGAAACATTATGTTTCTGGTTAGCGTACCTCAAACACATCCACTCGTCCACGAATACAAACTAGATAGGGTTATTTGTGTGCAAAGGACACAATGGTATATCCCCGCATTTCCGCTGAAACAAATTAGCATAGTTTAAATGTTTCGAATTAAATACCCTAGGAGCCTTTCGATGAAAACTAATTTTCCAACGATAAAAGTGGTTCCACCAGAACAACTTGGGGCCATATCAAAATTCCAAAACCTTCATGTACATCTAGAGATGATACCTGAACACATCAGCATAGTTTTATCATTAAAAACTGATTTTCTAATGATAAAAGTGGTTCCACTGGAACCACTTGGGGCCAAATCAAAATTCTTAAACATTTATGCACATCTAGAAATGTTACCTGAACACATTAGCATAGTTGAAACGATTTGAATTAACGACCCTAGGAGCCTTTCCATGAAAACTGAATTTCGAACGATAAAAGTAGTTTCACTGGAACCACCTGGGGCCAAATAAAAATTCCGAAACCTTTAAGCACATCTAGAGATGTTACATGAATGAACACCTTAGCATAGTTTAAACATTTCGAATTAAATACCCTAGGAGCCTTTCGATGAAAACTGATTTTCTAACGATAAAAGTGGTTCCACTGGAACCACCTGGGACCAAATCAAAATTCCGAAAACCTTCATGCACATCTAGAGATGTTACCGGAACACATTAGCATTGTTTAAACGTTTCGAATTAAATACCCTAGGAGACTTTCGAATAAAACTGATTTTTCAACGATAAAAATGGTTCCACTGGAATCATCTGGGGCCAAATCAAAATTCCGAAACCTTTATGCCCATCTAGAGATGTTACCTGAACATATTAGCATAGTTTAAACGTTTCGCATTAAATACCCTAGGATTCTTTCGAAGAAATCGGAATTTCTAACAATAAAAGTGATTCGACTGGAACTACCTGGGCCCAAATCAAAATTTTGAAACCCTCATGCACATCTAGAGATGCTACTTTAACACATTAGCATAGTTTAAACGCTTCGAATTAAATAACCGAGGAGCCTTTCGATGAAAACTGATTTTCCAATGATAAAAGTGGTTCCACTGGAACCACTTGGGGCCAAATCAAAATTCCGAAACCTTTGTGCACTTCTAGAGATGTTACCTGAACACCTTCGCATAGTTTAAACGTTTCGAATTAAATACCCTAGGAGCCTTTCGATGAAAACAGATTTTCTAACGATAAAAGTGGTTCCACTGGAACCACCTGGAGTCAAATCAAAATACCAAAACCTTCATGCTCATCTGGAGATGTTACCTGAACACATTATCATTGTGTAAATGTTTCGAATTAAATACAGGGAGCCTTTTGATGAAAACTGATTTTCTAACGATAAAAGTGGTTCCACTGGAACCACCTGGGGCCAAATCAAAATTTCGAAACCTTTATGCACATCTAGAGATGTTACCTGAACACATTAGCATAGTTTAAACATTTCGAATTAAATACCCTAGGAGTCTTTCGAAGAAAACTGATTTTCTAACAATAAAAGTGATTCGACTGGAACTTCCTGGGCCCAAATCAAAATTTTGAAACCTTAATGCACATCTAGAGATGCTACCTGAACACATTAGCCTAGTTTAAATGCTTCGAATTATATAACCTAGGAGCCTTTCGATGAAAACTGATTTTCCAATGATAAACGCGGTTCCACTGGAACCACTTGGGGCCAAATCAAAATTCCGAAACCTTTGTGCACATCTAGAGATGTTACCTGAACACCTTCGCATAGTTTAAACGTTTCGCATTAAATACCCTAGGAGCCTTTCGATGAAAACAGATTTTCTAATGATAAAAGTGGTTCCACTGGAACCACCTGGAGCCAAATCAAAATTCCAAAACCTTCATGCACATCTAGAGATGTTACCTGAACACATTAGCATTGTGTAAACGTTTCGAATTAAATACCCTAGGAGCCTTTCGATGAAAACTGATTTTCTAACAATAAAAGTGGTTCCACTGGAACCACCTGGGGCCAAATTAAAATTCCGAAACCTTTATGCACATCTAGAGATGTTACCTGAACACCTTAGCATAGTTTTAATGTTTCGAATTAAATACCCTAGGAGCCTTTCGATGAAAATTGATTTTCTAATGATAAAAGTGGTTCCATTGGAACCACCTGGGGCCTAATCAAAATTCCATAATCTTTATGCACATTTGGAGATGTTACCTGAACACCTTAGTATAGTTTTAATGTTTCGAATTAAATACCCTAGGAGCCTTTCAATGAAAACTGATTTTCTAATGATAGAAGTTGTTCCACTGGAACCATTTGGGGCCAAATCAAAATTCGGAAACCTTCATGCACATCTAGATATGTTACCTGAACACATTAGCAAATCAAAATTCTGAAAACTTTATGCACATCTAGAGATGTTACATGAACATAGTTTTAACCTTTCGAATTAAATATCCTAGGAGCCTTTCGATGAAAACTGATTTTCTAACGATAAACGTGGCTCCACTGGAACCACTTGAAGCCAAATAAAAATTCCGAAACCTTTATGCACATTTAGAGATGTTACCTGAGCACCTTAGCATAGATTTAACGTTTCGAATTAAATACCCTAGGAGCCTTTCGATGAAAACTGAATTTCCAATGATAAAAGTGGTTCCACTGGAACCACTTGGGGTCAAATCAAAATTCCGAAACCTTCATGCACATCTAGAAATGTTACCTGAACACATTAGCATTGTTTAAACGTTTCGAATTAAATATACCCTCGGAGCCTTCCGATGAAAACTGATTTTCTAACGATAAAAGTGGTTCCACTGGAACCACTTGGAGCCAAACAAAAATTCCGAGACCTTTATGCACATTTAGAGATGTTACCTGAACACCTTAGTATAGTTTTAACGTTTCGAATTAAATACCCTAGGAGCCTTTCGATGAAAACTGAATTTCGAACGATAAAAGTGGTTCCACTGGAACTACCTGGGGCCAAATCAAAATTCCGAAACCTTTATGCACATTTAGAGATGTTACCTGAACACCTTAGCATAGTTTTAACCTTTCGAATTAAATATCCTAGGAGCCTCTCGACGAAAACTGATTTTCTAATGATAAAAGTGGCTCCACTGGAACCACCTGAGGCGAAATCAAAATTCCGAAACCTTCATGCACATCTAGAGATGTTACCTGAACACATTAGCATTGTTTAAATGTTTCGAATTAAATACCCTTGGAGCCTTTCGATGAAAACTGATTTTCTAACGATACAACTGTCTCCACTGGAGACAAATCACAATTCCGAAACCTTCATGCACATCTAGAGATGCTATCTGAACACATTAGCATAGTTTAAAACGTTTCGAATTAAATACCCTAGGAGCCTTTCGATGAAAATGATAAAAGTGGTTCCACCGGAACCACTTGGGGCCAAATCAAATTTCCGGAACCTTTATGCACATCTTGAGATGTTACCTGGACACCTTAGCATAGTTTTAAGGTTTCGAATTAAATACCTTTGGAGCCTTTCGTTGAAAACTGATTTTCTAACGATAAATGTGGTTCCAGTGGAACCACCTGGGGCCAAATCAAACTTCCGAAACCTTCATGCACATCTAGAGATGTTACCTGAACACATTAGCATAGTTTATACGTTTCGAATTGAATACCCTAAGAGCCTTTCGAAGAAAACTGATTTTCTAACGATAAAAGTGGTTCCACCAGAACAACTTGGGGGCCATATCAAAATTCCAAAACCTTCATGTACATCTAGAGATGATACCTGAACACATCAGCATAGTTTTAACAACTAGGATTGAATATCCTAGGAGCGTTTCAGAGAGTGACGGGCGGACGGGCGGGCGGACGGACGGACGGACGAATGTACTGACGGACGGTCGGTCGGTCGGACGGACGGAGATCACGACTATATTCACGCATTTTTGAAAATGCGGGGATAAAAAACATTATAATCCACATGCAATATCTGGGTATAAAACAAGAACATCGTTACCATGCTGTGAGAGCATTCCTTCAGATCAACGCTATTACAACACTACCTTGGCCTGCAATGAGCCCAGATTTGAATACCTCAGAACACATCTGCGACTTCCTTGGACACCGTGTGCAAGCAAGGGTTCCGCCTGTACAGACTTGGGGCAATTTGGAAGCCGCATTGCATGAGGAGTGGCAGCATTTGCCCCTGGATCGTATCAGAAGGCTCACTGCCAGCATTAGCAGGTGGGTTCAGGCTGTCATCCGGGGATGTGGTGAATACACTCGCTACTGATGTCAGACACTACTATTGTGTTCAGGAGATCACAACTTACATCTTTTGTCAGTAATTACCGGCATTGTTTCATCATGCACAGTTCCAGCACCACACTTGTCGAGAGAACATTTTTCCATGAAAAACATTAGTGTCAGATATGTGTAATTAGCACCATTAAAATACTGCATATTTTCATCATTGTGTTGTCTGTTATTTCGTCCTCTGAGTTCCAATGTGTTCTATGTGCCTACTGGCACATAGAACACATTTGAACTCGGGGGGCGATTTGTCAATAGACCTTTCTTTCCGCAAACAATAACTTTTGTTCATCTGAAAGATAGCATGAAAGTAATGACAATTTCTATTAGCACCACTGCGAAAAAGGGGGTTCTTAAGTTGTTCCAGGTGTATAATAGATCTTAGTCCGAGTGAACTTCTCTTTCAGTTTATGCTTCTCCAGACGAAGCGCTTCTCGTTTCTTTTCTGCTTCCACTTCCTCCACTTCCTTCTGACCCTGATTGATTGACACGCGGCGAATCAAAGTTTGTGCCAAAAAAATTGTTACAACAGGATTACTGATTAAAAACATTAATTTTTGGAGCAAATGTAAGTTTCATTTTTCCGTTTCAAACTCAAATAAAAAAAATATCTACAGGCATTCTTTAAAACGCTGTGCGAACTTACGTTAATCATGGGAAACAGTCCTTTTACCCAACAAAACTATCGAATCGGTCAGTAACACTGAATATCCCCAAATACACAACTCTTGCTAAGTTTAAGCAATACGTTTAAGAACCTATGAAAACATATCTATGGGCAATTCTTCAAAATATATTACAAACTTAGAATAATGACTAAAAATAGTCCCTTGATCCAACGAAACTCCTGAACTGATCTTCAAAAAATATTTTAAAAAAACACAAAACGCAACAACTCGGAGGTGATTTCATTTTGACATTCAAAGTGAATCATGCGACATCTTTAGTCTATTCTACAATACAGATAACATAACTCAAACTCTTTTGCGAATAGCCAGAGTACTGCTTACGGGTTTAATATGCAGCCTGTACAATGAACACAAAAACAAAACAACAACCTTACATCTCCAGTGGCATCGACAACGCCGGTCAGGAAAACCATAGATAAAAACTTATATAAGTGAAAAACTATGGAAACCTGTGTTCCACCCCAGGTGCGTATGCCGACTGCAGGGTAAACTGTGGAACGTAGCTTATCTGATCACATGATCAAAACATAATTATCCATTATAGCATTATACAAAATAAACGGAAATTTGATGTTGACCCGCTGAGCAAGCTGGCTAAAGTGAATACACTGAACTGAATTCTATTCAAAATCCCTAGCGTAACCCTCAATTCATTGGCTCTCTTAATTACTGTCCGACCAATTAATTAACACTTTGTTAATCTTCCCTGTTGCCTAGACAAAAGTTTCACGCTATACTATCGAACCGCGTGAAACTACAAGTCTATTCTACAATACAGATAACATAACTCAAACTCTTTTGCGAATAGCCAGAGTACTGCTAAACCATGTCCAAAAGCATAGGGAATGTATGAATAGCAGATGAACAAATTATAAGTTTAATTGAATATCAATTTATTTGTTCCATATATTACGAATTTATGCGCTAATCACAAATCGGTCCTATATGCAACAAATCGTTAGCAGTGGAACGGACGCAGAATAAACACAGATCTACGGTCTACAAGTCTAATGACTGTGTTACCTTGAGGCGTGATTCTAAAGAATCCTGGACATACCCGTCCTTAGCTGACTCACTGCGCCATCTGCCGTGACGTTTCCAGCAACGCTCGTTCATTCCGCCATTAGCGGCCGCAGTAGCACCACCAGCTCTCAAAGAATGAAGGCCTATGTTAACGTCCCCCACGACTTCACGTAACCTACCAACTATGCATTCTCTGGCTCTTGAATAACTAAGAGGTTTATTTTTATATATTAATTTTGCAATATTGCCCGAACGGAACAGTGGACGAAAAAGTAAACTATTCGTGTGTGATTCCATATTTGCTATTTCCATATACCTTTTTAAAATGGACAGTGGACATGCTGCTGAATTCCCCTTGGCAATAACCACTTCACTTCCCGAGCGATATTGGTCTGTTTTACTTTTCTCAATTTTCACTGAAATGTGATCGCTGTAAAAATTGATGTCTTTACATTGCAAAGAACTTAATTCATTAAATCTAAGGAAACCACTGAAACCTAAAACTATCATGGCCAAATCTCTTGCTACCGCCAGGTCAGTTGTACGAGAATATTTTACACTTAATTCTATGATATTATCACATGATACAGGCTCTTTTTAACAACTTTTCTCTGCCCAAGTCTTTTGGCCGATTCTACTAAGTTCATAACGAAACCATTGTCAGTGGGGTCAGAAAAACCGAACAGTTCGTGATACCACTTAATAGCGTATTTTGTAGCAGAAATAACACATGACGAAACGTTATTTTTCAGTAGATGAGTGAAATAAAGTGCTACTTGTATAGAGTTAGCGGGAATATCTTGACCTCCCAAGCTCTCACAAAACACACTCCAGTTTCTGAAATAGTTCGTGTACTTGTTGACTGTAGCGTCTGCTCTGGATTTCAACAAATATGAAGTCATGTCCGTAGCTAGCCCCTCTGTCCTGGCGGAAAGCAATAAACCACTCTGTGTAATATCATGCTTGGTTGCAGCGGTTAAACCTGTCAAAAAAACAAAATCAGTTAAAACATGTGCTCTTCGACACTATATATGTATTTTTCCAAACGCTACTTGCACAATACATTTAACTTTTAATTGTATGTCTTAATTTCTGTACATGTATAGCTCCCAAAGAAAATTTCAACGGCTCATTGGCGAAAATACCGTTATCTCCCCTATCTCTGACAACAACGTGTTTGCTACCCAAATCTAAAAGTTTGTTATGACTGTCCAAATTTTCGTTAACTTCCATGATGAGAGACCAGAAAGGAGCAGACTTCCATATTGGAAATACCAAAGTATCTGAAGCTTTGTCTGAATGAAGTTTTGTAATAGACTTCAAAACCAGTCTTGGGGTGGAACAAGGTAATTGTTCTCACCCGTCCAAGTCTGCTTGAAGGCATCCACAGCCTCTGAACCTGGGCACCACCATCTAGAGTTGCATCTCGTTGTCTTTGAGTTGTAATCTGTCGCAAATCTATCGATGTGTGTGGGCCCCAACGTTGATCCAAAAATTTAAATATATGTTCACTAAATTGCCAATCGTCTGAATCTAGGCATCTGCTCAAATAGTCTGCCTTGATATTATCTCCCCTTGCCACCCAAAAAGGATCCAAGACAAAATTATTCTCTTTACACACATTTTTAATGTCCAGGGCCACTTTTTGCAATGGAAGCTTATTGCTACCGTTTTTCACGATACTTACTACTGCTTTGTTGTCACAATGTAATCTAAACTTACCGCCTTCTAACTCTGGTAAAATTGATTTGCAAACCCGAAAAACGGCTTCCAGTTCTCGCCAAGCGGAACTCGTTTCGCACTCGGTACTTGACCAGGTACCGATTACCTCAGAACCTTCTATGCATTCCATATAGCCTCCGTAACCCGACGCCGAGGCGTCTGAATACACACTTCCAGTGTATGCAGCCGATCCTTCCAGGTCAGACCCTACCAGGTCTTGGCCGTTAACTACATGCGCATTTTCTGTCCAGAAAATGAGCTCCTCTTTTGCCTCTTGGGACACCGGCACTTTAGCCTCCCAGCTCGCCTTATATTTTAAGCAGCTGTACATATACCTAGTTCTCATTCTTACCTCGGTGCCTGCGGCGCCGTTCATAGACATAATCTGCCCTATTACGGCAGCCAGGTGTCTAGCTTTAACCCAAACACTGTTCCAAATTGCTCGTCAAACCTGTGATAACTTTGATCATTCGATTTAACCTGTCTTCCGAAACCTTAACCTGACCGGATTCAAAATCCCAATCCAAACCAAGCCAGGAAGATTTCAGAGAAGGCACCCAATTGCATTTTTCGTGTGCAATGACAAAGCCAAAATCGACCAAATCTTGTTGAATAACTTCACTCACTCTGATGGAATTCTCATAGCCACTAGCACCTGCCATTCCATCATCTAGGTACATAATAACCTTCAAGCCCATACTTCTCCAATGCTTAACCATAACCCTAGTCACTTTAGTAAATATATGAGCTGTTGTAGATACCCCGAAAGGTAAAACATTAAAAACAAAAAATTGTTCTCTTCCATTTGTTAGCCAACAAAAGCCCAAATATTTTCTGCATTCTTTGAAAATTTCTATGTGATGGTAAGCTGATTTAAGGTCGAAATTGACCACGAAATCACCTTCAGTAAATAAAAGTCTTGCTACTGATCCATCTTCAAGTCTGAATTTGAATTTAGCCAAAAATGAATTTATGTGTCGCCAATCCAAAACTAGTCTCCCTTTACCGTTCCTATTGAATGTCTCTGTCAATGGATTTAACCACCTCTGGAATTTCGTTCATTCTAGAAATGCAATCCTTTTCAAGTAACTTAGAAATTTCAGCTGACACAAAATCTGTGTTTTGTAAAGCAGATAAATTATTCTTTAAAATTATCCTTGGGGGCAATTTCAAAAAAGGGAGACGATATCCTTCGTTTATAATTTGCAGGATATATCTTGATGCCCCCACTTTTTCCCATTTATCCAGGCTTGGCAATTTCAGGAGAGCGATTTTTTAGCTCTCCTTACTGCCCCCCTGAAAGAATTAAGGAGAGCGAAAAATTGCCCTCCTAAATATTTTGGTCTGGGATGATTGAGATTACATGTATTATGGTCACATTAAATTTTTGTTGTAAAGCAAATATGTAATTTTACTTCGAAGTCACATAACATCACGTAATTTCATTTTGAAAGTGGTTTAGTGGTAAAAGGTAATGGCTGCAACCATACCCAAACACAGTTGCTTCCATCTGAAGCAAAATGGGTCACAGCAATATTTTTTTTCTGTCAGTTTCAAGTTCAACAACTGACATCACAGTTTGAGGGGTAATTATTCAAGAAACATTGACACTATAATATACTACCACTACTACTATCCTGTCACTTGAAGCACTTGCACCAGGATGTGGCTGTAGATTCAAGCAGACCTGTTGTCCAAGAAAGTCATATGCCTACCGCTACCACCTTCAACCCCCCTTGGGGGGTTGAAGGTGGTAGTGGTAGGCATATGACTTTCTAGGACAACAGGTCTGGGTACACACACAGGTCTTGTAAAGTGTGTGTTCGGTTGTTGAGTGAGATATCTAGATGTCTAAGAGATTTCGCTTTACCTTAGTAAAGTTAATAAAATCACTGACGTAGTCTGTTGGTTTCAGTTTCAATGAGTTCGTTCAACTGGATACTTAAAATTCTGTGTAAAGCTAATTGCTCTCCTAAGATGATTGAGGAGAGCGATTTTTTGCCCTCCTGCATTTTTCGGAATGCCAGGCCTGTTTATCACTATGTGCTTTCAACTCACTCACGAGAGATTTTCTTCCGCTGTCTACGGACAATTCAGTGTAACGAGAAACATTTTGTCGACTATTTACCGTTATCTCACTCGATGTGGATTCGCCCTTTCGCTCGAATGATATTAAATCACCCGCACCACATTTATTCAACATAACTTTTGATAATGCTGTTAACCCATCATATGATTTATGAGCTATACTTATCTTTGTTTTATCCTGACCAGCGATGCGATTTTTAGATGCACATTCTGCTTTCCAATGCCCCGGCAGACCACAAACAAAACAAAGTCCCGGCTTTCTTCCTGTAGTTTGTTGCATTCCACTCGTTGACGCTGTCGGACCTGTTGTAGCTACAGGGTATGGTTGAAAACGCCTGTTCCTTTTAGCTAGCTGTTGTTTATTTTTCTTCTGTGCTATCGTTTCTGCTTTGTAGATACGTCTTTCGTTCTCGGAATCGTCAGCAAGTTGATGAGCCTGATACTCTTCAACGACCTTCCAACCCAATTCTGAAGAGTCTGCTAATTTAATACACTTCTGTCTCTGTTTAATAATATCTATACCTTCGCTTATCTTATCAATGGCTTTTTCTCCAGAATTATTTGTTCTACTCTGAATGTGAAATTTGGCTTCTTCCATCTTCTCTAGCACCTTGTTGTTATGCTCGAATTGCTCAGAATTTCCTCGTCTTTTGAACTGATATTTCTCCGTAGAAACCTGTTTTATCTGCGTAAGCTGAAAGTTGGAAATTTCTTTCTGACTCTCGTAAAATCTCTCTGAAAAGAATTCAATCTTGTAGAAATTAACTGATCCAGCTGCGATAACAGATCTCTTTGAGAATTTTCCACCACGGTTTTTATCTTAGTATCATGTTTTTATCTTAGTATCAATATATTGAACAGTGTCTTCCTCCATTGTGAGAACGAATTTTTCGGAGCTGACTATAAGAAATTTGATGTTGACCCGATGAGCAAGCTGGCTAAAGTGAATACACTGAACTGAATTCTATTCAAAATCCCTAGCGCAACCCTCAATTCATTGGCTCTCTTAATTACTGTCCGACCAATTAATTAACACTTTGTTAATCTTCCCTGTCGCCTAGACAAAAGTTTCACGCTATACTATCGAACCGCGTGAAACTACAATCAAATTCCCGTTTTAGGGTGATAGTTTAATGACCAAAAATGGCCGAAAATTTTGTTTATGTTCAAAAATATATGCACACAATTCCCCTCAAATGGATGTCATGACACTTACCTCCATAGTTAACATGAAATATTTCATTTTTTTCATCATTCCAATTTAAAAAACGTTTTCACGGGGGTTTCTTTTGCTCCATTGTTGTAGTGTGTTTTCTTGTGTAAGTTTTAATATACTTTTGGAGGAACATTTAGACGTTTATTAAATCTGTGCTCGGAAAGTTTGATGGAAATCAAAAATACAATTTCTGGTGAGTTTTACTGTTTTCTATCATCACTTCTTACTTTAAAATACACGCAGTCCAGGGGGAGGCCACCAAAAATTTGCAAGACGTGACGTGGGGGGTGGGTGGGTCTCTTGAGTGCGCCAAAAATGTGCATTTCCAACTTGTGCAATTTTTTGAATCTTTTAAAAATATATCAATATATCAGCTAATATATACCATCATTTGTGTTTCAAACCTTAAAGATGATATTGAACATCATACTCTTAACATAAATACAACATCAGGAGGCTTTATATGTGAGAATATTGGGCTTAATCTGGGAAAATGTCACACGTTAGTAGGGGGTGGGTGTCTTGTTCGAAATGTAGAAAATGTGCAGACAATATTTTGGGAACAATTCACATGAAAATTTGTTCCTGTATATGTACACCTGCTCTGGCCAAGCCTGATAATGAACAGCTTGTCATTTGTAGATTGGGGGTCCACAGCAGCCCACAGAAGTTTAAATTGGTGGTACCAGTTTAACCCTTTACCTAACATGAAAAACAGACAGCACTTGCCAAAAAATGATTGAATAACTAATTTTTTTTCATTTTTTGTCTCCAAAACATAGGTTATGACCCCTCATTGGAACGAGCTCGACGAGCTCGTTCCAATGAGGGGACATAACCTATTTTTTTAGACAAAAAATGAAAAAAATAATAAAAGTTAATTGGCGATTTTTGAGAATAGCGTTGGCCGGTTTTGGCCGTTACGTTGGGTAAATGGTTAAGAACATTATGAAAACCCCCCTAAAGACAGCTGTGCCTGCTAAGTTTATAAGTTTATTTGGGATTTTAATGGGACAGTGGGGGTGGGTGTCTCAGAACGGTAGTAGAAAATTTGCACGTAGTGGGTGGGTGGGTGGGTGCAAAAAGGAGCCGAATAAAAAATAGGACGTCACGACTTGCAAATTTTTAGTGGCTCCCCCTTGCGCAGTCCATATAAAATTGTCAATTCATTTCTGAAAACAATCAAATATTCGTCCATTTTTGGGAGTCATGTTACAATCACTTTAGTGCGCAAATAATGAAATCAATTTATTACATTGTGGAGTATAAAATTTGAAAATGTGAACAGTTTTTGATTGGTGAGCTACTTTCGGGGTAGGGCTTATATTCCATCTAAATTTGGGAGAATCCATTTAGATTATCGCGAAAATGTTTGCGAGAATCCATACCTGCTTTGAGTGTGTCAGGACCCCATGAGGTCACCATGGTTGAATCTCTGTTGTATACTGATAACCAATGTTAACCCTTCACCCAACACAGCTTTTAAAACCTAAACTATATTTGTTAATTTTTAAAAAAAATAAATAATTTTTAGTCTACCAATAAAACCTTCACAAATATGAATGTCATTGGGACCGGTTCATAGAGCCGATTCCAATGACAGCCATATTTGTACAATTTTATTGACAAAGTGTCAGGATATTTCAGGTCATGTTATCCTTGTATTGGTTAATTTGCCGCCGCTGTGTTGGGTAATGGGTTAAATTGTCTGAATTATTGTCATGCGAATCCTAGCGAACTGATCGCGGAGCGTGAGAAAGGTGTCCACAAATTTGTTCCACTGTGTTTCTATTGTGTTTCAAACGGTACAAAAACGTTATCTCCGACAGCATGTATGATATATGGAGATATAATACCTGGATGTCTCATTTAAATACCTCGCCTGCAGCCAAGTGTTTAAAAACCGACATCCAGATATTACATCTCCATGTACCATACATGTTGTCGGATATAACTTATAATGACCCATCGGCGTTACTGCGTCACGACGGAATCGCGATTCGACTGACTGAGAAAGAGGGTTTTTTTGTGATAACACTACGTTACCTCTTTCGTGATTGCGCACACTTTTTTCATTATAAAGACGTTCCCTGGTGAAACGGGGGTTTTTTTCTCTTTACTCTCGTTACTTTTTGTCGGTTCCTTATTTGGCAATCGTTATCAACCGATTTTACGAATGTCGAAAAAGGAACTGGGTATAAGTAATGGTTGCCACGTCCGTTTTTTTTTTCTTATTCAGGTAACATGTTCGCGATACCACTGACAGATATAATACCAGAATCCACCTTTAGAGATATGAGTGTACAGTTCTCAAATGTAAGTATATTGGGTTAATGGGGAAAAGCCTTTGCCGTAAGACGTGGTTGTGGTTTTACAGCCAGGTGGATGGGATAATGCCATGTATAAGGCATGGTACGAGTAACATAATTTATACTTTGTGCGATGTTATTAACATGTCATCGGGTTGTGGTCAAGTGAGGAACCCGGGGACAGTTGGAGGCTCATTTGTTTTTTTAAAACAAATGGGAATGAAAGAGCAGAAATAACTATTCAGTTTGGCGTACGGTTGTGTTATGGGCGAATCCCGGCAGAAACAAAACCAAAATATTCTCATCAAATCGCACCCTACCGATAAACCATTGACTGTGCACTCTTTCTGAAAGTAAGGTTTATACTGCAGTATCACATATTTTGTATCATTCGTAGAAGAAATATAACCCGATCTCCTGAGGTCACCCTACCGGGGACGTGACAGTCGTTGCGTATTCCCAGTTCATTATTCGACGTTCGTTATCAACCGATAAAATCGATAGATAACGAATGTTGAATAAGGAAGTGGGAAGTAACGATTGTCACGTCCGTTAAAAAGGTGCACAATGCCAAGTCTCTGTTACTGAAATAAAATTATTACTGGTGCTAATACTATAAAACTTTTACAATTGTATTTTCTAGAATTGTATTTTCTTGTTAAGACTTTAAATAGGTTAAAATGAACCCTTAGCATTTTCAAAGATCTATTAAAATGCTATGATTCATTTTAGTCACTTATATTAATAGGTAGAAAACAGAATTCTGGAACATACACATGTAAAAGTTTTATTAATCGGCTCCTGACACGATTAGTAAAATTAAGGTAGACAAGCTTACTCACAAGGCCTTGTCAGCTACACCCTACGTAGGTGACTTCATTGGGTACATTGATTCTGGACCGAAGTTTCTGTCCCAGAATCAACAATCATAACCGTGTTGAATATTTTCACTAAGAAGTGAACATACACATTTTCACGTTCAAATTACCTGCACGTAACGGGGGCGCGGTGGCTCAGTGGTTACGCAATTGGACTTCAAACCGAGAGGTCAACGGTTCGATTCCCACCAGGAGTAACTGTGTTTTGTCTTGGGCAAGGCACTTAATCCCGATTTGGCCACATGGGGCACTGTGTACTAAGGCGTACTGGACGTCGATGGTGCACTTGTCTTCAACCAATGCTAACCCTTTTTCTGTGGAGTTAATACGTTGGGGAGTTTGATAGTTGCTCGCTGTTGCCTGATGGTTCTCTCCGGGTACCCCGGCTTCCACCACCGGTAACACTGTCCGACACGAGGGGACCCTGGCTTTCGAAAGTGTCATTAAAATCCGAATATATAAATAAATACCCGCACGCAATAAAACCGAGACTACGTGAGCGTTGCAATATAGAGAGTAACCGCTTGACTGGACTGGTTACGTGAAATAATTCATGAGAGGTGAGGGACGTTGTGCAAACACGAGTGCGGGAATGCGCACGAGTGTTTTACAATATAGTCCCTCGCCTCGAATGAATTATTTCACGTAACCAGTCCAGTCAAGCGATTACGGTACTCTGTTTATTTCTTTTCAATTAACGATAATTATATTATTTAACCCTTTACCTAACGTAACGGCCAAAACCGGCCAGCGCTATTCTCAAAAATCGCCAATTAATTTTCATTATTTTTTCATTTTTATCTCTAAAACATAGGTTATGACCTCCTCATTGGAACGAGCTCGTCGAGCTCGTTCCAATGAGGGGTCATAACCTATGTTTTTGAGACAAAAAATGAAAATAATAGTTATTCAGGAATTTTTTTTTTTTTTTTTTTTTGCAAGTGTCGTCTGCTTTTCATGTTAGGTAAAGGGTTAAAAAACAAAAAACAATGAACTCCCCATTACACCCACGGCAAAGCGTCTTCGTCTTCATGCACGGATACATGACCCAATTGTTGATTGCATAATTCACTTGTGAAGTTATCGTTTATAATCAAACCCGGAAATCCCAGTAAATCAAACTTTGGAAAGTAATCAAACACTTTTCAACCCGGCTCAGAATATCGACGTTGAATGATGCCTTAGGCCTTACGAAGCTTCGGAAGTCGATTGGATTCGAAATTGACCCGATGATTCGATTCGAGTAGCGCGGATTCGGATCTGTTTTAGTCGGTCGAGGTGTTTTCAAAATCCTACCTGGGGCCAATACTATAAACCTTTTACAATTGTATTATCTAGAATTATATTTTCCACCTATTAATATAACTAACTAAAATGAATCTTTAGCATTTTAAAAGATATGGTAATTTGCCAACTGCTAATGGTTCATTTCAACTCATTTAAAGTCATAGCTAGAAAATACAATTCTAGAAAATACAATTGTAAAGGCTTTATACACACTAAAAACTAAAGTGTTAAAACTGACATTTTCAAGGTGTTAAACCCATTCTAACTCTTAGGGTTTGATTTTAACACTCAAAGTGCAATGCTTTAAGCACTTAGACATTACAATCGTCAGACATCTGAAACTTGAATGGATGGCACTTCCCATGTGTCTAGCATTGGTGGTTCTTCCAGAATCGTCCATAATTTGATTTGGTGGGTACATAATTAAAAGGACACAACGCAGATGACGCGGATCAGGCTCGAGAGTTCGAGCCTGATCCGTGTCATCTGCGTTGTTTCCTTTTAAGTGTCGCGACATTACACTTGTCAAGTGGTATTATTGTAACACCTGTCAAGTTCTGGGATATCTACACTTGAACAAAGTGCTAGTTCAGCACTTTGTAAGTGTTAAATACAACAGCACTTCAAGTGTAGTTTTTAACACTTTAGTTTTTAGCGTGTAGTATTGGCCCCGGGTGTGTCCTGACTGTCCTCTTGGGTTCTTCTTCTATCACCAGGTGTCCTGACCGGAAACCTCGTGAAAGAAGAAGAGTTCAGGGAGACTTCTCTTTCGAAACTTCTTTGATCCAAAATATTCTGCTTTTTTGATTGACTTCCCCAAACAGACGAGTCGCCATTGAATACAATATTTCAGTGAAGACTGGCAATATTTACGGTTATAACAAGACGCATTATTTACAATCTGAAGAGCAGTGATATTCGATTCGAGATTCGATGCGAAATCATCCGCCCGACTCGATCCGACCCGACATTCGTAACGTCCTAGCGATATTTATTTATTCATTTATTTGGGTTTAACGACACTTTAGACATCAAGGTCTCTGCGTGTCGGGCAGTTTTACAGGTGGAGGAAGCCGAAGTACCCGGAGAGAACTACCGCGCATCAACGAGTAACTACCAGACTCCCCAACGTACTAACACACATGCAGGGTGGGCAATCTGGATTAAGTGTTTTGCCCAAGGGCACGACGCAGTTACCCATGGCGGGGAATGAATCGTGGATATTTCGGTTTGATGTTCAATGTCATAACCACTGATCCACCGCGCTCCCAGCGCCATTGTGATGTCTCTGCTTTAAGCACTATTGTTGAATTATGATATACAATGTACTACTCTAAGTTTGCTAAGCACCAAATATTTGACACATCATTGTGAAATTTGCTTGTGACATATTTGCGATATTTTTGGTGGATATGATTGAGGTATGTATTGAGATGGTCTCCATTGTTTACATTAGCTCTCTTGACAGGTAGACTTTTCGTGACAGTCATGGAAAGAATGTACCCCTTGATTTTCATTATGTTTTCGTGTACTGTCTACATGTTCATGATATATGTAGGGTATTCAATCTTCATTTCAACACAAACCCTTGTGATTTAATGATTGAATATGGTAGATGCAAATGTAAGAAGACATTGGTCTGAAGCAGAAATGTGGCGGGTTGTAGGGATGGTGGAGCAAGGGGCTACCTATCGTCACGTTGGTGAAGCCCTTGGTGTGCACCATACGGTGATCACCAGAGCTTGGGCAAGATTTCAGTGGTATGGCACACCAGTAAGACGGCATGGTGGTGGCAGAGGCAGGGCAACATCTGCAGAGGAAGACCGGTTTTTGATCATTCAGACCCGTGGGAACCGCTTTGTCACAGCAACCCAGCTTCTAGGGTATGGAGAAGACCAGGAGAGCGATTCCATGCAGCCATTATTGCTGAGCATGACCGATATGGTGGGGGTCAATCATGCTCTGGGCGGCATCAGCAGGGATGGAAGGACAGAGCTCTGTGTCCTTGAACGTGGTACATTGACTGCACATCAGTATATTGATGAGATCCTGGATGTCCACGTCAGATTGTGTGCAGGTGCAGTGGGTGATAGATTTATTCTGATGGACGATAATGCCTGTCCTCATGTTGCCCATGCTGTCGGGGAATACCGACAGAGGGAGGGGATTGAGCGTATGGACTGGCCAGCAAGATCCCCTGACCTCAATCCAATCGAACATGTCTGGAATGAGTTGCAGCTTGCAATTTCAGTCCAAGAATGGAACAACATCCCAGAAATGACCACCAGGAACCTGATTGGGAGCATAAGAAGGCGTTGTCAAGCTGTAATTAACAGCAATGGGTCTCATATGCGATATTGAACCCATACCAGTTCGCTCCGTCAACTTTTTGGCAAATTGAAAAATTTCCTCTTTTACCAATAATATCCATTTTCCATGGTTATCGTATTCAAAAGCTAAACAATAATGTCAAAAACAAATAAAATCTTAATTTCTGTACTTACATCATTAAAGATATAATTAAATAAAAAAATATATACACTTTTCATTACAATATTTCAAGTAAAACGTAAAACAGGTAGTTGGATATACTTGGTGCTTAGCAAACTTTGAGTAGTATATTAAGTGTTCAAGGTCCAAAGTGACACATAAAATCGTTGAATATAATTTTGACGCAACGATTCGTTGTGTCAAAATTATAATCCTTTGTGTTTCTGTTTGTTTCATTTTGCATATTGGCCGCAGTGTTGTCAATATTTCTGTTTGTTTTACACCAAGGCTGAAATTGAAACTGCAATCCGAGATGAAAAATATTCTGTTAACTAGAGAATTGTAATTTATTGGACAAATTACGGGCTTTCCCAACTTTTTAATGTGAAAAGGCAAACTGTATTGTACACAAAACTATCGATCAGTTTTGAAAACAGAAAATTTAGTGGAAATCAAAGTTTTTGTGATGCTACTAGTTTTTTATGCAGCCAAAACAGATATTTGAGATACAGCAGGACACCAAAACATTTAACACAAAATTTGCTCTTCAATAATTACAGAATATTTTCATAGAAAGCAAAACAAGCGATGTCCTTTGTGCTTTGGAAAAAATTAGTACATTTGAAGTATGGGCGTACGGGCCGGGGTTTCATGAAGGACTGTGCCCCAACCCACCTCTGAGTCAGGAAGGAGCCGATTTTTCAGCCAATATGCCAGAAAATTTCGGACAATTTAGTTGCCAGACGTGACCACAAAACATTTGGTTTTCCACACAAAATGTTGTTTTCCTATCTCATCACTTAGAAGTTGCAAGTAAACTGACCATTATACTGTATACTGTACCAATATCCACGTTAATATTATTCATTTATAATCACACAAGTACACATAAAGAGCTCTATTACTGCATATTACGGGAGCACGGTGGCTCAGAAGGTAGAGATGATTGTTGCAATCCAAGTAGTCCTCGGTTCGAATCCCTCTTGTGGCAACTACATTGTGTCCTTGAGCAAGACACTTCATCCCAATTTAATTTCCCACGTGGGGGTGGGGGGATGATGGCGATGTGTACTAAGGGTACTTTGAGGGTGCACTTGTCTTCAACCAATGCTAACCCTGCTTTTGTGGAGTTAGTATGTTGCGAAGTCTGAGTCGCTTGCCATTGCTCGGTGGTTCTCTTCAGGTACTCAATGGGAGGGAGACCCCCCCCCCCCACCCATCCCTCCCATACCCACATTTCGCATTTCCTCCTGAGATTCAACTTTTTCGGGCCAAAAGGGTTCACCCCACCCCCCTGAAAAATAGCCTTCTACGCCTATGCAATGAATACCTGGAATAAATACCTATATTATGGTCACGATATAGCTGTAGATGACCTTAAATATCAATAATTAATTTATTCTCTATCATTGAATGTGTGGGATTTGTCAACAAACGAGGGCGAGGGTAAGCTTCCTACTTCATGATTTCACAATTTTCCCAACATATCTGTTTCAGATACAATGAAACACATGTAATATGAGTTACTGTCACACAGAAATTAGTTGTTTATTTGATATGGTTTAAACCATCTAGAGAGCTAGTATACACAGTGATGGGTACAGTTCAAGTCAAGATGAGTTGATTAAAGCGATGTTGAACTGCTTCTTAATATTTCTTGCATTACATTACTACTTTGCTATTTATTGACAGAAGGATTTCACAGAGGGTTTCCCTGACGGTATTTATTTATTGGTGTTTACGATCACATACTTATCCACAATGTCTAATCGTGACCGTGACAGTTTTACGGGTGGGGGAAGTCGGAGGGCCCAGAGAGAACCACCGAGCATCGACGAGCAACTGTCAGCTCAACATTCTAATTATGTTCATGCTCCGCTGAAGCAGGGTACCAGCGGTTAAAGACATGTGCACCCTTGACATGCAGTTGGCATCATCGTGCCCCCATGTTGGCAACCGGGATAAAGTGCCTTACCCAAGAACATCACGTGGGTCGTCCCAGATAGGGATCAAACTCGGGACCTCTATCATAGAAGTCAAACAGTCAACCACAGAGAAAATATGCTTTCTTTCCTGGCGGTATTCATATTTGTACGGCCAGACTGGTGTTGGATAACACGGAACACCAGAACATATAACACAAAATTTGTTCCCCGTTGAGTTTTGAAAGCAGTTATGAAAAGCTCAAAGAGCTCTTTCCTTTTTGTTTTTGGACAAGTGAGTATTCACTCAAAGTCATTTTTTGCAAACAGTGCTATTTTTAAGTGGCCAATGCACATGTTTCATTAAGTCCCAGAACATAACTAAAGCCGGATTTATTGATTAAACATCTCTGCATATAGCAAAGCAAAGTGTCTCAAATTAACCCATTCCAAAATGATAGTAGAGAGTAACCAAAGTTGGATAATTTGGGTATTTCCAAATGGTACACTTATTCTCACTCTCATTGTGCTTGAGGGTTAAATCTGAGATTGAAAAGGTATACCAATCTTACTCAGGGAAGGCGAGTACAGAAAAGTACGAAATTAATCAGAAAATGAATTTTGTCTGACGGTACTAATATTTGTACGAGCAAAACTGGTACTGGGTTTATTTATTTATTTATTAGGTTTTAACGACACATTAACAGCCAAGGTCATATTATGTCGGTGACAGTTGTATGGGTGGAGGAAGCCGGAGTACCCAGAGAGAACCACCGAGCAATGACGAGCAGCTGCCAGCTACCCAACATAGTGCCTCCACACTGTAGCACAGGCAGGGTTAGATTGGTTGAAGACATGCGCACCATCGACGTGCAGTATGCCTTAGTACACAGCGTCATGGTGTCCCCATGCGGACAGTCGGGGTGAAGTGATCGGGACATAATTGGAATACATCCGACAGATACAATGTCGGATATATTCCAATTATGTCCCGATCATTCAAGGCAGCAACTTGAAATTCTCAGAATGTTTCCTACTGTCCCTGCCCGACAGTTTAGTATCTTTGTCAAGTGCCGAGACTGCGTGGAAATACCGTGGATCAGGTGGAAACCGAGGGCACGATTCATCCCTACTTTATCCTCAACTCAACGACTTTTCCATTCATTACTTACATGTCACCGGCTGAGTTAGGTATTATATTTGTCTATTTGATGAACTTTTCAACCTTAACTATTTGCGGCTTCATGTAGCCCCACTGAAAGGCCACTGCACGGTTACCAATATATTCAGGGATTGATTTTACGAAAATAACAATTATTCCGACTATACCCACATGGGAACTCCTAAATATGCAAAGGGTTAAACTTTTGATAATGACGTATAAAACAGAAGTTGTCATGCTATGCTTGCTGCATGCAGGCACAGAAAACATTCCGCGCTCAATGAATTTGGAATGTAGCACAGGCAGGGTTAGAAGAGCTCGTTCCAACGAGGGGTCATAACCTATGTTTTTGAGATAAAAAATGAAAAGATAATGAAAAGTAATTGGCGATTTTTGAGAATAGCGCTGGCCGGTTTTGGCCGTTACGTTGGGTACAGGTTTAACAGTCTATTATTGAGAACACAGCGAATAGAAGACAGCTGATCACTTGAGAAAATGTGAAAAGTAAGTTGAAACATGCAATCCAGTTGCTATTTCGCACGTTATCGCATTTATCTGTGTGCTAGTACTTGGAATGGACAAAACTTCATTTACTGGCATCGAATACATCACAATATGTACCAAGTATATCTTGAAATGCGGGCAAATATTCTGAATTTGGTGTACGGCAAATTAGTCCGTTTTACTATTTTCCTGTCGGGCAAATTACCACCATTTCGATGTCCTTTTCAATTACCATCACACAATGTCAGGTCACACAGAACCAATATATGTGACCTTTTAGCGAAATTATATTCGCGTAGACCCCCTATATAGTATAGCCTCTTACTCCGCCCCGCTGTACGTGTTTTCAGGGCACATCATTGCGTTTTTAAAATATGCCGTTAAAATTACATGTGTGTATCTTCTTTGTAATACAGTGTAAATTTATTCGAACAATATTGCCCACAGAAACATTATGTCACATCTACACGTACACATTAGACTATGGAGATAAATTTGAAATGTCAGTTTGCCAAGGCTGTAACGGTTAATACATTCATTACGATTACGATATAATATGGCACTCACATTCATTCAATATACAGATAAGTTTACTGTTTAATGTTATGGCTAACAGCGTGCGCGCAGAAAGGTGACAGTAAGGATGTTAACTATATTAATGTATTGTAAAGTCACGATCCAAAACATCGCGGCACGTATGTAATAATGGTAAGAGGCTGTTGTACTCCAGTCCTCCCCTTGAAATCGTGCAACATGTAAATCTGGCCACTTCCACGGCCAACGTTTCATTTCGACTTCTTCTGAATACGAAGAAGTAAGCTATAGACGATCCAGATGGATCTGTCGATGTTGATGCATATGACACTGTAGAAATCTGAAGCGCCACTGGACACGATATGATCTGCACAATTCGGAATCTTTCCCGACTTACCTGCTGCAACTTCAGATTTCTTAAACTGGGAAATCGTTTAACCCTTTACCTAACATGAAAAGCAGACGACACTTGCAGAAAAAATTCTTGATTAACTAATTGTTTTCATTTCTTGTCTCAAAAACATAGGTTATGACTCGTTCCAACGAGGGGTCATAACGTATGTTTTTGAGACAAAAAATAGAAAAATAGTGAAAATTGATTGGCGATTTTTGAGAATAACGCTGGTCGGTTTTGGCCGTTACCTTGTTTAACCCTTTACCTAACGAATCGCCCGCATCCGCCCGCGTAATATGCAAATTCAGCAGTTGAAAAAATATTATTTTTCAGAAACTTTCAACAAAACCATATCATGTGACCCCTCGTTGGAACGAGCTTGTCGAGCTCGTTCCAACGAGGGGTCACATGATATGGTTTTGTTGAGATTTGTTGAAAAAATTGAAAAAATGATATTTAAAATAATAAAATTTGAAATCATCTGCGTTGGGTAAAGGGTTAAAAGGTTAAATCCAAACAAGACGCATCGGTAGGGGAATCTGTTTGTTCGTTATGTGGAAAATGCTACAACCTGTCAGAACAGTTCACATACCATCGAGCATCGCAGATGGAACTTAAATTCGGCAGGTGTTTCCAGTGTTAGGCGACTTTCATTAATTGTTAACCCAAGACGTCGGCGACCCCTTCTACGGTGAACTGGTTCGGCACTACTGCCCAGTCTATGCAGAACCCGAACGTTCCAAGTCTTTCAAGCAGAAAAAAATCTGATATACCAGTCCTACAACACAAGGATAGTCTATTGTCCACTAATCGCTACAAAACGGAAGCATTTAATGACTACTACTTCTACTTCTAATAAACCACACGCTAAAAACTAAAGTGTTAAAAACTACACTTGAAGTGCTGTATTTAACACTTACTAAGCGCTGAACTAGCACTTTGTTCAAATTTAGATAACCCAGAACTTGACAGGTGTTACAATAATACCACTTGACAAGTGTAATGTCGCGACACTTAAAAGGAAACAACGCAGATGACGCATCAGGCTCGAACTCTCGAGCCTGATCCGCGTCATCTGCGTTGTGTCCTTTTAATTATTTACCCACCAAGCGCAAATCAAATTATGGACGATTCTGGAAGAACCACCAATGCTAGACACATGAGAAGTGCCATCCATTCAAGTTTCAGATGTCTGACGATTGTAATGTCTAAGTGCTTAAAGCATTGCACTTTGAGTGTTGAAATCAAACTCTAAGAGTTAGAATGGGTTTAACACCTTGAAAGTGTAAGTTTGAACACTTTAGTTTTTAGTGTGCATGTAGGCCTGACAATGTTAGTCCACGGGTTCTTAAAGAATGTTCCAACAGCCCAATAAAACCATTAACGCAAGTCTTCAATAAGTTTCTAGCTGAACGTTACTTTCCTATCGAATAGAAACAAGCGAACGTGTCACCTGTTTTCAAGAAAGGCAACCTCAATCTTGTCAGCAACTATAGACCCATTTCTCTGTTGAGCTATTTGGGCAAAAATTTTGAAAAATGTATCTTCAAAAAGGTTTTTAATTTTCTCAACATGATTCCCTTCTTACATTATTCCAGCCTGAGTTCACACCTGCCGATCCATGACATTCCAGCTCACGGAAATATAAAACACTATTAGTTGTACTTTAGATGAAGGCAAAGAAATACGTTTCGTTTTCTGTGACGTGAATAATGTCTGGCATAAAGGACTACTATACAAACTGCAAATGATGGGCATTAAGGATGAATTTCTTAAATGGTATGAGTGCTACTTGAGTGACAGGCATCAGCGGGTGGTAATCCAAGCAGAGTCCTCGTCTGGAAAAATGTGAATGCAGGCGTCCATCAGGGATCTATACCTGGTCCCTTGCTGTTCATCATTTATATTAATGACATTGTTGAGAATGTCTCATGTAGTATCAGGCTTTTTGCTGATACCACTGCTCTTTACCTCATCGGCGAAGTTACCATCCGCGCAGCTAAGCGATTAGGGAATGATACATTTCAGAGAGACTCTTGGTCAAAACAATGGCTATATGACTTTAGTCCACGAAAAACGGAATCCAATGTAATATCACGAAAAAACGAGAAACCACTACACTCATTACTACAAATACCGATATCAAGGCAGTAGGTCACCATAAACACGTCCCAGTAACCTTTAATAACTCCGGATCCTGCAGCGATCAGATAAGTGATATAACGACCAAAACGTGGAAGAGAATTGGCCTCCTCAGGAAATACAAATTCAGCCTGGATCGAAAAAAAATAATTTACCAAGCATTTATACGTCCTGTCTAGTCATAGAATACTCCAACGTGGTCTGGGATAACTGCACCAACATGGAAAGCGAAAACATCGAACACATCAAGTTAGAAGCAGCAAGGATTGTAACTGATGCGACGCGAGGTGTTAGTGAAGGTTTTTTTATACGCATAGACGGGTTGTAAGTCTCTGGAAAGTAGATGCGAAAAACAAAAACTAAATCATTTTTTTCAAAATGTATCACCGCATTGTCCCTGCATATCTCTCAAACCTGACTTCCAAGATGTTGGCTGTAACACACAATTACAACTTGAGTTGCAACACGGATTTAAAAATGCCTCTCTGTTGCACTCAATCGCATCAAAGATCTTTCCTGCCAACCACGACACAGCTTTGGAATACACTACCTAGTGAAATCCTCAAAACTATCTCCACATCCAACTTCCCATTATATCTCAACCGAAAGAAACAGCTTATTCCAAACTACTTTTATCACGACAAATTAGGAAAGGCACAGATAATCCACGACAGGTCACGCTTGTCTTGTAGCAACCTAAACAACGACCATCTCTTCAACAATCACCTTTTTGTTTGTTTGTTGGTGGTTAACGTCACATATTTATGCACCATGGCTAATCGTGACACAACATGGAGATGAAGTCAAGTTTAGTCAATCGTTGATCAACATGTTGCCCATTTTAGAGGACTTTCACCCCAAGCATTGGTGACTGAGTCCTATTTTACTAGTAAAGCGGAACTGGTTTACCACAGTAAACAAGTGCTGCTTACTTCCCGGGGTTCCCACGGGGAAATCACCTTTTTACAACACCCTTATCTAGATGTGGTATGCGTGAAACTGTGGCGCATTGTTTTTTCAACTGTTCTACTTCACTGAAAGAAACGCTACTTTAGGCCAATAATGGTATTACATAAATAGCGACATTGTCCTAAACTTTAGCATTCATTCCGAGATCAATAAGGCAATATTCAAAATGTGTACAAAATATATCACGGTGACAAAGCGTTTTTATACTCCTCTATACTTAGAAGGGCTAATATGCTGACACAAAACTTGCCCCATGGCGAACGCTGGCCAAGGGAAGCAGTGCTAGCTTGCTGAGGTAGCAACACCTCTGTTAAGAGGTAAAGTTGTCCCACTTTACTGGTATCTTGGGAACCGGAAATAAATGCTTCGAGTGTGCTAGTTATTCTTATGCTGTGCATGTAAGTGTGCTCGCTCGTGCACGAAAGTGAATGGGCTCCTTTATGCACATCGACCTGCGCTCGTGAAAGAGGGCGTATATGAACGACAGAAGGAGAACTGAAATATATGATGGGATGAACACGCCCCTCTAATCATGGTAAACCTCCTGCCTGGCCTAACCTAGGCAGTCATATTATTACTTCCCCTGTTCTTTAATCTCGTTTCTTCTTTCTTCTTTTTCTTTTCCATTTCTTATTTCTTTCTACTGTTATGTATCAAATTTATTTCCCTCATATCTAGTTTAAACCTATGTTTATATTTGAACATTGTACGCCCTACTCGTCATAAATATATCCACGTGTGTTTGATGTGTTATATGGAGACAGCTTACATAAGCTTTTTGCCTGCTGCGGAATCCATTTTCTCCAGTTATATCATTGTTCTTTATATAATTTCCGTTTCCGTTTCATTAAATAATGTAATTATATAACTTTCGAAATAAAATAATGTTTAAATTAAGGAGACTTTTAGCTCAAAAGGATCCGTCCAAAGGCACATGGCGACCTGCCATGGTGACAGCAACAGTAAGAAATTCAGATGCAAAACCTGTGTCCAGAGTTTCGACCACCAGCATCACCTTACTGGGGATGAAAGGGGGAAACATGCCAAGTCATGACAAACTGAAAATGTGCAAATAATTTTGATAATGTGCTTTTAATGTTTCCTGCTTCCACTCCACTCATATGCATAGCCCCCCCCCCCCCCCCCACCTCACCCATGTGCGTCCATAAGATACCTCACAATGTTGTCGAATCGAATGAAGTTATTGGTTGACCACAACGTGAGCACCTATATGACTTCATAATTTCTGGAAGTAGAAGAAATATAAATTTTATAGTCCTTTCTTATTATACCTACCGCAATTGTTTACTACAGGCTTGCACTACAGTGGAAGACCCTAACTCGGATAAAATACTCTCTATTTTAATCTTTCCCAAGAGATTTGGGAAAGAAAAGTGGTGTAAAAAACACCACGAAAAAATAAGCCAAAACTGGGTCGAGCGCCATCGGCGCACACCCAGTAGGGGTCGCTCTTCTCTTAGTACAATTCCACGACTTCCGTTAACCAGAGTGCAAGGCAGTCATCAAGTCATTCTTTTGAGTCCGCCAACATAGGAGTTATGTGATCAGCGGGGAGGAAGGATTCTTACCCGAACAAGAAGACGGGAGGGCCTCCATGTAAGCAATTGTGGTAGGTATAATAAGAAAGGAAATTTACTATAAAATGTATATTTCTTATCAACCTACCTTACAATTGTTTACTACAGGCTGAATAGACAATAGGATGGAGGGAATTACATAACCAACCGACACATAACACAATTGCACTGGAACCGTGGACAGAGGAAGAGGTCCCCAGGCCTATCAAACCATGGCATCACAAACATTAGTAAAAGACAATGAGAAATGAGGCGTATAGTGATGTGCGACACACAGACAGAAAGGGCAGTAAAAGCACGGAGCTGGAACTGACCTTGTAAGAAGCTGAATGGCTGGGATAGACAACAGCCTGAGCAGAAGAAAGAGGGCCAGTAGAACAAAGGTCCCCTGCCTGCCGCTGCAACTATCGCAGAGAAGTGGAGAGAGTAGTGTTTCTCCAGCAGGCTGCCAGCATAACATCCGACAACATGACGGAGTTAGTATAAGCCCCGAGGGGTAGACAATGCACGCACCTCGTGGCAGAAAAACGATTAGTAATACAATCGCCCGTCGCTAGACGAGCGGAAGCTGCGCGAATAGCAAGACAGATCCATCGAGAAAGGGATTCGGGAGAGGTCTTCTGTCGACCAGAAACAAGAGACAGAAAATCGATCCTACCCTTCCAAATGAACAGAGCAAAGTGTGTTAACCCTCAACAGAAGGAAGAGTCCCAATACAGATAGAAGACGGGGTAGTTTCCGGTACCTGATTCTTGGCCAGAAAGGAGCAATCACTGGGAAAATATAACACTCGTGGGAGAGCTCCAGAAAAAAGGTCAGGTCAACCGAGAGGGAGTGAAGCTCACTAACCCGTCTGGTTGAGGTAAAAGCCATTAGAAACTCCGTACTCTGTGCGATCGAAGGAGTGACAGAAGCAACAGAGTGATCCGCACACCATCGACAGAAGACCTTCCAGTTAGCCGCAGAGGCTAAACCAGTGGAGTGAGTGCCTCCTTGAAGAAAAGCAACCCCACTGCTCGTCTCGAAAAAACCACTACGGAGGAGACAGGACCTGACAAAAGACATGTGCGAAGGCACAAAGAAGTCGGATCGACGTGAAACCTCCTCGGGCGACCTTGGCAAAGAAAGTCACGACGTAGAGGGAGACGTGCCGGAACCGCCGCTAACAGAGAGCGGAGCAGATTGATCCACACCCACTGAGGCGACAGGGGTGCGATCGAAAGGATTCGACAACTGCAGGTTCGTATCTGGGCTAGAACCTGAGGCAGAATCGGTACCAGCAGGAAGGCGTAGCCGACAAGACCGTTCCAAAGGAGGGACAGAGCGTCCACGGCAAAAGCCAGAGCATCTGGACACAGAGACATCAAAGTGTCCACCTGATTGTTCCAACGAGTCGCAAAGAGATCGATGTGGGGACGACCCCAGAGATCGCAGAGACGGGAACACCGCCATGTGGATCATCCACTCGGAAAAGAACCTGCCCCGTCGGGACAGTGAGTCGGCTATGACGTTCAGACGACCGGGAAAGTGACGAACCATCACTCCGGCGTTGACATCCCGAGCGAGCCGTAGAAGATCCTAAACCAATTCGTACATGGGAACATAGTGCGTGCCGCCCTGGTTCCGCATGTGAACAACCACCATCGAATTATCGGACAACAGAAGGGCCTGGCAATTCGAAAAGCGGAGGATCCACTGCCGGAAACTGAGAAGAAGAGCAAGAAGCTCCTTCTGGTTGATGTGAAGAGGTGCTAGATCCAGGTCCCATGACCCGTGAAGGAAAAGACCTAGAGGATTCAACGTCACATCCCATCCGAGATCGCAGGCGACTGCCGTCGGAACATGATCGGACATGAGGAAATCCAACGGAACTCCCTGCATAATCCACTGAATATCGGTCAGGGGAGAAGGTGACGAGGACGAGACTCCGGTAACTGATGCACCAGAACCACAGGATTGGCATTCGGCCTCCAACGACTGAGCAAAAAGTGTTGGAGAAGTCTGACATGCAGCCGGCCTAGAGGAATGAGATCCGTCATCGAACCGCAGAGACCGACTAGCCGGGGAAGACTCCGAGCTGTTGCGGACGTAGACTGGGACAGAGTCAGGGTAAAAGTCTGAGAAAACCACAGTCCTTGCCTGGGAAACCGCCGCCATATCCAGCTGAGTACGGAAGTCCATCCC
Organism: Pictodentalium vernedei; assembly: GCA_031216915.1. Taxonomy (NCBI): domain Eukaryota; kingdom Metazoa; phylum Mollusca; class Scaphopoda; order Dentaliida; family Dentaliidae; genus Pictodentalium; species Pictodentalium vernedei. Next base: position 633,448,070 of record CM062295.1, on the reverse strand, counting down.
AGATGACAAAACGACGGAGAATGGACCAGGTCCGACTTCTCCCCGCTGACTCTGAACCCGAGTGACGTGACTAGGTTCAACAGTGTGATGACATCAGACTCCAGAAAAGCAGCATTGGAATGCCTTTGGGAGATATCAACTAGATAAGCCGAAGAAGACACCCTGGACTGTGTGCGATGTAAGACTAACGCATGCGACATCAGACGAGTGAAGGCCCAATGATCCAGGTCGAGGCCAAAGGGCATGGCCTTGAACTGGAAAACATCCTGGGGAGTGGAGCGACGAACCGACCTGAAAGCCTTCATGCTGAACTGAGGGACAATGATAGACTGCGTCAGGATACTCAGATCAATAACGGTCTGCGTCGGTCGTCCTTCTTCGGCACCAAGAACAGGCGGGAATAAAATCCCACTGAAAGAAAGTTCTTGATGACCTCGATCGCCCCCGTGACAGGAGATTGCCTGTCTCCATGAAACAAAAGATCCCAACGTGTACCGTTGAAAGCAACTCATGTTGGAAGAGGCACTCTCGACCGAGTGGAATGCCTCAACCTGCGACAAAATCAAGGTGACGACTGCCGACGCCTACCCTTACCTTATGAGTGAGTAGAAGTGGCGGCAGGAGGATCAGCCCTTAGCTTCGCAGAGGAAGCAGAAGGGTACTTGTTAGGCTTTGGGCGGCCCCTGCCTCCAACAGAAGGCTGATCAGGCTGACTAAGCAGCAGCAGATCAATGGAATGACGAAGGGAGTCATCCCGGACCGTCGCCGCGGAACCATAGAATAGTCGCGGACCCGCCGATAGAGGCAGATCGAAGAGCAGCGCACTGCCCCTCAAGAAGGGAACGTCTTGTGTCCAGCACATCGTCCCTGCGAACAAATTCCAAGTAAGCCGTGTTACAGGCATGTGTGTGAGAAGATGCATGAGCGCCTTGGACAGCACACACAAAAGACCTGTTTGTCGTCAAAGTCATCTGGGAGCAGATGAGCAGCAAAGCAGGGACGATGTGATTGAAGAGAGAAGCATTCCAGCATCTCTCCCGATAAGCCCAACATGGACTCCAGAGTCTCCATATGAAAAATGGCCGGCTTGGGAGTTGGAGTCCTGAATCAAGACCAACAACGTCTGGCAGGCTGACGGATTGGCGAAATCGTAGGCAAAAAAGTGTCAACCCTGATGAAGAACGACGTCTCCATAGCCTTGGAACTCAGCTTAGAGTCCAAGGCTGTAAATGCTTCAACCACCTGTACCGACAGACGCGGTCGAAGGCGCCCAGAAGCAGGTTGCTCCACAGGCTGCAGGCGCGCGATCAATGATCGCAGCCGGGCTGACACTGTCGGCTGGTGTGATGGTTTGAGACCCGGAAGGAACCCGAACACAAAGTCAAGAGCTGTCCCCAAGTCAGAAGCCTATTGGTTCTCGACGTCAGAAATGTCGGACTCATCCCATGAGTCAAAAGACACATTGCCCATCATGGGCAAACCAGCCGGCGCCTCCCATGGTGTATGCACACCAGGGGGGCCAGAAAGCGGCCCGTTTCCAATCCCGGGAGGCGGCGCCACAGGGGGAGCCCGGAAACCACTCGTAGCCTTGCTGTAAGCAACGGAAAAGGGCTCTTGGACAGAACCTAAGTGAGAAAGGAGAGGGTCTCCCTAAGCTCACTGACTGTGTCGGAACGGTACGACGTGGGAACGAACCAACAAAGTGGCTTCACTCCTGACCCATTTACCAGTGAAGGGTCACGATCCTCAAATACACCCGATGAGGGGCGACGGGCTGCAGCCGAAAACATCTGAAGGCAGATGGGTATTGGGGTGTCACATTCACATATCCCGAGGATCAACAGAGCGGAAACTCGGGAGAGTCGCCGCGGACCTCTGTGGGACAGAAGGTCCAGGCTGCAAAAAAAGCGTTGGTCACGCAAAACTGGCCAAGGGACCAGAGTGCGTGGACGGAAACGCCACGGAGCTCATGGTGATCCCACATGAACATCCGAATCCAATGAGAAAAACTGAGGTACTCGACGGCTCAGAAACCACAGTAGAGGGTTTGGCCGGCAGCCCCTTCCAACTTCGCCAAGTTGAAGTCAGGGAAGGCTGAGGCCAATACCCACGTCTACACTACCAGATATCTCTGCAGATCCCTGCATGGATAAAACTGCTGTGTTCAACGGCGGAGAGGACACAATAGGGGGTTCGGTCGGCAGCCACTTCCGACTTCGCCGAGTTGAAGTCAGGGAAGGCTGAGGCCGATATCCAACATCCATACTACAGACATCACTGCAGACCCCTTCTGGAATAAGCCGAGGCCGGCTAAAACGGTGATCGATGACGTTGCAGACGGAACAGCAGTAGCAGCAGATACGACGGGAGCCGTTGAAAATGGTGGAAAAGGGGAGAGAGCAACCTATCTCGGCCTCCAAAGGAGGAGTCACAACCCTAGTGACAACCTCAGATGTCGAGTGGAGACGGCGCATAGTCTTGGAACCAGGCATCTCTACACCATACATCCAACAGCTCCCACAGTATCCACCACGGTAAAAAAAACTGCACATCCCCCACGGAGGGGGTATAATTCTCACCAGACGTGGTCGCGTCGGGAAGCCCCGAAATGACAGCGCCCCCCCCCCCCCCCCGCGGGTGCGGGAGGAGCTGCACATCCCCCACGGAGGGGGTATAACTGTCACCAGACGTGGTCGTGTCGGGAGGCCCCGAAACGACAGAGTTTCCCTCCCCCGCGGGTGCGGGAGGAACAGCCACGAGAGCGCACCAAAAGCGAAGGCAAAAGGCATTGCCCTAAAGGAACCGAACTGGACATAACAGAGGTGAGAGCAGTAGAAGAAAAAGGTGAACTCAACAGATACAGAAAGTAGAAGAACACACCCAACTACGAGAGAAAGGTGGCAGAAAAAAGAACCGTGGGAACACAACAGAACCCAGACGGCCGACAGGGACCTAAAAAAAGAAATTCAGACCTCAGCAGAGTGAAGAAATCCTGTCCATACAGTCCCTCATTGACACCTAACTCCAAAAATAATATTAAAATTTATCAATAATATTAAAATTTATTAATCGAAAAGTGTTATGTCCGAACCGTACGGAACGATTTCGAAAATCACGCGCGACATCGGAAAAAATATATAAAATTTAATGAAAATGTGGTTGAAAATATTAACGAGAATATATAAAACACAGTCCTGTTATTATACGATCTTCAGATCCATAATTCCAGTCACAGGAAACCATTATCGACGAGTTGAATTATCACTGTTTCGTAATGCAAATGGCGACACGTCCATAACGTGCAGCGGACAAAAAAAAGAATGACTTGATGACTGTCCTGCACTCTGATTAACGGAAGTCGTGGAATTGTACTAAAAGAAGAGCGTCCCCTACTGGGTGTGCGCCGATGGCGCTCGACCCAGTTTGGCTTCTTTTTTCGTGGTGTTTTTTATACCACTTTTCTTTCCCAAATCGCTTGGGAAAGATTAAAATAGAGAGTATTTTAGCCGAGTTAGGGTCTTCCACTGTAGTGCAAGCCAGAAAAACAATTGTAAGGTAGGTTGATAAGTAATAACAATTTTAGTGATTAATCTACGTATAGTCTGTACAATAGACATAAATTTGTATGAACTGAACTCGCATTCAGATTAATCATTTTGTTTCTGTAATTAACTGTACACTTCAAAAACGCTCATTAGCATTGATCAATTAATTCGGTAATTTGTTGTACAGATACCAGACGCCACTCACACTGATAAATTATTGTGATAATTTGCTGTACAGTGGATAGATCAGGCAGGTTGTAATTTGCCCGCCAGTAGTTGAGTAATATGCCGTACAGTGGTATTTCTCTATTTTCAACATTTGAGACAAATTAGTGCATTTTGGGAGAAACTTACCTTATGGGCGATCAATGTGTGTTAGTATAGTTCACGAATACAACAATTGTATCACCGAATAACGTCGAAATTAGTGCAATTTGTCAGAAGAATGCAGCAGATTCAAGAAAAACACCGTGGTCAGTCGCATTCACCTTTAATTTGAACTCCCTTTGAAAAACGAGGCAGAAAAACGTTTGACGATAAATCTTTAACCCTTTACCCAACGTAACGGCCAAAACCGGCCAGCGCTATTCTCAAAAATCGCCAATTAATTTTCAAAATATTTTCATTTTTTGTCTCAAAAACATAGGTTATGACCCCTCGTTGGAACGAGCTCGTCGAGCTCGTTCCAACGAGGGGTCATAACCTATGTTTTTGAGACAAAAAATGAAAAAAATTAATTATTCAAGAATTTTTTTTCCAAGTGTCGTCTGCTTTTCATGTTAGGTAAAGGGTTAATGTGACAGAAAATGCTCATAAAAGAAAACACTATGCTTACTTATAATTCTGAATTTTAATCTCATATAAACTAGTTTTAACAAACTCGTACGGCGTTGTATTTCTGATCACGGCCTCGCCACTTACAACAGACATTTATAAAATTAACTCTGAACCATGTGTCACATCAGCGGCTCAGACAAGTCTATTTTTTATGGTGCTCACATAAAGCGCCTTGGGTCTGGAAGCCGTGTCGAGTTAGGCTTGGAGACAGAAGATCTTAAATTCACCTCTATGGCAGTGCACAATAACTGAGTATAACTGATAACCATTCACCACAGCTGAAAAAAGAAATTGAAAAACCAGCAGCAAGCTGTACGCAAGGGAGGGAGAGATGGGAAAAGCTTAAGATAACCAATCCATCAATTTTCAAAATCACATAAACTCATACTTGGTGATACCAATGAAATTATTTGTCTCGACTTCTCGTCCTCGAAAACAGTGAGTGAAAGAAACCACCTGGGGGCGCTGCCTGTCAATACAATTTCTCAAACTGAACAACGAACTAAGGGAGCTAACTCCAAACAATTGAAGCATTCTGTCATAACCTGGTTTATGATTTAGCCCATAAACCGTTTTCTACTAACTGTTTGTCGAATATGCGACTATCCAAAAATCGAAGAATAAAATCCTATAATTTGTCCATATAAAAGTCTCCTAGAAAAAAAAGAAGAGGATAAATGGCCGCCAAATCCGCGAAAACAGCTGTACATGATCGGTAATATCCGGTGTCGGGTCCGTACTGTGATTTATTTATTTATTTATTTATTTATTTATTGGTGTTTAAGGTCACATACTTATGCACAATGGCTAATCATGACCGTGACAGTTTTACGGGTGGAGGAAGCCGAAGTACCCGGAGAGAATCACCACACAACGACGAGCAGTTGCCAGCTCCCCAACATCGTAACTCCGCACTGCAGCACAAGCAGGGTTAGATTGTTTGAAGACATGCGTACCATCAATGTACAGTACGCCTTAGTACACGGCGTCATCGTGCCCCCGTGTGGACAATCGGGGTTAAGTGCCTTGTCCAAGGACACAACGCGGGAGTCCGAATTGATCGCTCGGACGGTCACCCATCCGAGGACTAACCGGGCTCGACGTTGCTTAACTTCGGTGATCTGACGAGAACCGGTTACCGCAACGCCACTGTGATAACAGCATAAAGAATGTTACACATAGTACGGCCCCCGTGAACTGGTCACTTTTTCGTGTGTGGGTAATATTTCCATGGACATAATAATATTAGTTTCCAAACACTAATTATAGGAATAATCATAAAAAAATTAATGAAGCACCGGGTACAAACCGGTGCTTCATTAACCATTTACGCCACGTAACGACCTAAACCGTACAGCGCTATTCTCAAAAATCCCCAATTAATTTTCATTATTTTTTCATTTTTTGTCTGAAAAACAAAGGTTATGACCCCTCGTTGGAACGAGCTCGTCGAGCTCGTGTTCCAATGAGGGGTCATAACCTATATTTTTGAGACAAAAAATGAAAAACATTAGTTATTCAAGATTTTTTTTGCATACCGTTTTTATACGCCGGGTCGTATTTTGTGGTATACCGCTGTCCGTCCGTCCGTCCGTCCGTCCGACAGTCCGTCCACACGTCGTACAATAACTCGAAAACGCTTCGAGCAAATTTTGTAATTTTTTGTTGGAAAGTATATGTTGATGGAAGGAAGCTCCCTTTCCATTTGTGTTGTCCGATTTGTCATTCTAGAGTTATGGAACTTTATTCGTCAAAATACAGACAATTTTTCACATGTCGGATAATAACTTGAAAATGCTTTGAGCAATTTTCATGATTTTTTGTTGGCAAGTATATGTTGATGGAAGGAATCTCCCTTTCTATTTGTGCCGCCGCCTGATATGTCAAAGAGCTCGTTCCAATGAGGGGTCACATAATATAGTTTTGTTGAAATTTTTGAAAATTATTTTTTCAACTACTGAATTTGTATATTACGATGGCACAAACAGACGATTCCTTGGATAAAGGATAACATTATTCATTCGGGGCTACAGTTAAAAAACTCGAGACATCTTGAAAATTAAATTGTGGGTAAATAAATAATGACGATAAACTGATATTTTTGTAATTACACCGCTATTCAGTCGATATTGGTTTGAATACCGGTATATATCGGTTTATCGATATACCGTGCAGCCCTAGTCGGCCAGATGAGTATTCCTCTATCCAGTACGAAACCCATAGACTACGGTTATGATCAAGTGACGAGTTCTTTAAGCCTTTACCCAACGTAACGGCTAAAACCGGCCAGCGCTATTCACAAAAATCGCCAATTAATTTTCATTATTTTTTCATTTTTTGTCTCAAAAACATAGGTTATGACCTCTCATTGGAACGAGCTCGCCGAGCTCGTTCCAATGAGGGGTCGTAACCTATGTTTTTGAGACAAAAAAATTAGTTATTCAAGAATTTTGTTTGCAAGTGTCGTCTGCTTTTCAGGGTAGGTAAAGGGTTAATGTTATATCTCTATTCCAGGATGCAGTTACCTTGAATGCCAATCTGAATGTCGGAAAGGAGATACTCAACGGTGAAGTGATAATCACAGAGTCCATGCTGTCAAACAGTATTGAGGTAAAAGACAAGAGCGGAAAAACAGTGAAAGAATGTAGCACCTCATCAGCATCTGTCATGCAGACCGTCTCATCGCTATATTTTATTTTTGTTTTGTACTTGTTATGTAACAAATAAATTTGTTTTCTTATTAATTGGCTTTTGTGGTTTTGTTATGCTGAAATTGGTTCGAAACGAAATGAATCAGTCAAATGATTCGTATTCAGGGGCGCCGGAGCCGCCCCGACCACTGTCGGGGCAAAAAATTTGCCGATCATGACGTTTTTGTGATCGACCTTCAGCCGAACGTCATTCATATCAAATAACTAGGCTATGATTTTTTACTTTTGTTCTGCGGATATCCGAAAATAGTGCGCGCATAGATCGTCTTGTTTCGTTAATATTGGGCACACAATGGCGGCTATTAGTGGCGAATTAACGTAAGATGAGATTTGGGGGGCTACTTCTTTAGTATTCCAACCGCTTCGGAAGCGGTTGGAATAGTAAAGAAATAGCCCCATAATTGATCTGGTCATTTTTCAAATATTTTTTTTTTGGGGGGGGGGGGGGGGGGGCAGGGCCGGATTTACGAATTGGCAGACTGCACAGATGCCCAGGGCCCCCACATTAAAGTTCGTCTTTCGAGGAACATAATATGACAAAATACCGTGATTTGGCAGGGAATTTTGACATATTATGTTCCTCGAAAGACGAACTGCATGCACTGTCATTTTGTTCCCCCCCCCCACCCCCCCCCCCCCCCCCCCCCCCACATAATCGATGGCAATAATTCGAAAAAGGGATGCGGGTGTTATGGTCGGGCCAATATTTGGGCCGTTCCGGCGCCCCTGCCGTAACCGAATCGAATATCGAACGTTCGCCCTGACATGTATACTTGCGTCATGGGCAAGAATCACTGCACCAACCACTACTACACTAACACATATCACACCAACCTGGAGTCAATATTATAAAACTTTTACAATTGTATTTTTTAGAATTGTATTTTATACCCATTAATATAGCTGACTAAAATGAACCATTGGCATTTTATATGAATCATCAGCACTGACAAATTGCCACAGTTTTGAAAATGCTAATGGTTCATTTCAACCCATTTAAAGTCATTACTAGAAAATACATTTCTCGAAAATGCAATTGTAAAAGTTTTATAGTATTGGCCCCTGGACAACACTTACCACTCCCATTCCCATGTAAACAACCACTGCACTAACCACTACAATACAAATCCCTATTACACCAACAACTACAACAATAGCACTAACTCGTGCGGCACAACAACTACTAAACCAATAACTGCTACCGCAACAACCACGACACTAACCACTACAATACAAATCCCTATTACACCAAAGTAGTATGTCATGTATGTTTGAGGGAAAGATTGGGGGATCTCATCGGGGGATCTCATCTGACGTCATAGTCACGTGACCTAGTGCCGCCATGTTGTGTTGTCATGGTAACCCGCGTGAGCGGCCATGTTGTGACGTCATCACCATAGTGATACGTGGTGGTAGTACGCATGCACAGCGCGTGTTATTAGGGTGATACGAGCTTCCGTCGTCCATTTTATATACTGGAGGCCGCCATCTTGGTTTCTATGGTAGCACGTGATTGCTATGTTACCTAAGGCCTACAATAGGACAGGGGTATGTTCGGGGGTGTGTTCCTTTGTAGAAGAGTAAATCTAATTACCACAAACAACCCGACAATCCATCCAAATCACCAAAATACACCCAAAATCACCGAAATTGACTTTATTTCCCCAATTGATCGCCTTAGCACGTAGTGCTATAGTACCGAGAGGGTACAAGGGGTGCATTCGACTGAAGTGGAGTAATGTTCTGGATTAGAATTCTCCCAGAATCCCTTTTTGGATCCCTATCCCGTGACGTTTTTCCCATTAAAAGACACGTTCCTTTGGCAAATACCCAGAATTCTCTGCTTCTATCTATATATGCAATAGTTTACGTCTATCTGGCCATGTTCCTTTGTTCTAGAGTATACTCCAGTAGTGTAGAAGAGCCTATTAACTGGAACAGTTTACCTTATTATTGCTATATTTAGCAATTTCTGGTCTATTCTTGTTAGTTCTGACCCTATTCCAAGTACTCTTGTTGTTTCATTTATATAACTAACCAATCAGATTGCTTGATTTCCCATAATCTGTATGCAGAGTTATCTCCCTTCTGCATAATAAAAGCCTATATCCAATGGCAATATCCCATGGAATCCCATTTTGGGGAAACACCCGTGGCTATAGAATCCCTTTTTTGTCATATGTGCTTATGTGAAAAAGCACAATGTGACACAATATGCCCTAGCACAAAGGCACATGCTTTATGTGCCGATATGTGCTTATGTGAAAAGGCACAATGTGACACAATGTGCCCTATCACATAGTCACATACGGGTATTGGAGGATACCTATGGCCTGGTATTGTGTTATTCGAGGATACCTACTGGAGAATCCCTTTTTTGTCATATGTGCTTATGTGAAAAAGCACAATGTGACACAATGTGCCCTAGCACAAAGGCACATGCTTTATGTGCTGATATGTGCTTATGTGAAAAGGCGCAATGTGACACAATGTGCCCTATCACATAGGCACATACGGGTATTTGAGGATACCTATGGCCTGGTATTGTATTATTTGAGGATACCTATCTAGGATACCTTCTGGAGAATCCCCTTTTTGTCATATGTGCTTATGTGAAAAAGCACAATGTGACACAATATGCCCTAGCACAAAGGCACATGCTTTATGTGCCGATATGTGCTTATGTGAAAAGGCACAGTGTGACACAATATGCCCTATCACATAGGCACATACGGGTATTTGGGGATATCTATGGCCTGGTATTGTTGTACCTGTTGGACTTTACATCTGTGTACTTCTGTTGGGTAGTTGATAACAAAAACCGCAATATATAATATTTCTTATATTTTTAAAAAAATTGACTCCCTACAATTTAAGGATCAAGATTGCAGTTTGATCGCCAAACTGACCAATCAGATCGAAGTTAATCAACCAATGAGATTAGTGTATTCTCATTGTGTTTCTTTTCCATTATTTTCTATACTAATTTTCTAAATTTTCCAACTTTAACCTATAATCCTATAGGAAACAAACACAAACACCAACCAAGAATCAAAAACTCATTCAAAATTTGTTGAACTGGGGTGATGTTTTCAATCACGTCCGTCAAAAATATATATGATTAGGCAAAGCATGGACTTGGCATCATTCACGATCGAACCATTGACCAAAGAAAATGTTCCGACTTGGCACCAAACAGACTTATGCTAAGGTCTCCCCGTACCAGGGTGAACTGAAGATACATCTTAGAAGATACTTTGAAGGAAAAGACAAAAAGCTTTATCCAATCAAGACTGGGATTGCATTATCTTTAGAAGAATGGAATGCCTTGAAATCTCAAATAGAAGAAGTAGATGCAGCCATCAAAACCCAACAAACAATTTTAACTGAAGACACTAAACCTACTAACCATGAAGACTTCAAAAAACCAAATCAAGAACCACCTTTGAAGAAGAAGAAGAAGAAGATCACAGTGAGAATAACCCAACCACGACCATTGATCGTTGATGAAATTGATAGTGAACTCAGGCAAGTTCGCTTGCAGCATGAACTTTGCTTGGCATATGCTCATTATGTCGAAGAGAATATTGGAACTATCGCCCGAGAGAGAGGTTATGGTGTTTATGTGGACGAGAGTGGTAAAACACATAACGGTCTTCTAGTGACAGCTACCGAAAGAATCATTGCCTGTTTTAGTGAAGCACTTGAAAGAGTTAACAAGAATGATGTCCATCTACTGTGGCACCATAATACTTCTGGAATGAATCCACCATCAGTACAGAAAGAATATGAAGATATGTTCGAGAAACCTCTCACAAATGAACAGAGACGTTGTATTATGGATTTAGTGGTTGAAATGGCGAAGAGTAAACCTGTTACAATTGGATTCTAATTGAAGATGTAAATAGATGTTGTAAATTTTTATAAAAAAAAGAAAAAAAAAAGAAAAAAAAGTATAAAATGAAGAAACAAGAAAAAAAAGGTGGTAATGACGCTTAAGTTATTTGATGTTTATCTTCTTGACAAATATCAAACAAACTTAACCTGTCCCCAGCCAGTAAGTCAGAGGGCCACCCACGTGAGTCATTTTTTTAAAAACATAAGAAATATTATATATTGCGGTTTTTGTTATCAACTACCCAACAGAAGTACACAGATGTAAAGTCCAACAGGTACAACAATACCAGGCCATAGATATCCCCAAATACCCGTATGTGCCTATGTGATAGGGCATATTGTGTCACACTGTGCCTTTTCACATAAGCACATATCGGCACATAAAGCATGTGCCTTTGTGCTAGGGCATATTGTGTCACATTGTGCTTTTTCACATAAGCACATATGACAAAAAGGGGATTCTCCAGAAGGTATCCTAGATAGGTATCCTCAAATAATACAATACCAGGCCATAGGTATCCTCAAATACCCGTATGTGCCTATGTGATAGGGCACATTGTGTCACATTGTGCCTTTTCACATAAGCACATATCAGCACATAAAGCATGTGCCTTTGTGCTAGGGCACATTGTGTCACATTGTGCTTTTTCACATAAGCACATATGACAAAAAAGGGATTCTCCAGTAGGTATCCTCGAATAATACAATACCAGGCCATAGGTATCCTCAAATACCCGTATGTGCCTATGTGATAGGGCACATTGTGTCACATTGTGCCTTTTCACATAAGCACATATCGGCACATAAAGCATGTGCCTTTGTGCTAGGGCATATTGTGTCACATTGTGCTTTTTCACATAAGCACATATGACAAAAAAGGGATTCTATAGCCACGGGTGTTTCCCCAAAATGGGATTCCATGGGATATTGCCATTGGATATAGGCTTTTATTATGCAGAAGGGAGATAACTCTGCATACAGATTATGGGAAATCAAGCAATCTGATTGGTTAGTTATATAAATGAAACAACAAGAGTACTTGGAATAGGGTCAGAACTAACAAGAATAGACCAGAAATTGCTAAATATAGCAATAATAAGGTAAACTGTTCCAGTTAATAGGCTCTTCTACACTACTGGAGTATACTCTAGAACAAAGGAACATGGCCAGATAGACGTAAACTATTGCATATATAGATAGAAGCAGAGAATTCTGGGTATTTGCCAAAGGAACGTGTCTTTTAATGGGAAAAACGTCACGGGATAGGGATCCAAAAAGGGATTCTGGGAGAATTCTAATCCAGAACATTACTCCTGTTCAATCGAATGCACCCCTTGTACCCCTTAGTACTATAGCACTACGTGCTAAGCCGATAAATTGGGGAAATAAAGTCAATTTCGGTGATTTCGGGTGGATTTTGGTGATTTGGATGGATTGTCGGGTTGTTTGTGGTAATTAGATTTACTCTTCTACAAAGGAACACACCCCCGAACATACCCCTGTCTTGTTAGAAGCCATTGGTAACATAGCAATCACGTGCTACCATAGAAACCAAGATGGCGGCCTCTAGTATACAAAATGGACGACGGAAACAGGTATCACCCTAACAACACGCGCTGCGCATGCGCACTCACACCACGTATCACTATGGAGATGACGTCACAACATGGCCGCTCACGCCCGTTACCATGACAACACAACTTGGCGCCACTATGTCACGTGACATGACGTCACTTCCGAGGTCATCCACCGAGGTCATCCAAACTTTCCCTCAAACATACGAGACATACTACTCACCAACAACTACAACAATAGCACTAACTCGTGCGGCACAGCAACTACTAAACCAATAACTGCTACCGCAACAACCACGACACTAACCACTACAATACAAATCCCTATTACACCAATAACTACAACAAAACACTAACCCCTACAGCACAACAGCAACAACTACTAAAACAAATAACTACTACAACAACAGCCACGGCACAAACCACTAAAATATAAAGCCCTATTAGACCAACAGCTAATACAATAACTGACCACTGGATACCAATCCCCCCTACACCACTAACTACAACAATAACACTAACCCCTGAAGCACAACAACAACAGCAGCTAGTAAACCAATAGCTAATACTGAAACAACCACGGCGCTACTTGGGTTTTAGGGTGGGAGTTCTCCAAAAAGGACGAGGGTACTCGTCCAGATATCCCACGAGCATAAAAAAAAACTATAATCAGTACGGCCACCGTGCACTGGTCACTTTCCACTGGATAGGCAATATTACCACGGACGCAATAATATTAAATTCCAAACACCAATTAGAGGAATAATCATCAAAAAATTAATGAAGCACCGGCTACAACTCGGTTCTTTATTAATTAACATTTTGATGATTGTGATTTTTATTACCAGGTAAACGCATGCGTGGACCTCACTGCCCACGCGTGGATTACAGCCAGTTCACGTTGACTATACTATTAGTTACACGCTAAAAACTAAAGTGTTAAAAACTACACTTGACGTGCTGTATTTAACACTTACTACGTGCTGAACTAGCACTTTGTTCAAGTGTAGATATCCCAGAACTTGACAGGAGTTACAATAATACCACTTGACAAGTGTAATGTCGCGACACTTAATTAAAAGGACACAACGCAGATGACGCGGATCAGGCTCGAGAGTTCGAGCCTGATCCGCGTCATCTGCGTTGTGTCCTTTTAATTATGTACCCACCAAGCGCAAATCAAGTTATGGACGATTCTGGAAGAACCGCCAATTCTAGAGACATGGGAAGTGCCATCCATTCAAGTTTCAGATGTCTGACGATTGTAATGTCCAAGTGCTTAAAGCATTGCACTTTGAGTGTTAAAATCAAACCCTAAGAGTTAGAATGGGTTTAACACCTTGAAAGTGTCAGTTTTAACACTTTAGTTTTTAGTGTGTATCCTTGTGTTTTCCAGGGTGTATGGGAATTTACACCGGTTTGGGAACTCATGTACCCTGAGGCGAAGCCGAAGGGTGTATGAGTTTCCAGACCGGTGTAAATTTCCATACACCCTGGAAAACACAAGGATAACGGATTTATTTCCAAGAATTTTGGTGTACTTGATACTTTAACCAAAATTGTGGGAAAAAAACTGACAGAAAATTTGTACTTTGTAAGAAGTTTCTTAATAAAACCAGACAAATATGGATGTTATTGGAACTGGCTCAATTAGCCAGTTCCAATGACATCCATATCTGTAATATTTTTGCACATAAATATTAAATTTCCTGTATTTTTATTTTTGTTCTAACATAACACAGCAAAAGGTATGAATTAAAAATTAAAAATGGGTACATTTTTAGCCATATAGCCTGCTATTGTGTATTCTTGTTTTTACACCTTGGTTAACCACGGTGTAAAAAAGCTACTGTGGATTGCAAGTTGCACCGTACCTCTCAGCCAATCAAAACGCGGTATTTTGTTTCATTTGGAAATAATGTACGTTATTTTGAAGTGGAATTACGTTTGTCTGTATTGCAGGAGAAATAAAAATCAAGTCTGATCGGTGTGTCGAGTACACAATTCATAACCAAACCACCAATGGCAAAGTCAGAGAGAGGTCAACACGTGGTATGAGCAAGCACTTCAACTTTTTCGTTTTCGTGTCCGGAACATAACGTTTTAATGCTAAGATATATCACAATGAAACTTATACAACATATGCACTACCATCAGACGATGTGTCACATATAAACTTCACGAGCGGCCACTCCAAGATCAAAGTCACAAATAGAGATTAAAATATGGAATAAACATTTTTTTTTGTTTTTCATATTTTTTTATTTCAGATACAAACTTGTGTACATAGATATTTAAATATTTGTATATATAGATAACAATATAAAGAGCTGCACTGCTTAATCTTGAAAAAAAATGAGTATAGTAGATATGTTGCACAGGAAGTAATGTTTTTTGTATAACTTAAAAATTAATTTATTTTCTGTAAAGGAGTCGGGAGATCTCAAGGTTTTTTACATATTGTATGAGAGTTATATCTATTTGTGGCATTTCTTCTTACGCGTGTTATTAAGCGCAATGTAATAGGAAGAAGGAAATTACTTTTTATATATTTCTTAGCTCCGGTCCGAGCAAGAAGGACTGAACCCAATGACACAGTTCGAAATTGGTTCTTTAATCAATCCCGAATTAAGCCACCCAATGCAGTCCATCTTGCTCGCATTGCGACTGATTTTTTTTTTCGTGTAAGAATAGGTGGACAACAGTTCAAGACTGCGGTAATATTTCAACTGATCGATAAAATTTTCCATCACCGGTAGACATTTTCTCAATCTACAGGAATAGATGATTTTTTTGTATAGAAGTGCACACAGATAGCCCGTATCAACCGAGATGTCTACTTCATTATCCTCAATGCATTGACCTAGAATGGCATATTCGGGAGTTACTGGAAACGATATGTTGCATTTCTCATTCCGAAGTTGAGACAGATTCAGTAAAATTGTTTTTGAAATGGAACAGTCAAAAAAGAGTTGCACGACTGTCTTTTTTGTTTCACCACAGAACGTGCAAAGCTCTGTTTCCGATAACTTACATTTATATAATTTCTGATTTGTATATAAGATCCTCTGTAAAATTTTATACTGTAAAGTTTGTAGATAAGTACCATCTGTAATTTGGAATGACCTTTTATATATCAATCCCCAGTCCTCCTCCGGTTGAAGATTAATATCTAAAATGGCATTCCATTTATTTTGGACATGGGTTGGTGCACTTGCTGACATCTCCCAAAACGTTGGGTAAAATGCTTTGCAAGACCAGGCCTGGCATTCTGAAAAATGCAGGAGGGCAAAAAATCGCTCTCCTCAATCAGCTTAGGAGAGCAATTAGCTTTACACAGAATTTTAAGTATCCTGTTGAACGAACTCATTGAAACTGAAACCAACAGACTACATCAGTGATTTTATTAACTTTACTAAGGTAAAGCGAAATCTCTTAGACATCTAGATGTCTCACTCAACAACCGAACACACACTTGACAAGACCTGTGTGTGTACCCAGACCTGTTGTCCTAGAAAGTCATATGCCTACCACTACCACCTTCAACCCCCCAAGGGGGGTTGAAGGTGGTAGCGGTAGGCATATGACTTTCTTGGACAACAGATCTGCTTGAATCTACAGCCACATCCTGGTGCAAGTGCTTCAAGTGACAGGATAGTAGTAGTGGTAGTATATTATAGTGTCAATGTTCCTTGAATAATTACCCCTCAAACTGTGATGTCAGTTGTTGAACTTGAAACTGACAGAAAAAAAATATTACTGTGACCCATTTTGCTTCAGATGATTGCAACTGTGTTTGGGTATGGTTGCAGCCATTACCTTTTACCACTAAACCACTTTCAAAATGAAATTACGTGATGTTATGTGACTTCGAAGTTAAATTACATATTTGCTTTACAACAAAAATTTAATGTGACCATAATACATGTAATCTCAATCATCCCAGACCAAAATATTTAGGAGGGCAATTTTTCGCTCTCCTTAATTCTTTCAGGGGGGGGGGGGGGCAGTAAGGAGAGCTAAAAAATAGCTCTCCTGAAAATGCCAAGCCTGCAAGACTTTGGACAATATTTAAGTTTCTCAACGTTCTTGTTTATAATCGTTTGTGTCTTTTTATATTGTTTTATTATATCCTTCCATTCTCTTGGAATTGAGTTTATTACTCCTTGGTAGACAGTAAACGGTGTCTTGATATCATATTTTGTGGAGAATTCATTATATGACAAAAAAACTTTTGTTTTCATTTAATAAATCATTTACAAAATAAACACCACCTTGCACCAGTGCTGGTTGAAAATTGTTTTGTTGTTGATTTTTATATGGTTGTTGTAAAAGATTGTTTGTGGAAAGATTTCATCTGGGATTGTGGCGACGTAATTGTTGAGTAAAAGATTGTTTGTGAAAAGATTTCATCTGGGATTGTGGCAACGTAATTGTTGAGCAATGACCAAGCATCCAGAACATTTTTCCAGAAATTATTTGTGTGATTCCCAACTATTCGTAAACCTTCTTTGTTTAAGTACCATATTTTTAAGCTTTCAAATTTTTCAAATTGATCTAATGCAAGAGTTTTCCACGTGGCCATTACGTTCGGGTCTATAAGTTTTTTTAATCCATGGTAGTTTTAAGGCGCGACAATAGCTTTTTATGTGGGGGAATTTTAGACCACCATTTTCTATCATATTGATAATGATTTCGCGTTTAACTTTGTCGTTTTTACCGGACCACAAAAAATTGAAAAAATAGGTTTGAATCTTTTTTAACGTCTCCTCGTTTGGATCTGGAAGGACCGATAAACAATGAATTAGTATTGGTAGGGCAAGTGTTTTTATAACTACACATTTACCTATCAGAGTAATATTTCTAAAAGACCAGTCATTTAACAGTTTCTCAATGCTTTTTAATTTCTTTAAGTAATTGCATTGTGTGTAGTTTTCCTCGAATAGACTGTATTCAATACCTAATATTGTAAAAATGTTACTATGATTCCAATTCAGTTCTTCTCTTGTTTGAATTTCTTCGCCACAACCCCGTTTCGATCCAATCCATATAACCTGTGTCTTATCGAAATTTACTTTAAGACCGGAACAACCGGGAAATATCTTCACCATTTCTAGTGATCTGTTCAAAGAGGTAGGGTCATAGCTTAGAAAAAGTGACGAATCGTCTGCATACTGACTAATCAGGTATTCTGAATCATTTATTGTTATGCCTTTAATGTCGGGGTTTAATTTTATCGCCGCACTCAAGATTTCTGCGCTAAGAATAAACAGGTAAGGGGAGAGCGGACCACCCTGTCTGACACCTCGTTGTATATTAAATCTCTCTGAACAGTTTCCATTGTTCAATACGTAGCTATAAATGTTGTTGTAGAATGTTTTGAACCATTTAAGGATAGAGGTACCAAAATTTAAAAATCTGAAAGTTTTCTCAATAAATGGCCACTCCAACGAGTCGAATGCTTTCTCGAAATCTATCAAAATCAGCAGACCAGGGATATCCAAATCTTCGCATTTTTTAATTAGATCAAATGTTAAACGGGTTAATTCCCCAATATATCTTCCCTTCATAAAGCCAAACTGAGTCTCAGAGATTAGTTTCGGTAGAACTGTCTTCATTCGATTAGCAATTACAGTGGAGCCTATTTCAACGTCTACGTTAATAAGTGATATTGGTCGCCAGTTTTTTATGTACATTTTCGATTTATTTGGCTTAGGAATACATGTTATTATGCCACCCCTTTGAGTTATGGAGAATTCTCCTGAATCGTAACCGTAATTCAAGGAATTGACCAAAAAATTCCCGATATCTTTCCAAAAAATTAGTAAAATTCTGCTGTGAAACCATCCAAGCCAGGACTTTTATTGTTTTTCATATTCTTTAGGGCACTGAGACATTCATGTTCCGATACAGGACCTTCCAGTAACCGACTTTCATCCTCATCGAGAAGGTTTAGATAGGGGTTTTGAGGATCAAAAAAAAATATCTTCATGACGAATATTGTTTTCGAGGCTTTCAATCTTTGATGAATACAGATTTTCGAAGAAATTTCGTTGTTCAGAAATAATATCATTTAGGTCGCTAGTTTCGGATCCATCAGATTTAATCAGTTTTGCTATCATTTTTTCAGTGTAGTGTCGTTTTTCTAGATTGCAGAAATACTTAGTTGGTTTTTCGCCTTCGACCTTCCACCTAGATTTTGTTCTCAGTATAATACCTTTTATCTTTTTGTCATTAATTTCTTTTAGGTCATTTTTGAGTGGAATAATGCGGCTACTGGCAGATATGTCTCCACTGTATAATTTAATGTATAGTTCGTTTGTTCGTTCTCAATTTCTTTCTTTCTTTCTTCAGTGTGTCGTTTTTCATGTCTTGCAATGATATAGTTTTTCCCCTTATCATTATTTTTAGCGTCTCATAAAACAGTTGGTCATTAATTGTGAGCTTTAATTTATCATTATTTTTATTATTATTATTATTATTATTATTATTATTATTATTATTATTATTATTATTATATTATTATTATTATTATTATACTGGTCTGTTGTTTCAGTTATAGTTAATTTTACGAAATTTATATAATCAGGGTTGTATAAAAGACTGTTGTTAAATTTCCAAAATCATTTTCCCTTTTCTGGTTCACGAAAGAGAGGCATACAGTACGTGGAGAGTGGATTGTAACTAAATCACCCGCAGAGTGGAGATATACCCAAACTATAACTTTTAAATTTTGTACATATGGGCAAAAAGCACAAGCAATGTTTCAGCCAATGGACCTCCGGGTTTAACCCGGAGGTCCACTGGTTTAAACTTTGCCTGTGCTTATTATGCTTTGCAACAAATTTGCAATTATTGCTTGAGTGGAATCTCCACTCTGCGGGTGATTTGGTGATAATACACTCTCCACGTACTATATATTAATCGGATTATGATCTGATCTATGTCTGATGTGTATATTTGCTTTTTTAATAAATAGCTGTAAATCCGAAGAGACTATAAAGTAGTCTGGCCGTGCCATCTTGTTTCCCGGCCCTCTCCACTTGTACCGTTTTTGATCCATATTTTCTAGTCTCCAAACATTATGTAAGTCCAATTTTTCCATTTGGTGTGAGACTTTTTCATGAGACCGCGTGTTATTCCTGTGTTTGTAGTTAAAGGTATCCAGTTCATAATTTCTGGGGGCATTCCAGTCACCTCCAGTTATAACTGACGTATTACCAATGTCTTCAATTTTTGAAAAAAAAAAATTAAAAAAAAACGCGACATCGACGCCGTAGCTGCGACGGGTGGTGCAATCTCACAAAATTCTAAGTTCATCAAGGGCCATAACTCCAAGAAAAATATTCGGAACAATACATGTATTGAATCGTGGCTTGACATCAATAAGATACACTTACATGCCAAATATAAAGTCATTCCATCAAGTATTTCAACAGTTATTGAGTTTTGAAACTCGTTGGTCACAGGCAGACCGACATGAAACTCGTTGGTCACAGACAGACCGACAGACAGACCGACAGACAGACAGACCGACATTTCCACTTATAGAGCTGCTAGTGGCAGCTAAAAAGTGGGTTATCCTCGTTAGGCCCGCATAAGACTGTCAGAGTGATCCTTTGGTCCTGGACATCTGCATCTAAGATAATAAAATTACCCCCGGGGGTCGTGTATATTCTTACTTATGGTAAACGTGAATGTGTTTTTAAACAGAATAGCCGTACCTCTGCTAGAGCTTGAACACGGGCAAAAGAGTGCCTCGTATCCCCATTCATTTCTCCACATTTGTACCACATCCTTGCTCGAGTGAGTGTCTACCAAGAGAGTAATATCGAATTTATTCCTGCACTGTAAGAAAATGTCTTGGCGTTTTAATTTTATCTGATGCGAGACCCCGACAATTTAACCATCCAGTTGTTAAGTTAACCATATTTATTTTGTGAAGGAGAAATTTCGTTTAAAGCAACATAATTCAACAGATATTTACAGTTTGTCTCAATTACATTAAAAAAACCTATTATTTTTGTTTTGAATACAAGCGTATCTGAAAGTTAAAAAGTTTTAATACTAAAAACAACAACAACAGTCTCTTCAGAGACATTTGGAGGTACAATTCAAGAAACTTACCGAAATTGTCTTATGCTCTGCAACAGGGAGGAGTGTTAAGGAGATGTGGTAAAAGCCATAGATATCGGATAGAAGAAATCACTAAACTAAGTTTTCTCTTAGTTCACAGTTCAGGAACCCTCACCCGGCGCGGATAGCAGACGATAATAGAAAAGGTGTTCTTGACCGACTTCAAACTCCAAACACAGTCCATGACCCCCCCCCCCCCCCCCCTCGGTTCCCTCACCTAGCGTAGATAACAGACGGCAATAGAAAAATGTATTCTTGATTAACTTCAACCTCTGCCCCCCCCCCAAACCTAGCCCACGCCCCCCTCCCCCACTAAAACGAGCTCGTAAGGGGGGGGGGGGTCAGAGAGAATGTTTGCTAGACAAAAACTGAAAACAAAGTAAAGTTTTCAAAGAAAGTTTTATGTATAGCGCTGGCGGAATTTGGCCTTTACGTTCAGCGACAATCATTCTCTGATAACTCGCAACAAAGTCAGCCGACAAAATGATTTTTATTAATAAAATCACTAAACTATGTTTGCCCATTATTCACTGTGTTAAATTTCGTATTCAGCACGGATAGCAGATAACAGTAGCAAAATAAATTCATAAATGACTTCACTCTCTGTCTCAAAGACCCAACCCATGACGCCCATTGCAACGAGCTCAACGAGGGGTCATGATCTATGTCTCCGAGAGAAAAACAGTACGCGAAGTAAAATTAAAATTGGATGTGGAGGTTTTGCGTATAGCGTTGACTAATTTTGGCCGTTACGTTGGGCAACAGACACTCTCCAATAAATCGCAGCAAAACAACTTTTTATAAATAAAATTCATTAAACTAAAATTCGTCCATTATTCGCAACATTGGATCCCTTTTCAGCGCGGATAGCAGACATCAATTGCAAAATATATGTTTTACTTGGCTTTGATCTTTGTCCCAGAAAGCAAAGTAAAATTTGGATGGAGATTTTTGTATATTGCGCAGGCCGATTTAAGTCGTTACGTTGGGCAACAGACATTCTGCAACAAATCGCAACGGAATGATTTTGTTCTGAATAAATATCACTGAACTAAGTTTGTCCATTATTCACTTCATTGAATCTCGTATTCCGCATGTATAGCAGACAGCAGTTGCAAAATAAATTCCTAAATAACTTCAGACTCCGTCTCCAAGACGCAGACCATGGCCCCCTATTGGAACGCGCTCAAAGAGCTCGTTCCAATGAAGGGCCATGATCCACGTCTCCGAGACAAAAACCGAGAGCAAAATAAAATGAAAAATTTGATTGGAGATTTTGTGTATAGCGTTGACTAACTATGGCCATTACGTTGGGCAACAGACATTCTCCAATAAATCACAACCAAACGATTTTTTATGAATAAAAATCATTAAACTAAATTCGCCCATTATACACATCGTCAGATCGCTTTCTCAGCGTGTATAGCAGACGACAATTGCAAAATGTATTCTTGACTGACTTCAATCTCCGTCCCCAAAACTCAACCCATGACCCTCCTTTGAAACCCCCACCCCGAGCAGATAAAAGAAAACAATAGAAAACTATATTCTTGACTGACTTCATTCTCTATCCCCTAAACACAACCTACCCACCCGGAACGAGCTCTACGAGATTGTTTCAGTGGGAGTCAGGGGCAATGTTTCTGAGACAAAAAATGACAACGACGTAAAATTTTCAAAGAAAGTTTATGTATAGCGCTGGCCGAGTTTTGGTATTTACGTTGAGCGACAGTCATTCTCCGATGAATCGCAACAAAGTCAGCCAACGAAACGATTTTTATGGAAAAAAATCACAGAACTAAGTTTGCCCATTATTCCCTGCACTGAATTTCGAATTCAGCGCGGATAGCAGACGACTGTTGGAAAATAAATTCATAAATGCCTTCGTTCTCTGTCTCAAAGACACAATCCATGACCCCCCCCCCCCCCCCCCCCCCATTGCAACGAGCCCAACTGGCTCGTTCCAACGAGGGGTCATGATCTATGTCTCCGAGAGAAAAACTGGAAGCAAAGTCAAATTAAAATTTGATGTGGAGGTTTTGTGTATCGCGTTGCAACACGCAATCTGCAATTAATCGCAACGGAACGATTTTTTGTGATATAAAAATCACTGAACTAAGTTTGCCCATTATTCACTGCATTGAATCTCGAACTCAGCATGTATAGCAGACAACAGTTGCAAAATAAATTCCTAAATGACTTTAGTCTCCGTCCTCAAGACGCAGCCCATGCCCCCACTGGAAACGAGCTCAAAGAGCTTGCTCCACTGAGGGACCATGATCCACGTCTCCGAGACAAAAACTGAGAGCAAAATAAAATTAAAAATTTTATTGAAAATTTTGTGTTTTGCGTTGACCAATTATGGCCGTTACGTTGGGCAACAAAACATTCTCCAATAAATCGCAGCAAAACAGTTTTTTTTATGAATAAAAATCATTGAACTAAATTCGCCCCCATCATTCACAGCGTTAGATCCCTTTCTCAGCGCAGATAACAGACTACACTTGCAAAATATTCTACTGACTGACTTCAATCTCCGTCCCCAAAACACAGCCCATGACCCTCCATTGGAACCCTCAACCCGCGCAGATAACAGACAATAGAAAACTATATTCTTGACTGACTTCAATCTCTGTCCCATAAACACAACCAATGACCCCCACCGGAACGAGCTCTACGAGTTCGTTTCAGTGAGGGGTCAGAGGCAATTTTTCTGAGACAAAAAATGAAAACAACGTAAAATTAAAATTTGATGTGGGAATTTTGAGTATAGAGTTGACAAATTTTGGCCATTACGTTGGGCAACAGACATTCTCCAATAACTCGCAGCAAAACGATTTTTTATGAATACAAATCATTAAACTGAATTCGCCAATTTTCACAGCATTAGTTCCCTTTCTCAGCACGGATAACAGACAAAAGTTGCAAAATGTATTGAGAGACTTCAATCTCTGTCCCAGAAAGCAAAGTAAAAATTTAATGGAGATTTTTGAATAAAGCGCAGGCCAATTTAAGTCGTTACGTTGGGCAACATACATTCTGCAATAAATCGCAACGGAACGATTTTTTTATGAATGAAAATCACAGAACTAACTTTGCCCATTATTCACTACATTGAATCTCGTACTCAGCACGGATATCAGACAACAGTTGAAAAATAAATTCCAAATAACTTCAGTCTCCGTCTCAAAGACGCAGCCCTTGGTCTCTCCCTCCCCCACCGGAACGAGCTCAAAAAGCTCGTTCCAATGAGGGGGTCATGATCTACGTCTTCGAGACAAAAACCGAAAGCAAAATGAAAATGAAAAATTTGATTGGAGATTTTGTTTTTAGTGTTGACTGATTATGGCCGTTACGTTGGGCAGCAAACATTCTCCAGTGAATCGCAACAAAAAATTTTTTTATTGATTTATTGAATCTCTAACTCATCACGGATAGCAGATAACAGTTGCAAAGTAAATTTCTAAATGACTTTAGTCTCCGTCTCCAAGACGCAGCCCATGGCCCCCAATGGGGCGGGGGGGGGGTCATGATCTTTCACTTGAATAATGAGTTTTGTTTATAGCCCTAATATATGTAGGTATTGATCGCTGCGGTAGGCAAAGGACCGAATATCTCAATATAATTAGAATAAAGATAATTCACGATCTTGCCTGTTAAGGCCAAAGTGTCTGAAAGTTAGCAAATGTTCGTAATTCCAAATTCCAAAATTAAATATACTGTACATTTTTAGATGGGCTGTTTTAGTTTGCAGATAGTTTTTCGTCAAAGTTATCAAAAATGTCAAGTTTCAGACTCTTAACCCTTTACCCAACGTAACGGCCAAAACCGGCCAGCGCTATTCTCAAAAATCGCCAATTAATTTTCAAAATATTCTCATTTTTTGTCTCAAAAACATAGGTTATGACCCCTCGTTGGAACGAGCTCGTCGAGCTCGTTCCAACGAGGGGTCATAACCTATGTTTTTGAGACAAAAAATGAAAAAATTTAGTTATTCAAGAATTTTTTTTGCAAGTGTCGTCTGCTTTTCATGTTAGGTAAAGGGTTAACCACTTTTTGTTCTTCCCCAAACAGATCAATTTCTGTGATAGGCATTGTCTATTTGTTCGTGTCGATAAAGATTATTCATTAAATCCATGTTGAGTGAAGTATGATCGTCGACGCATTTCAGAGTTTCACTGCTGGTGGAAATATATTTTTTATGAATCATCACGCTATTTCGAATGTCACTCCTCTGAATTTTAACAATGGCTGGCATGGGATGTCTTTTCGCTTGGATGGAATCCTGTGAATTGCCGTAATATCTTGTTCGTCCAGCTTGATGCCTGTGTAACTCGAGTTAACAATTTTGCAGAAAGCTTCCTTCAGGTTTTCTTATGGGTTTCTTTCCAACCTAAAATTTTCATATTATATTTTCTTGAGTACTGCTCCCTTCTATTGGAAAAATATGGAATAAACATGCACATTAAATTTTTTTTGTGTCAGGATCATAAGTTTTTAACTGAAGATATGCCATAATGAAATTTATCTTACAATCAACATGTATTTTGTCTGTATTAACTCCGCAACTGTGGTGTATCTGACCCCCTGATGCAGATGTTTGTTTCAGGGGTTCGGATACAAGCACGTTCCTTTTGCGTGAGTTCCTTTTTTTTTCTTTTTGTTCATCCGTACGAATAAGTAGTTCGTTATATATTCGTGTACATTCTTGACTTATCCCCAATATATTGTAAGGTAAAATGACATTATGTGAATGTACAAAATATGTATCAGAGTCTCGCTCCGGGTTCTAAGGGTAGATCACGACGAGTCTTCGACTCGTCGTAATCTGCCCTTAGAACCCGGAGCTCGACTCGGATACATATTTTGTACATCCACATATTGGTAAAAATCTCTATACACCCAGCATATGTATCACCACGAGACGGTGTGTCGCGAATAAAATTCAGAACCGAACCACCATTGTCAAGGTCACAGATAGAGATCAACATATGGAATGAGCATTCACAATTTTTTCGACTCTAGCCCGACTTTTTGGTGGAAGTAGATATCACAATCAAACTTAACTCTTAACCCGCTGAGTATTTTAAAGATATTTTTCATCAAATCTAGTCATGGCTGCTGCATAGCAGCCATGACTAGATTTGATGAAAAATTCTTCTAAATTTAACTCGAGAAATCATTGGTGAAAGAATCCATTTAATTTTATGGTGAAAGTTGGATAAAATGTGCCCAAATTATGAATATTTTAATGTGAAGAGAAATCTTGTTCTGGGCAGGAATATCCGTCAGCAGCATGCAAAGAGTTAAACAACAAATGGACTACAACTGGACGGTCTGTCACATACAATATTCATGATTGGCCCATTCAGGTCAATGTCACAGAGGCCAACACACCGAATCAACATGCACATCAAGTTTTTAGAGACTGGGCCAGGGGGAGGCCACCAAAAATTTGAAAGACGTGACGTGGGCGCGGGTGGGTCTCTTGAGTGCGCCAAAAATGTGCATTTCCAACTTATGCAATTTTTTGAATTTTTTAAAAATATATCAATATATCAGCTAATATATACCGTCATTTGTGTTTCAAACCTTAAAGATGATGTTGTACATCACACTCTTAACATAAATACAACATCAGGAGGCTTTATATATGTGAGAATATTGGGCTTAATCTTGGAAAATGTCACACGTTAATAGGGGGTGGTTGTCTTGTTCGAAATGTAGAAAATGTGCAGACAATATTTTGGGAACAATTCAAATGAAAGTTTGTTCCCGTATATGTACACCTGCTCTGGCCAAGCCTGACAATGAACAGCTTGTCATTTGTAGATTGGGGCCCACAGCAGCCCACAGAGGTTTAAATTGGTGGTACCAGTTTAAGAACATTATGAAAAACCTCTAAAGACAGATGTGCCTACTAAGTTTAGAAGTTTATTTTGGATTTTAATGGGAGAGTGGGGGTGGGTGTCTGAGGACGGTAGTAGAAAAATTGCACGTAGTAGGGGGGGGGGGGGGGGGGGGGTCCAGTTGGTAAGGTCGATCGAGCCAACAAACCGATCAGCTCAGTTTCTTTCACCACACGGGATGTCCACTACCACATTCCGGCATTCGCTCAATATAGCTGTTGACGAGTACTGGTAACTTCTGTGCGGGCTTTCCTCCACCGATAAAACTGGCCGTCGTGATACTGATATCGCCGTAGTTCGGTAGTTGTGGAGAGCGACGTTAATCTCCAACCAAGCAATGAATCGAATCCTTGATATTCTAGAGTGAAGGATTTGGCGTTTTTCATCCATAATTTTCAAAATATTCTCACACCGGACCGAACCATGGTCGGCCCGGTGCGTCCTGTTGTCGAGGGCCCCATCGTAATTATGGCCAGGGCCCCCAAGGGCCTCCGGCCGCCACTGCTTTGGACACACACACGCATTCGGTTATGTAAATAGACTTATAGAGGTCCGTGGACTCCGATTCGGGCTATTGGGGCTCAGCATGACCAATTTGGAGCACCGGTAATGCACAGGTTAATTAAATAACAAGTTATGTCACGATTACTACATGTATATTTTATTTATTCACTGACAAATTTCCAAGACGTGTGTTATAATCCAGACTTATTAATATTCCAACTACATCATAAAGGCATACCTTCAACGAAGGCATGCCTTGATGGCGCAGTTGGAATATTTGTCAACCGGGACTTGAGCAATCACAACTGGGACAAATCAGGCTACACCTCCACCCCCGGTCTAGGGTTCACAGTACACACTAAAAACTAAAGTGTTAAAACTGACACTTTCAAGGTGTTAAATCCATTCTAACTCTTTGGGTTTGATTTTAACACTCAAAGTAAAATGCTTTAAGCACTTAGACATTACAATCGTCAGACATCTGGAACTTGAATGGATGGCACTTCCCATGTGTCTAGCATTGGTGGTTCTTCCAGAATCGTCCATAATTTGATTTGCGCTTGGCGGGTACATAATTAAAAGGACACAACGCAGATGACGCGGGTCGGGCTCGAGAGTTAGAGCCTGATCCGCGTCATCTGCGTTGTTTCCTTTTAAGTGCCGCTACATTACACTTGTCAAGTGGTATTATTGTAACACCTGTCAAGTTCTGGGATATCTACACTTGAACAAGGCGCTAGTTCAGCTCTTAGTAAGTGTTAAAAACAGCACTTCAAGTGTAGTTTTTAACACTTTAGTTTTTAGCATGTAATTTATTTGGGACCAATATATTCGCATTAGCGATCTGGTTGTGGTTACCCTGGTTGGTCACTTTAGCCCTCTGGAAAATATGTTATTTTCAAAACATAAAATACATTTATTGGTGAAAATGTTGATATATTCCTGTTCTGTCTTCAGTTATTATTTTTTTAATACACAACAGGCCTTTATTCACTTCTAATCCGTATTGTGTGAGTATTGGAGAAAAGTTGTTTTTTTAAGTGACCAAAGTTTTGTTGAGTGACCCCCATAATATTTTTCTTTGATTTACGACACTTACAAACTAAACGTCAGGGTAAATTAACAATCTGGGGGCCGTAACCTTGGTAAAATGGATCTGGCGCAACAGTTTTTTGGATACGATCAACATTATAGCAGAAACTTTCAGTCGTTGACCGTTTGTACGAACTTGAAAACCTATTTCAATATACTTCTTTAACCCGTTCAAAACTCGTTCCTTGAATGTATACTTACAGTGAGATGGGTCAATCCAGTATCAATATACTGGGGGAATAAAATAATAACTGCAATCTGCAGGCGTCTGGCTGCAGACTGCAGTTTTTATTTTATAATCAACAAGCCTGGCATTCTTTAGGAGTGCAGGAGTGCTGCCCGCCAACTGAGGAGGGCAATTTTTTGCACCCCTTGATTTTCTGGAATGCCAGACATGTTTGGGACTGCCTTTAAAATCTATCATCATTTCGTCCCCTGAGTTCCAATGTGTTGTATGTACCAGTAGGCACATAGAACACATTGGAACTCAGTGGACGATTTGTCAATGTTGCCTTGATTCGCAAAAATCCATGACCCATTCTGTGTCGCATTTCAATACATTTTGAGTGTAGAAGACAGTCAATAAAGAACTGAATGCAACATTTTCAGTAATGAGAAGATGTGTGTGCCAATTTTTCCACTGTGTAGCTGAATTTAAAAACTTTTACTGACGTCACCCATTGTTGTTTACAGGTGCATAATTGGACTATCGTATACTGGAGAGTTGAATAGTTAAATATCCAACCGCCAGCTGTTGGATATATTACACACCACTGAAATATCCAACAGCCTACTGTTGGATATTTGAATGGAATACTTGACAAAAACTTGCTGTTCAGTTTGTGAGCAGCAATCATTAGTATTGAAACAGAGCACACAGGAGAATAAAAGATGATAATTTGTTAGTTTGTAATACCAAAAAAAGTATTCGACCACCAAATACTAAACTGAAACCTAAAAACGTTGGGAATTACACCTGTCACATTGGGATGTCAATGACGACATCTCCTTTACGAATCTTAATAATCTTAATAATCTTAATCACCGTTCTGTTTACGAACTTCATAAATAAAAGCTCCCAAACAATAGTCTAACATGATTATTCATTGTTAAAATGTCCCCACTGACATGTCTAATGTCATTTCTCTCCAGCTGAACCCTTCGTCTGTTATCCATCCACCCTTGAAAAGGGCTTAATGCCCATTTCCGCTTGGACTCCGTTTTCTTTGCAAATCGGGAGTGAGAAATGTTATCCCGTTCCGTGTCAGGAATTGGCGTTACGAAGCGTCTGGAAGTTAAAGCTTGGTGTGGAACTTTACGGAGGACTTCATCAGTACAACGTACTCATTCATTGTCAGAAACGTTGCTAAATAGGTCTGTGAAACTATTATCAATGTTAAAATTCGACCCATTCTCTTTATTAATTTCTTGTAAATCTAAAACATCGCTTAGTATACCATTCGTATCGTTTTCAGATTCTCTTTTGTCTTTAAACGTATTTTGGGTAATAAAAATATCTCCATCAGATTCATGAATGCTCATTTTGATTGTGTTGTATAACATGTGTTTTAAAGTTATCACCTTCTGAAGACAGCAAAGGATTGATAAATTTAACATCAGCTGCATTGATTCACACTTCTCCTGATCAATCAGTGAGCGGGATTCCCCCTTAAAATATCCAACTGTTGGATATATGAAAAGGGTTACACACTTCAGGGAGTTTATTACAACACAGACACAGGCCTGGCATTCTGAAAAATGCAGGAGGGCAAAAAATCGCTCTCCTCAATCAGCTTAGGAGAGCAATTAGGTTTACACAGCATTTTAAGTATCCAGTTGAACATTGAAACTGAAACCAAAAGACTACATCAGTGATTTTATTAACTTTACTAAGGTAAAGCGAAATCTCTCAGACATCTAGATGTCTCACTCAACAACCGAACACACACTTGACAACACCTGTGTGTGTACCCAGACCTGTTGACCAAGAAAGTCATACGCCTACCACTACCACCTTCAACCCCCCTTGGGGGTTGAAGGTGGTAGTGGTAGGCGTATGACTTTCTTGGACAGCAGGTCTTCTTGAATCTACAGTCACATCCTGGTGCAAGTGCTTCAAGTGACAGGATAGTAGTAATGGTAGTATATTATAGTGTCACTTTTCCTTGAATAATTACCCCTCAAACTGTGATGTCAGTTGTTGAACTTGAAACTGACAGAAAAAAAAATATTGCTGTGACCCATTTTGCTTCAAATGATTGCAACTGTGTTTGGGTATGGTTGCAGCCATTACCTTTTACCACTAAACCACTTTCAAAATGAAATTACGTGATGTTATGTGACTTCGAAGTTAAATTACATTTTTGCTTTACAACAAAAATTTAATGTGAGCATAATACATGCAATCTCAATCATCCCTGACCAAAATATTTAGGAGGGCAATTTTTCGCTCTCCTTAATTCTTTCAGGAGGGCAGTAAGGAGAGCTAAAAAATCGCTCTCCTGAAATTGCCAAGCCTGCAGACACAAAGTTTTTAAGTAGGATAAATAACTCGTTTGTGTTGGATAGGCGAGAAAAAGCATCCCGTCTCGGGCCTAACGGCCCTCGACGGGGAGCTTTCTCTCGCCTATCCAACACAAACTCGTTATTTATCCTCTACGTAGTGCACTTTTTCAGTCACAATAGTAATACCTTGAAGGGAATATAACCTAAATAGCATACAAGTATATGCACTGAACATTACAGGTGCAATTGAACTCCAAAGCAATCTGAGGATGGCAACTGTTTCGCACTCCTTGATTTTCTAGACTGCCAGGCCTGAATCAATACCCCGTGTATAGACCTCTTATAATAAGACAAAAATGGGACAAAATATGCCTTGGACCCAAAATTCGGTCTTACCAGTTCGTGTGACCTACATTTTTTTCACGGACAACAAAACTTCCGCCAGACACAGCCTGACATGGTATTGAGTGCCGGGTCAGTGAAAACTCATTATTGCAAGGGATACAACCTTTTGCGGGCAGCAACATTTCAGTCATTGATGATGAGACGGGCATAATCCGACGCATGTAGCAGCGAGTTGGAAGTGAGCACGAGATTGGGTATCCGGGGTCTCTCCATGGAAAATGGAAGGCCTGTGTGACCTTCCGTCGGCTTCTTTATATATGAATGGAATGTTTTCCAGCCACAATACCCCAGCAAATTTATACGCTGTAAAAACAAATGTTTATTTTCTAAGCACAGTGTTATATTCGTCTCTGTATCACTGAATAAACAGGTTATGGTGTTAAGGTGTTTAACTGCTAAATGAATCTGCTTAACTGATATGGGAATGTGTTTAACTTATTTAAATATTTGAAGCGTCTATAAATCAATTATTTTTTTAACTTTTAAGGCACTTCGTTTAAGGGGATGTCCAACGTAAATTTGGTCAATTTTCAGGTAATTTTCTTCCAAGTCTAAAAAAGACCCAAAATGAATAACCCCAATAAATTATATATCAAAATGTTTGGAATGAAACGTAGAACATGAGGAAACTGAAATTTGCCATGGAACTGCTGCCATATGGTAGATAGCACCGCCTAAAAATCTGCTATGGCATAAGTAACCGACCAGATTTTAGACAATAAAATACCTTAAATTTGTTGAATAGTTCAATTCTGCAATCCTTCTAGTACAGGCTCGGAGAAATCGTTTTATCCTTCTTGCAAGGAATAGACCGCAAGACCAATTGTAATTTAGGATGCCCACATTTCAAAAGGGGGGCCATTTTCCTTGTGTTTGTTTACCTTTTATGAAGTTCACCAAGGGTCAAATCCACACAGTTCAGAAGAATAAGTATGGAGTCATGAGAGAGTGCATCAATGAAAAATGAAGAATGTCCAATGTGGCTTTTGTGAGTCTGCTGTGACCATACCCCCACAATCATGTGCCATTTTGCATGAGATCTGTATCAAATTGGTAAAATAAGATGAGATTGATACACCAAAAAGGGTTAACTGCCAAACTTCCTCATTTAGTGTTATATTTGTCCATTTCTGGGGTTGCATGAGCAATGACAGCTGCCAGGTGTCATTTGAATGTTCAAGTGTGGCCAAAACAACAAAAAATGACCTGTTCTGCATGCAGAATACTTTCACCAATCGGCTACACTTAGTTAGAAATCCTGGCAGTAGGTAATAAATGCCGATTCAAAGACAGGTGTACATGTACGTGTACATGTACACGTACATCGATGTACACCTCCATAGGATTTAGTGTTAAAATCGTGTACAGGTACACGATTTTAACGTTTTTTAGGGTGTCTTAGAATCGGCTTTGCCAATTCAAAGACCACTGGATTGTATCCAAGAGTGAAAAAAACGCATGAAATTTTACGTATGTGTACATGTACCGTCTGATTTGAAATCGGCAAATGGGTTTCCCCCATAGGATTCAGTGTTAAATTGCGAGCAAAAAACGTGTTGTCGTTTCTTAATCATCATCTTGCTGATTCTAAATCATCCGCGTCTGTACACGATTTTAACACTGAAACCCTGTGGAGGCGTACACGGAAATCCATTTGCGGATTTTACGTCGGAAATCGAATCGTGTACGGTACACGGAAAAGAGGTGGTCCTGAACCGGCAAACCCACTGTCACGTTTCCTGAAGAAATAAAAAAAAAAGTGATTGATATATATAGGAGAGAAAAAAATATATATATAAATAAATAGTTATTTAAAAAATAAATATATCAAATCGAATAGATAATAAAAAATAAATACGTAAATCATGAGCGATTCTCAGACTATTAGAGTAAGGTTTCTTTTAAAAATGCTAATGAGAGCCTACGCATTCTGCGTGAACGAACAACTAGGTCGTCTCTTGTTAGAACGATGCGTCGGATGTCGGGATCACCTAGACTTCGATCATGAGAATCATTCGTGTCTGTGGATGGAAAGGGAAGATATGGTCGTCAAGTATTTCGAACCGGCGTTCGAACGCGTTCAAATCGATGAAGTGATCGCGTTTTGGAAGAGATTACTCTTCTGTAAGGATCAAAGCAAGCCCACAATTTCGGAAGAACAGAAATTGGCGCGTAAAAGTCTGACTTTAGAAGATAAGGGATGCGTCATGAAATTATTGTTCAATGAAGCATACGTCTAAGTTTCTCGTTGATATGAAATAAGGGAGAATAGAAAATAAAATAAATACACACATAAATTTTTTATCTAATATTAGAAAGAAAAAAAACCAAAAATGAGAACCAGAAATAAATTGTATCCGACGTTAGATGACGACGAGGATGAGAAGCCGATCAGCGTTTTGCCGACGGCACCGTCGCTAGAAGAAAAAGAAAGAGGAGAGAGGTATCGCATCGATCAAATCAGTAGAATCCAAGAGTATCTAACTCGAGAGAGAGATTCTCGTCATTCTCTCAAGAAGAAGTATTCGCGTTTCGTGAAATTCGTCAACGCGATCGACATGACACTCATCACGATTTCCATGGGTTTACACGCGGCCGGCATCGGATTGTTGTCGACCGCGGTCGGCATTCCGATCGTGTTGACCGTAGAAGGAGTGGCTCTCGCCGCCGGATTGTTTAGCACGCTCGGAAACTTTTTGAGTAGGAAATTATATCTGAAGGCAAGGAAACACGACAAGATTCGCGTCTTGGCCGACTCCAAGATCGACACGATATCCGAAATGATTTCTATGGCGTTGAAAGACGGTAGGATATCGGACGGAGAATACTTCGCGATATTGAGTGAGAAAACGAAATACGATGCCATGAAAGAAGCCATGAGAATCAAGACTCGTCAGATCATCAAGGAAGAGATGAAGGATTCTCTCGTGGAAAAGGGGAGGAAAGAGGCCAGGGAGGAATTCAGTAAGATGATAGTACTCAAGAGCAGCGATTGAAAAAATATATATATATAATAAGAACAGAATTAATTAATTATTAAATTTATATATAATATAAAAAACGAAATTAATTTAAATAACTCTTAAAAATGTATTGCGTAAAGTGTAAGAGAGTTACCGAGACGAGTAATTCTCGAGAAGTACGAACTAAAAATGACAGACAGATGCTTCACGGAATTTGCGATGTGTGTGGTTCTGTCAAGACTCGATTCGTCAAAAAAAAGAACGCGAGCAAAGGTAAAGGCATCGTGAATAAAATTATCAATAATCTACCTTTCGAAATGCATCTGCCTGGTCACAGTTTCACGAGACCCGGAACGAAATTGAACAAGAGACTCAACGCCGATCTGACACCCAAATCTTGGAGCAAGCCTGTAAATAGGGTGGACGCGGCCACGTATGATCACGATCTGTGCTACGCTGGACATCCCGACACCAAGACTCGCAATGACGTCTGCGATAAAAACATGTTGGGGAAATTGAGAGGCATATCAAATCCGACCAGGAGAGAGAAGATAGAACGTTCGCTGGTCGGCAATCTGATCGGTGCGAAACGTCGATTCGGATGGGGAGTTCAAAAAAAAAAAGCGCATCGGAAAAGAAGAAGAAACGATTATTGACGAGCGAATTGGTCGAGGAGTTACACAAACCCATAGTGCGTAAATTTCGAAAGAGAAGGGTGTTCGTGAAGGGTTTGGATGATATTTGGTCTGCCGACTTGGTCGACATGAGATCGTTTTCGAGGTGGAACGAGGGCGTCAAATATCTATTGACGGTCATCGACGTGTTTTCCAAATACGGTTGGATCAGAGCTTTGAAGAATAAATCGGGACCTTGCGTCGCCGAGGCTCTGAAGAGCGTGTTCGACTCGTCTTCTCGAAAACCGAGTAAATTGTGGGTGGATAAGGGAAAGGAATTCTACAACAAGCACGTTCATCGATTGGCAGACCTCTACTCGATCGAAAATCGAAGCTTTGGATGGAGAAGAGATCATCGGAAAGTTTTACGAACAACAATTACAGAAGACAAAGTTCTGATAAAGAAAACAAATTTCTTTTATTTACTTTCTTTAATATTTTCTTGTTTACACATATATATATAAGAGAGAAAAATAATAATAAAAAATAATTAAAAACTATTTTTAGATAAAGAAAGCAAGTTAATTAATAAACAAATAAAAAACTAAAATCCTTTAAAATGACAAATAGACTAGATATAGCACAAAGCATAGTGAAAGATGAAAGTATTCAAGAATATGAGGTTCACAAATATGAACCGGTAACCGGAATGAGTTTGAACAATGCGGGAGAGATAAGAATTAACGTCGAAACTCAAGATCTATTCATACATCCTAGCGAGAGTTACATAGTGGTGCAGGGACGTCTCACCAAGGAAGATGGGAGTGACTACGCCGACGACGACACGGTTACTCTAGCCAATAAAGGCATCATGCATCTATTCAGTAATATAAAATACATGCTATCCGGACAAGAGATAGAATCTGTGTTTCATCCCGGTCAGGCCACCACGATGTTTGGACTCTTGACGTATCATGATGATTTTTCGAAATCCAGAGGACTTAATCAGTTGTGGGTGAAAGACACCGTCGGCCCTGCTAGCGCCGGCGCCGCCTTGATATTCGACTACGTCGTCAAGACGTCCAGACCTAAAGGAACGTTTTCGTTCAGGATACCTTTGAAACACATCTTCGGATTTGCGGACGATTACAACAAGATCATGTACGGATTCAAACACAATCTGATGTTGATTCGAAAAGGAGACGACGACGCAATAGTGAGACTCACTGCGACCAATGCGGGTAAGATAATTCTACACAAGATATCGTGGTTCGTTCCGCACGTGGAGCCTTTGATCGTGGAAAAAGTGCGTCTCTACAAGATCATAGAATCCAAGAGTAAATTACCCATGGGATTTAGAATGAGACAGTGTGACACGGCTAGCATTCCACCCTCCACGAATCACTTCGATTGGAGATTGATGGTGAAATCCGCTTCCGAGAGACCGCGTTTCATCGTGGTTGCGTTTCAGACCGATAGGGATGGGTCTCAGGAAAAGAATGTGTCGCTGTTCGATCACTGCCATTTGAGAAACATGCAAGTGTTTCTGAACGCCACGAGATACCCAGCAATGGATTACAATGCGTCATTCGACAAGAACGATTTCTGCAGACTGTACGGCGATGCCGCTGATTTTAGAAAGAAGTATCACGGTCCAGACGAATTGATGAGCAACCCTAACATATCTCCCGGCGAATACAAGTCGATGTATCCCATGTTCGTATTCGACGTCAGTAAACAGAGTGAACGACTCAAGAGTAGCGTCTTAGACATTCAGATCAAGATGCAATTCGATAGGAACGTGCCGAGAAAAAACGAAGCCTTCGCCCTGGTCCTGTCGGACAGAGAATTACAATTCGAATCGGACGGAAATAAGATGTCGATCATTCGATGAGAGACGAGTGTGAAAAAAAAATATATATAAATAAAAATTTTTAAAAATTATTATAAAAATGAATGATAAAGAAAGAGAATACTTAAGAAGAAACAGACGTGTTTTGATTAAAAATATTTCACAAGATTCGTTAGCAATAATTCTAGACACTTTGGTCGAAACAGAACCTTTGATATTGACTGATTATATGAGACGTGAAATCGAAAGTAAAATCTTGATAGAAGATAAGACCAGAAAACTTTTAGACACGTTGACGTATAGAGGACCAACTGCTTTTCGAGAATTTATAAAAGCTCTTCGAAATGCTAAAATAGATGTCGACGCATGTTTCGAGATAGGTGATCCAATTTCACGAGATGAAACATTATGAGAAATAACGTATTAAAACAAAACTCAAAAAAAAATAAATAACTGAATAAAGTAATGTGATCTAGAGAGATTGAACATCTTTCTAAATCTCATTACTTTTTTTTGGGGGGGGGGGGGGTTTAATAAATCACACATTATTTTTTTTTAATTCATTATTTTCCACGCGTTCACTGTTTGTTCAAAGGAACTAATTCGATCAGTACACTCACCACGGAAGTGGTGGCTTCGGGATTATTGGTTTTTGTAACGAAATTAATCCTGTCTCCAGCATTCACTTTGAGAGGCATGCCGAACGTGCTAACATTCGCGTGTTGATTCTTAGTCTTTTCGACGCTGTATCTCTTATCGCTCTCTACTCCATTCACCATGAGATTGACGACCGCTCTGTTATTCAAATCCAAGGAAGCCAGACTCATTCGAAGGATTTCACCTCCCAGCAGCATGGGATATCCCACCTGACCATGTTTCGATCCGCTACCTCCATTTCCGAAAGACCACTCAGCTTTTCCTTCATCTAAGGTACCGGCCTCCTCGGCCCACACAGTGATCAATTGTCTAGCATATTTGACTTTCTCCACCACCAAAATCAGGGTGCAGGCATCCGTCATGTTCACGGGATCCGGTAGATTCGTGAGCGTGTGTCCACCCATGTCTAGTTTACCTTCCATTATGTCACCCTTTCTCCAGACTGAGTTGTCGTCCATGTACTTTCTGCTGACCGCGCTGGAATCGAATTCGGGATCGTGACTGAGTCCGAATAAATTCTTACCGTTCATGTCGATACCACCCTCCATGGTTCCGCCAGATTGTTTGTTCAGGTAGAGATCATCCAGTTGCAACACTTGCAATTCTAGGTATTCTTGTGATCGTATCACGGCAGAATCCACATAGCCCTTGTTGACCGCGGTTGAGTCCCCATCCGTGTCGTCGACCTTCGACAGATTCAATATCTTGTTGAATCCCGCATTCAGATCCGATTTCATTTCTCGTCTGTCAGACTTTCTCTGTTCCAGATCTACGTAGTGTTTGGTCGGCACGTCCTTGGGATTCGTGGGAGTGGCCATGTTCGTTATCTTGTTAGAATTGGCGTTCAATTCTGAGTGCATCGTTTTCTGAACGTATCTATTTCTCAGGTGTTCGCTGAATCTCGCGTGAGAGTCGTCCATGTATTTCTTGGTCGCGGCATCGGTGGGATCTATGGGATTCGCGACGTTCACCAAACGTTTGGATTTCAGATCGAGATCATCGGTCATGGTTTTATCCACGTAATTATCTAGCATGATTCATTCAAAATCGGCGTTCCCCCTGTCGACGTATTTTTTAGTCGCAGCATCTGTGAGATCTATCGGCTCGGGAAGATTGTAGAGCTTCTTATCGTTCATGTTCAAAGGTTCTTCTCGAGGTTCGTATTTCCGACCGTAACGTTCGTCCAAGTTGGCAACGTCGTAACCATCGTCAACTTCGAACGTCTTTCTTAGGTTGACTTTTTCGTCGTCACTTCTACCAAATTTATCGACTGGCATGTTGTTGTGGGATTTTTTTTGTTTTTTAGAAAAAATATATTCAAAACGCAGTTTATTAAAAATGAACTATTTTATTTTTATTTTTCGTTTTTATTCGATTAAAATTTTTAAAAATAATTTATTATCTTTATATATACTATAAAAAAAAAATCTCTCTCTAATGTAAATCATTGAGAATGTCTTGAAACTGATCTCCTTCAGACCATCTCTTGAGAACGTAGAGACACAGGTGACCGCAAAACACTTGATCTGGTGATTGCACTTGTTCCGTGTTGTAACGAACCATCGATTTGTTGAAATAGTTCTTTATTTCTTTTGGCGGTGAGATTCCGTAGCTGTCGAAATAATAATTTTTCTTCTTCCCGTTCTTGATCCACGCCACCCAGTGAGTGCCTTCACCCGATGAATCGTCTAGATTTAAAATTCCGCATTCCGATTGTCGAGGTCTTCTCTTCGGCAAGGCATCTCTGGAAAACACACCTAGAAAATCTTTGATTTTCAAATCTTTTGCCGCATTCAACAGATCGATGTTGGATAGGGGTTCATTAGGTAAGACGACACCTTCTATGGATATCTTTATTTTCTTATTCATAAATGCGTATATATTTTTTTTTTTTTTATTTTTTTATTTTATTATAATTCACTAAAATGACGTTATTTTTTTTTTTTTTCTTTTTAAACTAACTCTCTCGATGTCTCTATCGATTTCTATAATTTTGAATCCATCTAATTTCTCTTGATTTTCTGGAATCCTATCATCCACAATCATATCTGGAATCCAATCATCCACATTCATATCATCTCTAATTAGATCCACAGTCCAATGTCCGAGTTCTAAAGTGTTTATTTTATCGTCTAACATGAATCTTTTATCATCGTCAGCCGTTAGCGAAATCTTGTTGACTATTTCGGTATACAAGTCGTGATTTTCGCTTCGAATCGATTTCATAGTCTTATACACCGGACCACTTCCTAACAGACAATCTTTATACTCTTGGAAAGAGATGTTTTTCTTCACCACGCACGCTTTAACCCCTTTGCACTTCTTGATCTCTTCATCTTCTAGACGATAAGCATACAGTTTGGGTCTCAAGCCCATGAATTCGACGATTTGTTTACCATCGCTCTCGTCCTTAAATTTACCCAACACCTACTTGTTGTCGTTCAATTGAATGTTGGACGGGTGATCGACGGGATAATTGCTCGTGTTGAACCACGTGGCCATGTCCGGAGATATATCTCGGTAGACGTCTTTCGTGTCTATCTCGTAAACTAAACTGTCCATGTCGGTGAACAGTAGTTTGGCTTTATCACCAAATTTTCGTTTGACGTAATCGTAGTGAAACTCGTACATCAATCGCTTGCTGATATCTAAGATGATCGGTCCGAGATAATACGGTTTGTTGAACTTCAGGTGCATCTTTTGCATGTGAACGGCCACTAGATTTTCGTCGAATATGGTTCGGTGTTTGTAATTGGGTTTCGCCACTAATTTTTTAGCTCTTTTCTCAGACGTGACGAGTTGAACGTCGGATCTCTTCCAGATGTTTTCCATCGATTTACCGTACACGCAGTTGTTCATGAGTTTGAAGAAATCTTTTTCGAAATCGTTCTCGGCTCGAATTCTGAGATTCGTGTTGAGATCGATGTATTTTTTCATCCAAGGCTTTTCGTCGAAACGAATGATGTGATGTATGTCGACTAATTTCATCCCGTAATCGATGTATTGTTTCAAATTGTCGCTGTAGACGACGTAGTTACGTTTGTTAAATAAATTGGGAATGAGTTTTTCCTCGTCTCGTTCGTTCGGTTCCATTCGTTCGGGAGCCAGCGGATAAGCATTGTGTAGATCGTGTAATTCTTCCGGGTAGTTCAAATCGACTTCTAAAATGCAAGGATAGTCTCTCCATTTTTGCATCTCTTCCGGTTCCGTCACCCATTTGAAATTTCCAATCAGTAAAGGATGACTCATAGCCCAACCATACAGATTATTAACGTCCCAATACTGTATGTATTTAATCGACCGTTTCGAATCGAAACCTTCTTTCCTGTAGGGATTGTTAGCTTCAGAATATCTGTGAGAGATCATCGAGACGCCACCTCTCGCAGCCCTTTCGAACATGAGCAACATGTTCACATCGGATACTAATTCCAATTGGACTTCGGTGGTCTTCAACAGAGCGTCCCATGCCAGACCGGGTGCGGTGAAATACCAAGCAGGATCCACATCGTAATTTCGACGACAGACGTCTCAAAAATTTTCGAACACGTCTGCCAAGAGCAGAACCCCAGTCTTCAGATAGAGATAATCTCTCATGGTTTTCATATCGAATGATTTCCACACGTTTTTAGCGTGTTCGTAATTCTCGTCGGAAATGTCGGATTCGTATAATTTCGAATAAAAATCTTCTTTCGAAGGTAGTGCGGTGTCTTCGAATCTCTTTAGATCGTTCATGTAATCGTAAGGATAGACTCCTTTCCTCAACATGACGTCCACTCGTTCTCCGAAATGTTCGCTCATGATTTTAAATTTATCCTTCCTCATGTTATCGACTAATTTTTCCAGAGCGGTCGACATGAATTTAAAACTGCCGATGAAACGTATGCCTCTACGAATGGATTTCGTTTTTTCTTCCAACGTATTTCCGTCGATTACTCTTTTCTTCTCCATGAGCTTCCATTTCGTGAAGGAAATGTATCTTTCTTCGCTGTTCGCGATGCAATTTAATTCTTCGTTTGAGGTGCCGAGATTTTTCACGAACAGATGACTGTCGTAACCTGAGAGATTGTGAAACATCACCGGATAGAAAGCAGCATATGGGGCAAAATCGGACACATTACGTAAGTTATAAGTCGAGATATCATAAAATAGTGGCGGTAGGAGGATGCTTGGACTTTCACAATCTTGTGGATGTGCCGTCTCTCTTCAAGTGAATGCCATCCTAATTCTAAAAGTAGACGCCCTTTCGGGTTGGAATGTGTTACTTCTGAGATAAAACGAGCGGCGTCATAATCCTTATGTGCGCCTTTATACTGGAACGTGTAAATAAGATAAGTTATCTTATCTACACATTCCAGTATAAAGGCGCACAATCCCATACTGGACTAGTATACTTTAGTATCGGTAATATGAAAGACAGGTACATTATTTTAAGAGTAGCTACAAGCATATCTGAAATATCCTTACATACATTTACTGCCATTACCACCTGAAAAGGGTTAACAAAGCACTTTTATTCAGGGTGAATTCTAGATTTTTAATTTGGGATAGTCGCCAATTTGCACGTTGATAGATTCTTTCAATATATTCGTCCCAGGACGGGTCAAACTGGAAAGTTTGTCCAAAGTATTTATGATGTTTATGACGTGAATAATAAGGTGGAAACAGAAAATATTATGTTGGGAGGAGAAATATTTCTACTCACTGATAAAAGTGATATTTGCGTTTTCTGGGGGCT
Source organism: Pictodentalium vernedei (assembly GCA_031216915.1). Lineage (NCBI taxonomy): Eukaryota > Metazoa > Mollusca > Scaphopoda > Dentaliida > Dentaliidae > Pictodentalium > Pictodentalium vernedei. The sequence goes on along the minus strand of CM062295.1, from coordinate 633,406,134 downwards.
AAAAGTTTCAAACCATTTATGTGTCCTTTATTTATTTGCTGCAGGTCCTTGTTAATTGAATTTGTTATACTCGAAGCCGGAGGCGCGGTGGCGTTGCGGTAACCGGTTCTCGTCCGATCACCGAAGTTAAGCAACGTCGAGCCCGGTTAGTCCTCGGATGGGTGACCGTCTGAGCGATCGTTTCGGACTCCCGCGTTGTGTCCTTGGGCAAGGCACTTAGCCCCGATTGACCACATGGGAGCACGATGACGCCGTGTACGAAGGCGTACTGCACGTCGATGGTGCGCATGTCTTCAACCAATCTAACCTGCCTGTGGTGCAGTGCGGAGTTACGATGTTGGGGAGCTGGCAGCTGCTCGTCGTTGCTCGGTGGTTCTCTCCGGGTACTCCGGCTTCCTCCACCCGTCAAACTGTCACGATCATGATTAGCCATTGTGCATAAGTATGTGACCTTAAACACCAATAAATAAATAAATATAAATATTATACTCGTGGCCAATATGTCGCCCTTGGTTAAACATGTATCATCGGCAAGCAAGCAAGTAATTGCTTCAATATTTCCAGAAATATTATTGGTGTAAATGAGAAATAGTAAGGGACTTTGCACTGAGCCTTGCGCAACACCAGACTCGATATTACTACACTCTGAGTAACAACCATTCACACAGACACGTTGCTTGTGATTCCAGAGATAACTGTCAAACCAGTCGAGACGAGGTCCTGATATACCATGCTCTTCTAATTTGAAAGGATAGGAAAGAAGGCCACGATGCGTTACCCAATCAAATGCTTTAGAAACGTCAGGAACTACTCCGCATGTCATTTGATTTTTATCTAGCGCATTACATAAACTATGATTATGAAATTCTGTATTGTGCTGAGGAAGGAAACCCGACTGAAATTTATAGAACAAGTTACATTAGTTGTAAAAAGGGAGTAGCTGGCTTTGAAAACTAATCGTTCCACTAACTTGCCAGCATAACTGAGCAAAGAGATTTGACGATAATGGTTAGGATCTTTGGGGTCCCCTTCGTGGATATTGGTGTTACGTCAGTGAGTTTACATTCACATGGAAAACACATGAGAGATTTTTGATACCCAAGAAACAGTGATCTCTGTACAGTTGACTTTGTTTCTTTCAATATTCTATGGCCTATGCCACCGTGTCCGCTAGCCTTCATTATATTTATGGCGGCCAATATATTATATGTGTCAGATAAACGAACGGAGATTTCACATCTGATCCTAAAAGGGTGCAGATAATGATTAACGGAATATTATTTGCTGCTCAACAGGAAGGTTTCGTTTAACAATTCGTCTTGCTCGACATCATCTTCGATAATCGTTACACCAGACATTTGCTGAAGCGGAGGGATCTCAGGCGTATTCATAAAATTATTGAGAAACGTTTTTTAACTATGTGCCAAAAGTGTTGTTTCGATTCTGTGTTTGGTACCAGTGATTCATTCAAGTTATCATAGTATTTCTTTTTCGCTATTTTCTTTCATATTATTGTTTCTTATAGTTTAATGTACTACTGTAATGCTTTAGTGCAGATCTACGTGTCGTATGCGTTCGCGGATTTGACGCATCACAGAGCTATCAAAACAAGGTTTATCACATTTTCTTATCACAATCTCTTTTCGGGGAACACACATTTCAACATTATAAGTTATTGTGATTAATTGACGGTAACATGGTCTGAGGTTTGCGACTCGGAGCTTATGTTCAACAGAGACGCGAAGCGTCGAGGTTGAACATAAGCTCCGAGCCGCAAACCTCCTCAGACCATGTTACCGTCAATTCATCACAATAACGTATATGTTCCAATAAGACACTACTCATAGCCCAAAACCTACATCGTGAAATACGACAGGCTTATTTACTAAACTTGCGATCGTTAAAAGTTGCCTTGTTGAAGGCAACTTTTAACGATGGCAGGTTTAGTAAATAAACCTCTCGTGTATCCACGACGGCACTGGATAAATAATCAATAAACCAGATAAACTCATTCCATCTTAGTTCAAATCGTAAATCGGTTTGTAATTTAAACAATACTTAATCTGGAACACCGTCTGCTGTACACATGAAACATCCAGAAAAATGAAGCGGCTTGCCAGTCACTCCCTTGATGAAGCAGTTACGAAACGGACGACGTCATTGCAAATATTTCGCGTTGTGACGTCAGACGGTAACATTTGCTACTTGAGCCGTAAACATAGAATATACTAAGCGAGCTCTCGTCCAATCACAGGAGGAGGATTGTAGTCTTTCTGGAACATAATTCAACAAGGTAGATGTGAAATTCGATACAGCTCCATCTGTCGATAGTTGATAACAGGTCAGATTTTATCAGTCCGTTTCTAAAGTTAGTGTGATCAGTTTATGAAAGTATGTATTTATACACTACCCGCTTCGTTGCAAGTTTGTAAGGTCTTATGGAGGAAATATTGGCAAACAGATTAACAGCGAACAACAGTCAGGCTCCCCAGCATACTAACTCCACACAAGCAGGGTTAGCATTGGTTGAAGACAAGTACACCATCGACGTGCAGTACGCCTTAGTACACAACGCCACTGTGCCTCCACGTGGGCTATGGGGATGAAGTGTCTTGCCGAAGGACACAACGCGGTTGCCGCAGGTGGGATTTGAACCTAGTACCTCTCGGCTTGCAGTCTGCACTTTTTCCTACTGCGCCCCCGTGGGCTCATTTACGAGATTTCTTAAATTAAACGTAGAGATAATATTTTCTGGAAGTCCATTACTTTTTAGAAAGTCACAGTTTGGACCATCAACCAAGACGATTGACCGGTTTTTGGACATTTCTGCTTCAATGGACTCTCCAAGTTTAGAACAGAAATCAACAACACTGAGTGCAGATAATCAATACGTTGCACATGGGAGAAATTTAGATTTAGTCCCAGCTTCAACCCATAGAATAACATCTTCAGATTGAAGATCTGGCACTGGAACAAAGTATAAGTCATGTGCAAAATACTCTGCAATTTCGCACCATACTGTTTTCAAGCCTTCCTTATCGGGCTTTGGAAATTTGATATATTATAAGTTATCTCCACTAACATATATGATATATGGCGATTTAATACCTGGCTGTGGTTTTTAAACACCGAGCCGCAGGCGAGGTGTTTAAATGAGACACCAAGGTAATAAATCGATAACGTTTTTGTCCAGTTTGTAACACAATAGAAACCTAGTGGAAATAAATTTGCGGACGCGTTTCTCACGCCACATAATCAGTTGGACCAAATTCGCGAATAATTGTTTTGTTTTTACAAACGCATATGACAACAGATAGAGTTACATCCCTCAGGTCGTTAAGGAAACGAGTAAACAGTATTTTCTTCACATATCGTCCCCTGAGTTCCAATGTGTTCCATGTGCCTACTGGCACTTAGAACACTTGGAACTCAGGGGACAATATTTGCTTTTATTTTATTTTTCTCAAGTTTCATTTAATTACCCGGCTATTTAATTTATAACAGCAAAATATCAAAGAATTGTCGAAAATCTGATGATATTTGTGACTATTTTCAGGTTTTTTGGTTCCAGTTTTATATCGAGGGGACCAAGAGCAAAAAAGTTTTCATTTAAACCATATACCCCCAATGTTTCGCATGCCCATATACCTTGGATGTTGCACGCTTTCGAATACCTTGGATGTTGGGTGCAGCCTTTGCCATGGATGTTTGTCCAAAGCATTCTGACCAATCAAAAGACAGAATTTATCGGGATTTAGGGACAATAATATTTATCGACTCAAATGAATCGTCCAGGTGGGGTTCTGTAAAACAGAGTATTCATCACATAGATTTATCAAATATTCCGCTTTGTTTCGTGTGGTCAGTATATTGTAATGCATAATGGAAATGAAAGTGGTAGTGGCTTCAGAGTTTGGACTGGGATGCGACTCAACATCACCAAACGTTTGAAATACAAACTTCATTATGTTACAACAGTCTAAAATCTCCTGTGGTTCACAAGGGGTGGTGGAATTTCTTTGCATAAATCCAATACGCATCACCAATGAACGTTCCATGCCCAGTTGGGTTCTAATCATGTAATATGACCCTGTAGTACCATAGCGGAGGTGGTGGGATAATGGTAGGGTCCCGAAACCGATGACAGGACTGGTTGTTGTCGTAGATATAAAAGTCATCGACTATCTTATTATTATTATTATTATTATTATTATTATTATTATTATTATTATTATTATTATTATTATTATTATTATTATTATTTACTGGTGTTTAAGGTCACATACTTACAGTACGTGGAGAGTGGATTGTAACTAAATCACCCGCGGAGTGGAGTTATCACCCAAGCTATAACTTTCAAATTTTGTACATATCGACAAAAAACACAAGCAATGTTTCAGCCAATGGACCTCCGGGTTTAACCCGGAGGTCCATTGGCTGAAACTTTGCTGGTGCTGGTTATGCTTTGCAACAAATTTGCAATTATTTCTCGGGTGGAATCTCCACTCCGCAGGTGATTTAGTGACAAAACACTCTCCACGTACTGTATACACAATGGCTAATCGTGACCGTGACAGCTTTACGGGTGGAAGAAGCCAGAGTACCCAGAGAGAACCACCGAGCATCGGTGAGCAACTGTCAGCCCCTCAACATTCTAACTCTGTTCAAGCTCCGCTGAAGCAGGGTTTCAGCGGACGAAGACATGTGAACCATCGACGTGCAGTACGCCTTAGTACACGTCATCGTGCCCCCATGTAGGCAACCGGGATGAAGTGCCTGTTACAACCGATAATGTTACAACGCCGCATAATGTTACACCAACGCATAATGTTACAAAAAATGTAGTTAACAACCGATAATGTTATAAACTCCGCATAATGTTATAATTTTTTTCAACCCGTTATGTTATAAAAATCGACGCATAATGTTATAACTTTTTTCAACCCGTTATGTTACAACAAATTAACCGATAATGTTATAACTTCAAATAAACATATTTTTGGTAATTTATACTGTCATGGCATCAGTTTCAGGTGGAGACCGTTGGTCTGTATTTGAGGGAACTCTTCAGTTCCCAGTGTAGAATTGGACCATTCTGACTTTAAATAATATATACCATTATTGTAATAAACCCGTTTCTGTGATAAATTACGCGTCCATTATATGGTCGGACATTAGGTAAAGATACTATCCTATATTTAAAGGATACTTAACCCACGGAATCCTCCTTTTCGTCGTATGAAGCAGTGAAAGCTATGAAAATGAGCAAGATGCGCGCAAAATCATACGTCTCAAAATGAAAGCTATGAAAATGAGCGCAATGAGTACCTCTTCACACGTCTCATACCCTCATTAAGGATACTATCCTACCTTTATTTGGGAGTGTTTGGGTTAGTTTTCTGAAGATTGTCGGGTTGTTTGGATTAATTCGATATCTATTGTCGGATTGTTAGGGGTGAGACGGAGCACGTGTCCCCATAACAACACGCGCTGCACATACGTACTCCTCCCACCTATTACCATGACAATGATGTCACAACATCCCCCCCCCACGCGCACTATCATGACAACCCAACATGACCGCCCAGTCACGCGACATGACGTCATTTCCACCGGTTCTGCCCCGGAGTCTTACAAAATGGCTCATTTTCAACATACATAACTACTCAACACCATCACCAACACCGCCACAACACCAACATCAACACAACTCCTCTTCCACGGCCTCCTTCTTCTCCCTACATATGTACACTGCCTGTTCTAGTGATTCCGCCTTTTCCAGAACCTGTAATCCCAAATTCATCACGTCTACTTCTTCCAACATCTCCACCATCTATATTATCATACCGTCTCGCACTATTCCCTTGTAGCATTCTCAGATAGCCTTCTTTGCACAATCACCCTGATGTACTAATTCATGACCTCCTCTCTTTCTCAGCCTAATCCCTACCCACCCTATGTGGTCCTCCTAAACCCCATTTCTCTTCCTACCCAGTCTCGCATCTTATTCTTGCTCCGTGCGACACTACCAACCCGCCACATCCACCATATGTACGTCGCTCCATCCAACTTTTTGACCTCTTTTAATTAGTCTGTGTGAAACACACAGACTATTGTTTTTGTACGGTTTCTTTTTCCTTTTTTTATTTTTCTTCTTCTTCTTCTTCTTCTTCTTCTTCTTCTTCTTCTTCTTCTTCTTCTTCTGTCCTCTATGCACTTCCTTGTCCTCACGATAACTCGAAAACGAATCGTCCTATCTCGCTGATTTTTGGCATACTGGTGGACAGTCAAAAGTTCTCGGCCACCTATGTTTTTCAGTTCGCTAGAGCCACTGAGTATGGCCTAATCGGCCACAGGGCTTCCACAGCCTCCAATTTCCTGATACAGTAAATTCTTCCCAAGCAATAGGATGCTATGTTATTCACACTGGAGGTAATGTAAACACCACTGGAGTCAGCTGTCAAGAAATGAAATATAATCTACTAACCTTGTTATGATAATGGGATGTAAGTTCCTGGAACTTAGTTGAGAGAAACCCTTTACCTTGCAAGGAAATAGATTATAAATTATTCAGTTCAATGCTTTCAACCCTCTCAAGACTTCAATGTGGATTGCACATATTTTATTTCAGGCAGAATAAAGTTAACCCTTTCCATAAAAATGAACTGAATAATTGTAAAATTTGTTGAAACCTATCTTATTCAGTTCAATGTTTTTAACCCTCTCAAGACTTCAATGTGGATTGCACATATTTTACTTCAGGCAGAATAAAGTTAACCCTTTCCATAAAACTGCACTGAATAATTGTAAAATTTGTTGAAACCTATCTTATTCAGTTCAATGCTTTTAACCCTCTCAAGACTTCAATGTGGATTGCACATATTTTATTTCAGGCAGAATAAAGTTAACCCTTTCCATAAAACTGCACTGAATAATTCTAAAATTTGTTGAAACCTATCTTATTCAGTTCAATGCTTTTAACCCTCTCAAGACTTCAATGTGGATTGCACATATTTTATTTCAGGCAGAATAAAGTTAACCCTTTCCATAAAACTGCACTGAATAATTGTTGAAACCTATCACAAAACTGTTAGGATGCCGGTAACAATGCAATACTGACATGGTCGACTGTACTGTTAAATGTGTTAGTGCTATGACTGTTTAAAACTCATTTGTTAGAGGAGTTCTATAGTCTTTCACTGCGCTCGGCGTCTCACCTAGAGTGCAGAAACCTTTGGTGCCAAAGTGCCATTGAGAGAATGTCTCTGATTTGTGCCGTTCCATGCCCCGGAGTGCAAAAGCAGGTACTGTCAGCCGAGAAACTAAATGTTTTTCGCTTTATTTTCTTAACATTCAATTCTATGTGGAATGGGACACCCTTTCAGTGTGCCTTCCAAAGTAAGGGATTCTTAACCCTTTAGCCAACATAACGGAGAAAACCGTTCAACATTATTCACAGAAACGTCTATTCAGTTTTAATTACCTTTTCATTTTTGCTTGAAAAACATAGCTTATGTGCCTTTATTAGATTGAGCTCATTTTTTGGAGGATTATTTATTCATTGGTGTTTAATGTTACATATTTCTGCACAGTGGCTAATCATGACCACGACAGTTTTTCAGGTGGAGGAAATCGGAGTACCCGGAAAGAACCACCGCTAGAGCAACAACGAGCAACTGTCAGATCCTCCACACACTAACTCCACACAAGCAGGGTTAGCATTGGTTTGAAGACGGGTGCACCATCGATGTGCAGTACGCTTTAGTACACAGCGCCACCATGCACCCACGTGGGCTATGGGGTGAAGTGTCTTGCCCAAGGACAGAGTGCGGTCTTCACGCCTTGCAGCCTGCACCTCTGCCAACTGAGCCACTGCGCCCCCATTTAAAGGAATAAAATGGAGTATTTAAAGGGAATATTTTAACCTTCTGATGATTTTAATATGGGGGCATTATTCAGAAAGACCGGTAAATGCATTTTATTACACCTTAATGCATTTCTAAAGTGTATGAATGTATTTCATCACTCAAATTAGTGGGCAGAGCCAAAAATATCCATTTCTGATTCGTGTATGAAACCCTTTGAATACTGGTTACATATATGCCATTTCTGGTTTCTTATAAAAATGTTCTGATTCCTACATGAATATCTGTAAATACTGCTAATGGAAACCCATTTCTGATTTGTTCAAAAATATTTTACTCCCGAAAAATAAGCCTCCATGAATTCTCTTTCTTTATAGTTTATTCCTGATACTTAAACCCTTTTCACACAGACTTGAATTTACTGGTGGCAGTAAATTCTGTTTCTCTAGTTCCATCCGATTTTTGTTCACTGTTAGTTGTTAAAATGTCAAATTAATGAACAATAAGATATTCTTATGACTAACAAATATGCGACAAATGAGGATTAGATGCCCAAAACATGCAGAAACAGAGGCATTTGCTCATCCCCAAAGGTGTCAGTAGACTATTTTACACCACATTTCTGGAAGCGGAGACTACGCATGTAGGTAAACGTACCAACCGGATAAAATAGCACCCCTCCCCCACCACCCCGCCTTCACCATGTTGGGCACTGGATGATCCTGGTAATGACGTCACACGATTGAGTTACCAGGATAATCCGCGTCTATGTAACGTGACTAGGTCATTCTATGATAAATCCCCGGGAGTTGGTGGAAGGGGGTGGGGGTATCTCCTCGCCTTAACCAGAGCAGAAACCTTCAGTATAAATATTACATACCTTTATGCGGTAATAAATGGTAAGTGGTAAAGTCCATCTACAATAGCTGTAACTGGAATTAGTATACAGAAGTTATAACATTATCGGTTAGATTGTTGTAACATAACGGGTTGAAAAAAGTTATAACATTATGCGTCGATTTTTATAACATAACGGGTTGAAAAAAGTTATAACATTATGCGGAGTTTATAACATTATCGGTTGTTTACTACATTTTTTGTAACATTATGCGTTGGTGTAACATTATGTGGCGTTGTAACATTATCGGTTGTAACAGTGCCTTACCCAAGGACACGACGCGGGTCGTCCCTGACGGGGGATCGCACTCGGGACCTCTAGCATCGACTAGCTAGGGGTCTAGATATTACTACTCTCAGAATCCCTTTCATATACCCTCATTCTCAGAAATGGGCCGAATAGTTGCACATGTACGAACATTTTCACTAGGGCTGTCACGATTAAATCGATTATTGATCAGTCACGGCGAAATCGATTAGTATTTTTCGTTGTCGAATAATCGGTAAATTGTATCCCGTTTTAGACGTTTAGTAATTAAAAGAAAATTTGATGAAAAAACTATTGTTTCTGAAGGTAAAGACTTAAGAACATCGATGTTAAACCCTAAGAAACTGTTGGAAGCATTTGCCTTTCAGGTACATTCATCAAAGCTTTGGTGTTCTGAACTTTTGAACCGTCAGTGTAATAATCAAGACCGGTCGGCAGTTGCGAACTTCGCAACTGCCAACCGGTCTTGATTATTGCACTGACGGTTCAAAAGTTCAGAACATCAAAGCTTTGAATGTACCTGAAAGAGGATCGTCTTCGTTGTTTACTTGAGGTAGGTCAACTGACTTGAACTTCATTTTTATCGACTTCAAAGAGAGGGAGAGGGGGGGGGGGGGGGTCATCTAGGTACGATTAATCGATTATCATCTATTATTTGCGGCGATTAATCGATTCCTAAATTAAAAAATCGTGACAGCCCTAATTTTCACCAAGGAGCAACTGCTCTCATTGATATTCAGCTCATTTCACTTGTAAGATGCGGGCGTGACAACCGTTACTTATTCCTGTTCATTATTCGACATTCGTTATCAACCGATTTTATCGGCAGATAACGGATATCCAATAAGGAACTGGGAATAAGCAACAGGTGTCACGTCCCCAGTAAGATAGTAAGGAAAACATATCGCCAATGGGGGTGAGGGCACTATTATGAAATGACAGTAAACGGGTTAGGTATATGGAGTTGAAACGAGAATTCGGAAAGAATTCGGGTTTTTAAAAGTACTATCATAGGATCGAACATACAGTACGTGGAGAGTGTATTATCACTAAATCACCCGCAGAGTGGAGATTCCACCCAAGCAATAATTTCAAATTTGTTGCAAAGCATAACCAGCACTAGCAAAGTTTCAGCCAATGGACCTCCGGGTTAAACCCGGAGGTCCATTGGCTGAAACTTTGCTTGTGTTTTTGTCGATATGTACAAAATTTGAAAGTTATAGCTTGGGTGATAACTCCACTCCGCGGGTGATTTAGTTACAATCCACTCTCCACGTACTGTACCATCAATACTCTTCACCGTATTACCTCTGGCCTTTTGGCTCCATAATAATTAAGCGACATCAGAGATGACAGCCTTGTCAGGGCCCATTTCTGTATTTTCAATCATTTTCGGGTCACCGCCTGCCATTGGAATCCTTCCAGACTCATAACAACCAACCATGGCGGCATCCATGAAACAAAATGGGCCACAGAAACATGCGTCACCCTAACAACATGCACAGAGTATGCATACCAACAACACGTATCGCTACGGTAATGTCGATGACACACCATGACCACTCATGCTGATCAACAAAACAATCCAATATGGCGTTACTGGCCACGTGAATTATGACGACACTTCCCTTCGTGCTCTGTGTACCCTAATGTGGGTCGTTTATTTAATTTAGTTGGGCATTTTGGCAACCATTTCTCCCCGGGTACTCCGGATTCTGAACAATTTATTTGAATTTTTTAACCCTTTACCTACTATGGGGGCCGAAAATGGCCTGAAAAATAACCAAAATAGGCCTACCACAGCCTAAAATATCTCGGAAGTTTCTCAATAAAACCATATAAATATGGATAGCATAAGAACCAGCTCGTTGAGCTGGTTCTCATAATATCCATATTTGTATGGTTGATTAAAGGTTTTGAAGATTTTAATAAAGAGAGTTTAAAAGGTTCTTCGATCGTTTTATTTTAAATAAATTGTACTACTGACATATGGCAATGTGTTGATTACGGACAACATGAGCCAGTGGGTTTTTTTTTAATTTGATAGTCGGCGAACATCTAAAATCGGTGAAAGTCACCTCCCTGTTTTATGTCGAATGGTTGTTTTCGGCGGCTAAAATATTTTAACTGGCTTGAGTGGCTTGTGTTTTTACAGTAATTTTCAAGGAATTACTCAGGCACCAGCCTACGCTAATATATTCATGAGTATTTTTTTAAAAAGATATGTTAGCCTCTTGCTCATACTCCCCGGACGTCTGGCTCCGGTTTATAGATGATATCTTTCTGATCTTGACTGGTATTTTTGGAGTTCATAAATTAAAGTTAAGTTTTGAAAATGAAGCCAGAAAACTAGTAGGAAGCAACTCTACGGAGTTTTTTATATGAGCCTTATCCCTCCCAAGAAATAACGCCTGTATAACAACACAAAATATGACATCGGCAAGGGTCGTACAATGTAAGTTCCTAACGAGGAAAGGGAGATGGTCGGCCTTGGGATGCTACAGTCCAGGGTTTTGGTCTGTGTAATCGCGGAGGTTACCTCTCGCATGTGATCCCGAGTCAGATCTCTCGGGTGATCGGTTGTCACCATCTAACAACCCCCCTCCTATCGAGTAAAACTTTTGACCGTTGCTTCCAATGCCCCTCCCTCTCTCTCTCTCTCTCTCTCTCTCTCTCTCTCTCTCTCTCTCTCTCTCTCTCTCTTTCTCTCTTTCTCTTATTTCTCCCCTTTTTCTCCTCTCTTTCACATTCATTCATTCACCTTATCTTTATTTTCAAGGCCACGCAGAATCGGAATGAATAAGGCAAGAAATAAAAAAACAAGACCCTGTTTCATCGCGCCCCATACAGTCAGCACATTAAAACAATTACCATTCATTAAGTGACTCGGTATTGCGGCTTTGTCTAAACCATATCATCACCCATAGTGGAGCGGATTAGTGCGATTTTTTATGAAAATAGTTCACTTGATGATACAAGTATGAAATTTTCACCATGTGTTCCTTAGATATAGAAGAAAACCCTGAGATAGTTGGCCACTGAAAATTAGGCCATTTTCAAGATGGCCGACATTTCTAAAAATAGATGGGCGGCCATAATGTTTTTGTCAATGAAGTTTTGTCAGGGCTTTATAGTCTGGCCGTGGTGACTTGACATCAGGCTCTACTTAAAGGAATTTTGCAACAAAGGTGTCATTTTAAAGAGAGATTCCCCCGGTGCTAAAATTCGCATTGGGGTGGGGTGACGGTGGAGCTATTGGGATAACAGAAGACTCAGCAGTACTGAGGCGATGGATGATAGCGGGGCCGGAAATAAGTAGGGTTATCGATGAATTTGCAGATGCAGCTGGCAAATCAGAGTTGAAACGAAACAGAAGACACCATGACGATACCCCTGCTGCTCGGTAGGACTTTCAGGATAAAGACTGTAGACCATTTTCAACAATATCTGAGTATGGCAGTCCATTTGAAGAATATTCACAAGACCTTTATTCCCTCGATGTCAAAGAAGTTGCGGATAAAAAGGTAAACGAGTCGATGGCTCAGCTTTTACCTGTTGGCAGAAAACAGTATGATAAATTCCTGAAAAAATCGACAACTAATGGACAAGAAGTTTTCATGAACCCTTGGCAAAAAATAAGCTTTCCCTTTTCAGTAAAAAAATCAAGCCTCATACTACGGTGGGGAATCTGAAAATAGAGAGTTTGAAAAATGACTGTCAACTTTTTTCACGACTTTTTATATCGTGCCAAAATCGACAGTGTGTCCTTCAAAACTTTTTTCAACATGAAAACCAACAGTACCCACCATCATTATCACACAATGGTATGCTCAACTCTGGAGTAAAATCACAGCTGATGGGCGTTTTAGAGACAGGGATAGCTGCTCGAGTAGAAGAGCCTCATACTGAAGTTATGATTAGAGATGGTGCGGCTATGGTCAATGCAAAACCACCTGGAATTGCTAAAACATTTGATGACTATGCTGCTGAGGTTATTATACCATACATTGTAAGATGTGCACAAAAATGTACAAGAGTAGATGTTGTTTTTTATGTATACCTCGAAAGTACCCTCAAAGCAGGAACTCGACAGAAAAGGAGAGCTGGGTTTCGAAGAAAAGTGGTCGGTAAGAGTAACGTACCAAAGTCGTGGAGCAATTTCCTGAGGTGTGATGAAAACAAAACTGAACTGTTTGGATTTTTGGCAGATAGAATTGTAAATGCTCAGACAAACTGCCTTATAGTTGTCACTAAACGGGGTGATGTTGCCTGTAATAAGGAACTCAACACAGATATGCGGTCACCCTGTAACCATGAAGAGGCAGACACCCGTATGTTTGTTCATGCCAAACATGCGACTGTTGTTACAGGTTTTAATAGCACGACTGTTGTTATTTCCGACACAGATGTTGCTGTTATAGCCATCTCCGTGTTTACTGACCTTCAGATTAATTCAATGTGGTTAGCTTTTGGGAAGGGACAACACTTCCGCTGGCTCCCAGTACACGACATTACCAAATCAATTGGACCTCGGTCAAGTGCTTTACCTTTCTTTCATGCTTTTACAGGGTGTGATACAGTGTCTGCCTTTGTGGGAAAAGGAAAGAAATCTGCTTGGCGGGCATGGAATGTGTATGAGGCTGCAACAGAGGTTTCTGTCGACTCAGTTCACCACAGAATGAAGTTACAGAGGCAGACATGGATATCTTGGAACATTTTGTTGTTGTCATGTACGACCGTTCAAGCACAACATGCAGAGTAGATGAATATCGCCTTGATTTGTTCGCTCGAAAGCAACGTCCATACAATGGCATACCACCAACTAGGGCATCCTTATATGAGCATGTTAAACGGGCAGTTTTCCAAGCGGTCATGTTTGAGACCAGGCTTCTTCTCCAGTGCAACAGTTATCAGATCATATCAGCTGGGGTTGGCTTAAACACAACAATTTGTGGGAGCCACACTGGACTACACTCTCTGCTATAGCAGAGTGCTGTCAAGAACTACAGAAGTGCTGCTGCAAGCGTTCAACATGTACTGCAGTTAGTATCAACAAATACACCTGTGATATATACGGGCATCGATTCTAAATGCATGAGATACAAAACATTGGCATTGATATTGCAGATTATGAGGTTTATTTTGAAAATACGTGTAGGTTTAAAAAAGAAACAAATTCCTGGTAACTGCACATTTGAGCATACAGAGTTATTTCCCTTGCCATATATTGCCACAGCCTTTTAAACCACAATTGTCGTTGCTATTCATTATTTCAATTCATATCCAGTCTTGGTTCGCATAAAGGAATGATATAACAGCAGAAAAATTGCTTTAATGCTATATGTTTCACTCATATATGCTGCACTCACATCACCAATAGTGCAGATTTTTTCACTTCCGGTGGCCATCTTGAAAATAATAAGATATTCCGTGGCCAACTATCCTAGAGTACTCTATATACCAAAAGTGACTTCCATACCAAATTTCATGCTTGTATCACAAACTGAACTATTTTTATAGCAATCCGCCCCACTACCAGTGTTCACACCAGATTCGTAGTTGCCTAATAAGTATTTTCTTTTGTATTTACTCCCATTATTATTTCATCAGGCTTTGGGTTATCCGGGTTATCCCGTTTGTAATATATGTAACTTGTTTATTTTATAGATTTTATTTTTTTACACCTTTCAATGTATTTAATACCCTTGTAATATATATATAGATCCCTATAGATGAGATGGTTCATCAGATTCGCACCTTGGACTCCGAGGTGCTAACTACTGAACAATAGAGCTCCCACTTGTGATTCAAGAAACACTTGTCAGAGTGAAGGCTACCCTTGCTACCACCTGGAGTATCCAGGTGCTCAAGGGTAAAATTCACCTGACAGTGGATTTTGATAAAGAAGCCGAACCGCCTTCCTTGGAGAGATGTAGCACCCTTCGTGGGGGATTTCCAACCACACTGGTCACCCTCCTAGTGACTCGGACAAGCTGGATGAAGACCGCCAGAGCAATGCAGCCACCACCAAGAATAAGAGGAAGAGAAAGAAGGGACCCTCCGCCAGACAACGAGATGCCCGCCGAATGACGGAGTTTCTGGAGAAGAAGGAGAAGGAAGAGAAGGAGGCAAGTGAGGGCGTCATAGGGTCAACTGCTGTCGCCCCTGACTAACCCTTATCCAGCTCGGCACCCCCCTCCCAGGAGGGTCCGGAGGACTATGGGTCGTCAGGTGACAGATCGATCTCCAACCCATCTGGCTCTTCATCTGAAGAGGAGATGGAGGAGGAAGATCTGTCTATGGTACAAGAAGTGTCCCAGACGACGCACCTTCCACCCATCCAGCTCTTGCTTCTCCGGCTTCTTCGGACCGCTCGCTCCCGTAGGTGGAAGGCGGGGGAGGGGGGTCCACCTGCTGATCTGGCGCCCGGCCTACAGACACTTTTTAAATGCGAGAGCTTACATGGTGCATTCTGAATCCATTTTGCCGGAACTTGAAATTGTATTTGACGACAAAATTAATTTATGATACACCATTTAAGCGCTCATTAAAAAATATTCCGGGTTCATGCTAGCAGTCGTCTATACGCCTCTCAATCACAGGCCTGCCCCTTTGGCCCTTATGAATACTGTGGTCGCCCATGTCATTATCGTTAAAGAAATATCGGTATTTTTCTAATAATACCTACCTCAAATGCATTCTTTAATCATCTATGTTGGGCAGTTATTTTGTTATTTATTACTTGTATGTTCATGCATTATCTGTATTTCTGCTTTTAAATTGACAATTCACAATAAGGGCACATTTTGGGAAAAATCGTTTTGTGTTACACCCTTTCTTCGCTATGTTTTGCCTTGAAAAATGGCAGAAACATAGTCCGGTGACATTGTCGTTTAGAATTCTGTTTTTTGGTAACCAGCCTGTCCGATTTGATCTATAGCCTGAGACCGGAAGCAATTTTGCATATAACCGACTCTCATCAGTCTTGCCATTCTGTACTGTTTTTATAACTTCAATTTATTTCGCCATGAGGCAATTGCAATCGATTTTTTTTTGGCTCGTACTTTTAAATTGAATAGAGGAATATTATGTAGTTTCATTTGGTTAGTTTTGTGCTTTAGTTACTTTCATTTGATTTCATTTGATTTCATTTGGTTTCATTTGTTTTCATTTGGGTAAAACGACGTGCCCAATTTTGAAGAGCTATCCAAGTTCCAGGCTTTGTTTCATCAGGTCACTCTCTTTATTTTTTTATGCTTGACAGTTATAGTGTACATGTACACCTGGAACTTAATTAAGCACCCCCTTGAAATGTTTCATGACAGTGAAGTTACTACTACTGATTATTATGTTTTAATGATTGCTATGTCTAGCATTTCATCTAGTGAAATATGATGTTTTTGATTGATAGCGTGCCCCAAACACATCCCCTCGTCCACATGAAACATGCTTCCCACGAATGTCATAAAAGTCACTATCATCCAAATGGAATATCTGGGTATAAAACAAGAAGATTTGTCACTTCTTTTATCAATAAATGTTGACATGGCAAGGAGGAGATTGTCAGAGGCACTAAGATGGTAAATCGTTGGCATGCATGCAAAAGACCTCTCCTCGGGAAGATCGGATACTGGCACGCCTCATTAAGCGTGAACCTTTTGCTTCAAGCTCCCCAACAGGCGTTTGTGCAACATAACTGACCGACACCGTTTCAAAGCACTGGTTTGAGGTCCAGAAGTGTCATCAAGCGTCCAGCTCTGTCCGGTCAGCATCAAAAACTACGTTTGGAGTGGTGTATGGCACGACAACATTGGAATATCAGGACGTGGAGGAGAGTCCATTGGTCAGACGACAGTAGGTTCCTGCTTCACGTCACAGATAGTCGCATGAGAGTGTGGAGGCATAGAATGCCCAGGAACATCAGACCTAATGTTCCTTATGGTGGAGGATCAGTAATGATCTGGGGATGCCTCTCATAACTGTAAACCTGAAATGGTGACTGTATGTGGAAATCTCAGTGTTCATCAGTACATCCGGGACATTCTCAATCCGGTTGTCGTGCCTCATTTTGACAACCACCCGTTGGATACTCGCCCTGTATTCGTGGACGACATTGCAAGGCTACATCGTTCCCATGCTGTAAGAGCATTCCTTCAGAATAACGCTATTACAACACTACCTTGGCCTGCAATGAACCCTGATTTGAATTTCTTAGAACACATCTGGGACTCTCTAGAACGTCGTGTGCAAGCAAGGGGTCTGCCTGTACTAAATGTGGCTGATTTGGAAGCTGCATTGCATTAGGAGTGGCGGCAGTTGCCTCTGTACCGTATCAGAAGGCTCACTGGTAGCATTAAGAGGAGGGTTCAGGTTGCCATCCGGGCACGTGGTGGATACGTTACCTACTGACGTCAGACACTGCTATTGTGTTCAGGAGATCACAACTTACAATTAATTTTTGTCAGTAATTGCCGGCATTGTTTCATCATAAACCGTTTCAGCACCATACTTGTCGAGAGAACATTTTTTTCATCAAAAACATCAGTGACAGATATGTATAATTAGCGCCATTAAAATACTGCATATTTTCATGATTGTGTTGTCTTTCATTTGTCGATAGACCATTCTTTCCGCAAACAATCACTTTTGGGCATCTGAAAGATAGCATGAAACTAATGAGAGTTTCTATTAACCCTTTACCCAACGTAACGGCCAAAACCGGCCAGCGCTATTCTCAAAAATCGCCAATTAATTTTCATTATTTAAAAATGAAAAAAATTAGTTATTCAAGAAATGTTTTTGCAAGTGTCGTCTGCTTTTCATGTTAGGTAAAGGGTTAACACCACTGTGAAAAAAAAAAACAAGGAGTGCTTAATTACGTTCCTGGTGTCGTATTTACTTTCGCCTCTTTATAATATCTTCTGCAGCCTTTTCTTTCGTCTCTTATTGTCTTTCATTCCATATACTTGACAGCAACCTTCCTCCCCAGGTCACCTTGAACACAATCTGCTTCCAGAACACAATTAGTCTCTTACTTTTTAACCCTTTACCTAACGTAACGGCCAAAACCGGCCAGCGCTATTTTCAAAAATTGCCAATTAATTTTCATTATTTTTTTCATTTTTTGTCTCAAAAACATAGGTTATGGCCCCTCGTTGGAACGAGCCCGTCGAGCTCGTTCCAATGAGGGGTCATAACCTATGTTTTTGAGACAAAAAATGAAAAAAATTAGTTGTTCAAGAATATTTTTTACAAGTGTCGTCTGCTTTTCATGTTAGGTAAAGGGTTAACATGACTGATACCTAGATCCGAGTACTAGGTCTATCTCTCTAATATTAGAAGAATTTTTTATTGATCGCATTTGAATGGAACTCTAGTTTGTCGGAAAGACCGACGAAATTGAAACCATTCATGTCGATGCTCACCTTTATCGTTCCCCAGGTTTTTTGTTGAGATAAGGCTCATTGGCTCACGATCGAGATACATAACCTTTATAGATGGCAGCTAATTCCTGCCTATCCTTTTCAATCTTTGCTGTGTTGACAATCTTTTTGAAATTTGCTTTCAGGTTGTTCTTCACCTTCTCCACGTTATGTTCATCCAAAACATCGTCGATGTTTCTTTTGCAGTGTCGATATAGATCTTGAGACAGCGCAGCTCGGATTGACGGGTTCTGAAGAAAGATTGGTGATGGTGTGAGAATTCACATTGAGGTCCGAATTCAGTCTTCCGGGCGCATTCGTCTCTCAGGTGCCTGCCTAAACGTTTGTGTAGCGTGGTGTTCTGTCACAGATTTGTTCGAATCCAAAGGATCGACGAGGTCCACTATCCTTTCGGGTTGCATGTCCAATTCGGTCTCCATGTCCTTCCGCGTGTAATTGTCTTTCACGCGATTGTAAAAAGTTTCATGTTTTCGGTCAGTGTATTTTTCAGTCACATCATTACAAGGAAAAGCAGGTTCTTCGAGATTGCATATTCATGTTCCAGAGGCTATTTTCCTGGTGGTGGTCTCTCGAGATATGTATGGCGTCATTTTTAACTCGCAACTATTTGTTCACCCCGTTTGGACAGATCAATACATGATACGAGTACTATTTCTTGTGTGTCAATTTATAAGATATTTTGTTCTTTGTGTTAAGTGTTTTTTCATTTCCCAATTATATGACTATTACTGGACTGAAAATCAGATGTACACGACATAAAGTGATCAGTATGTGATATCCACCCCCCCCCCCCCTCCCCTTTAATGTTAGGAATGCGAAAACGTGAAGTAGATTTTGTTGTATTTTTCAACAGGATTGCAGTTAAATCACGGTTCTACTGTCCAATTCTTCTTCACACAAAAACGTGGCCCATACGGGCCTTGTAGCACGTTTTTCCATAGCTTTTCCATAGTTTTTGCATAGCTTGCACTACAAATGTCCCATAGCCCTGTACCCATTGTACTATAGAATACACAGGGAAACAAAGGGGTGGAGATCTACCTGTATATACCTTCACTTGTATAAGCAACAAAACAAATCTACCCGGTGGTCCATGATTAGCAGATTAGTTTGTTAACCCTTTACCCAACGTAACGGCCAAAACCGGCCAGCGCTATTCTCAAAAATCGCCAATTAATTTTCACTATTTTTTTCATTTTTTGTCTCAAAAACATAGGTTATGACCCCTCGTTGGAACGAGCTCGTCGAGCTCGTTCCAACGAGGGGTCATAACCTATGTTTTTGAGACAAAAAATGAAAAAAATTAGTTATTCAAGAATTATTTTTGCAAGTGTCGTCTGCTTTTCACGTTAGGTAAAGGGTTAAGCCATAAAGTTTCTACAGATGTTGCATTTAAATATACAGTATATTTGGCCACATGCTGTTCGAAATAGAATTAAATGCTACTCAAAAAATTCTCATTATGGTCAACAACACAGAATTCGTTGTACATATAGAACCCCTTTCAGAACTTGCATGAGATATGGTTCTAGTTCAGTGATTTCAGACATACTACATATACATGTAAAACACCTACATAAAATGTGAATTCCCATAGCCTTTCCAGAGCCTGTTAAAAAAACGTCTGCTTTTCCATAACTTTCCAGGTCCTGGGAAAGGAAATTTCATTTTTCCATAACTTTTCATGAGTTTCCATAGCCTGTAAGAACCCTGAAAAAAGTATGTATACCGTTTTGTGATGGTTAATTCGGAATGAAAAAAAGATTCTGGAGAAATCGACTATCAATGACGTTCATTGCAGGACCTGTAAAAAGTATCCCTTAACTAAGGATACAGTGGAACAGATTTTTTGATTTGCAAGAAAAACAAGCACAACGCCGATCGCCCGCGATCAGACAATAGTCCCCCACGATAATTGGTGTCACCAAATTTGAAATATTGCTTTGAATTTTTTTACCAAAATCTAAAGGACATACATGCAGCAATTTTGTGTAATGTCTCATCACTGGGGAAAATTAGAAACATCTTCCAAGTGTCTCTGAGAGAAGGTGGTAACAGAACACACAAACAGCATAAAATAAATATGACTGAAAAAAAACCTGTATGCTATGTTAGTCACCTTTTGCTTCTACACTTCCACACCAAAAATTATTAAAATCGGAGATGTCGTTTACAAGTTCTAGACAGAAAACTAATTACAAGCAACTCCAAACAAAAATGGACGCCAGTCGGCCATCTTGACTTTTTTTCGAGAAAACTGACGTGCATTAATTTTCCATAATGTCTGATCAATGCTGAAAAATTAAAACAAAAGCGTAAAAGCGTCTCGTTATACAGGTGGTAACAGGAAAGGCGGTCAGACCGACTGACAGACAGACAGACGGACGTAGTGCCGTCCCGTAAGGGGACTGAAACATATTTTGCCTGTCCATTACTCCAATATGCTGAAAATTCTCAAGTCTTAACTCTTTGAAACTAACTTCCAGATTGACATTGCCGTTGAAAATATTAACAGTTTCGCTGCCGAAAACGACTATTGTCACATATTTTATGATGACTATCTGTACGTTCTGGTACGAGCAAATCAAACCCACCATCTGATAAATTGTTGGAAAGGGCTTAGACAGCCCTTTCCAACAATTAATCAGATGATAGAGTTCCAAGTATATCATAGATTTGATTAAACTTCCTCGCACACAGGCGTACATAGACGGAGGTCCTCCATATATGGATATAGAAGGCGTGGCAGTAAAAGGGTTGATCACAAAATGTTCGATTCCATTTTGTCTTTGATTTAACTTATTTTATTTGTTATAATTAACAAAAGGGATTGGATGACAGGTGCCCAGCACTTAGATTATATCCTTTCCTTGTAGTATTCTACGGTGTTTAACAGTTACATGAATCTACGTGTAATGGCGAAGCAAACGTGTATATATTTCGAAACAATGTTGTGTATACACACGTCTCGAAACAAAGCTGATCGCTGATCACCTTTGAAAGAGTCAGAACAAAAGAGCAAGAGGAGGTAAAGAGAAAAAGTAAAATGCCACAGTGCAATACTGCCGGTTCGGATTTGCAAAACAGTACGGGTGATACTTCAGTTCAACACCACCGCGACTCCATCGGAGTCCCACACCACTGGTGTTGCAAGGGTTGACAGGACAGTCAATCGGAAAACAGAAAGCCATGTGTAAAGTAAACACAGATGGCCATTAATTTTATAAGCAACAGCTTAAGAGTAAGTTGTCACAGTTTAACCCTCTACACGACATAACGGCACAAAGCGGCCAGCGCTGTTCGCAGGAATCGCCATTCAAATTTTATTTTTTCAATTTCTTGTCTCAAAAACACAGCTCACGCCCTCTCGCTTGAGTGAGCTCAGTAAGCTCACACCGACGAGGGGTCTCGGGTTATTTTCTCGAGGCAAGGGTTGAAAAGGTCTATTTATTCAATAATTTCTGCCAGTGTTATCTGCTATCTGCGTTGGACAGACGATTGAGACTTGTTCGCATGACTAGAGCTCTTAAAAAACGCTTCGTTGATTTAATGAATTTTTGTATAGTGCGAATAGGGGGCCCGGTAGGTTGGGAATACCATAAAGAAGATCATTGGTCGATCTTATTGGCCAATCTTATTGTCCGATGCGCAAGATTTCTTCGTAGGACTTGTCTTTCATCTGCATAGTTACTACAGTCGAAGTAGTGGTTAGAGTCTTCAGACTCGTAACCACTAACAGTTTGGCGTGTTGTGGATGTGGTTAGTATATTTATCAAAATTTGGAGTTTCCCAGTCTACAATGTATTATATTGACAGCCCATCGCCGCTGTTAAAGTACTTGGCTGGTCTAAACAAGCCTCTATTAAAATATTTAAAATTATTCTGTGAACTCGTCTGTGTAGTAACTTCTATGGGTATAGCATTCGATTCCGGGATACACGAGGGTATAAATGGACGCCCAAATTCGCAGATTCAGATCGAAACCATTCCGTCCCGCAGGTTCAGATACTGTTCTTTAAGTAGAGCAGATAGCGGAGTAGATCTCGTGAGACTGGATATTATTCTTGCTGCATCCACGTGGATTGCATCAAATTTGGAAAGTAAGTAATCCGGTGCGCTGGCCCATACAACATCAGCATGGTCTAAGATAGGGAGAATGAATGACTTCTACAAAGTTTCTAGGTTTTTTCTACCAAGGACATACTTGAGTCATTTTGTTTTGTTATTTTTGTTTTGACCAACTGTTGGGGACGTTTTGACTAATTTTTGGGGACGTTTTGACCAATTCTTTGGAGACGTTTTGACCAACACGTTAGGGGGCGTTTTGGTTTGGGGACGTTTTGACTAGGATTCAACGTCGAGAATAAATTCCCATTTATAGAATAAGTTTAATTTCTTTTGTGGATTTGAACAAAAACATTTTCCAATTGACATTCGATTTATCGCCTGTCACCGCAGCTCCGACCTGATCAAGACAGGAATGCAACGTTTCAATAGGTCGGTTATGAAAAGAGGTGGAGTTGTTTTGTTGTTTTTTTTGGTGGATCTATGAAGTCAGGTGGAAAACTTGTCCGTCAATGGAAATTCGTATGGAATGCGCGTTCCATCCGGATTTGTAAATTCGTAACTGACTTGGGGAATAGTAGTGGGTATGTAATCTTAATCCTACAGCCCAGACGTCCATTCTGAAGTTGTTTCTTTCAGCACTCCATTTCTTATAGCACTGTAGACGAACAATAATTTTTATAAATCAAGACACTTTTTATTGTGTGAACAACTTTATTTTTGCTATTTTTACTCTACAGAAAAGAAATCAAGTGCATACAGAATGACAAAAAATTGAGAAAAATACAAAAATGAAATTATACATATCCATGTTCCAATACAAATGTGTTCATTTATTGAGGCAAGTATAGAACCCATATTCATTCATTTATTGGTGTTAAAGTTCACTTTCAGCATCTATTGCTATATCATAACCTCTACACAGGTATAAAGTCAAGTTAAGCCCATCATTTATACCTGGAACAATCTGGCACTTCATTTATTACAATTTTCCTGATGATGGTTTTTATTACCTGGTAAACGCATGCATCTATTGCAACCAGTCCATCTGTAATGATGGCGACTGTACATGTACATGTACACAGGCAAATAAAATTAATTGTAAATTTTCTTATGGAATCATCTTGTCTTGAATTTGCTTTTCTTTTTTGTTTTCAAGAATGGGCTAGCATCTAACCTCCTCTCATATCAATACACTCATTTAACTCCTAGCATGCTGTTGCTAGTTATTCCTGGCAATGAGAGGATTTATCCTGCCACTGAAATAGGTATAACTTGGGCGCATTTCATCAAATTTTCCCTCAATAAATTGAACAGATTTTTTCACCATTTAGTCCCTGAGTAAAATTTAGAAGAATTTTTCATCAAATCTAGTCATGGCTGCTGCTTTACAGCAGCCATGACCAGATTCGATGCAAAATATCTTGAAAAGACCCTGCAACAAAAGAGTTAAAGGTCTCTGGTAGATACACAATAACCTAAATGTTTCCCATGAGAAATTTTCAAAAAAGTTTTTTAAAAAGGTGTAACTTGTGGAAATGGTGAAAAACATGTGCTTTTTATTCACTTAGAAAAGATTTGTAGTCATAAACATAGGTAGTTTGTACAAAAGTTATAAGGCACATAAAACATCAACAACATGAAACATCTGAAGCAGGAGCATCAATTGCTTCGCAGGTAAAAACATCAAACAGTTATCAGAGAATTTTAATTTTAACCCTTTACCCAATGTAATGGCCAAAAATGGCCAGCACTATTCACAAATATTGACATTCAATTTGCATTATTTTTGCCTCAAAAACATAGCTTATGACCCCTCTTTGGAATAAGCCTATTCAGCTTGTTTCAATGAGGGATGATAAGCTATGTTTTTGATGCAAAAATAAAAAAAAAATACTAATTCAACTTTGTTGGGTATAAAGAAAATCATCTGCACCTATTTCTACTGGCCCTGATGTACAATGCCTGCACTGCAGGCTTTGTCTACCTATGAATGAATATTCTTTCTACAGAGCAAAACTCATCTGCTACATTTTTCTGGTGTCTCCAAAATATGTAAAAGTATTCCACATAAGAATAAATTACCAAGTTAACCCTTTACCCAATGTAACGTCCAAAACCGGCCAGCATTATTCTAAAAAATTGCCAATAAATTTTCATTATTTTAAAAATTTTTTGCCTCAAAAACATAGGTTATGACCCCTCGTTGGAACAAGCTCATCCCAATGAGGGGTCATAACCTATGTTTTTGAGACAAAGAATGAAAAAAAATAGTTACTCAAGAATTTTTTTTGCAAGTGTCATCTGCTTTTCGTGTTAGGTAAAGGGTTAAACCCCAAGATGTAAGAAAAGATAAAATATAAATATAAAACCTTTAAGGAAAAGGAATTAAAATAACAGGTTTCGATCAAATTTATTACTTTTTTCTTCAAATATAGCTTAAGATCACTTATTAGGAAGATCTCACTGAGCTCATTCCAATGAGGTGTCTTAAGCTATGTTTTTGTGGCAAAAAAATAAAAGTTTTTTTCCATGGCCAACTGTCTGTTTACTTTTGAAATAATTGCCAGTGCGATTTTCAAAACTCCACCAATTTATTTGTATCAGACAGTGAAAAACACTTCCTCCCCTTCCATTAGCATTTCGACACCAAAACACTTTGTATGGCACTAAAATATCCAGAATGGCTAAAAATTTGACATCAGAGTTTTGGGTCAGCATGAACATATAGAATATACCCATAGTAGCTTGGTGTACCAAAAGTTCACCACGAGTGGTGAACGCTTGGTACACCAAGCTACTTTGGGTATATTTTATTTATACCATGATCGTCAGATTAATAAGAGTTTGAATGTTAAATAAATCAATAATCACATGTGCGAATATGTTTTTGTTTACATGAGCACCAGTGGGCGGTACTTCCATTGGAAATTTTATTGCCAAAATGAAATAGAAAATGAAACGCACAAATTACGGGGCCTTTTTTCATTTTAATAACATAATAACATACTATTTCGAGTTATGGATGCTTTCTTAACATGAGACAATGTATGCTTCTTAATTTTTGGTATCTTGGGAGGTAAATCCCATTGTTGGCGTGTTCATCACGGTTGGTGTGTAAAGCTAAAATTTATGTCATAGGATTTTTATATATAGTAGAATAGGTAATCCTGGTATAAATTGGTATTCTGAGGAAGAAAGTGTACCAAGAATTTAAATCTGATTGATATCCAGTAAAGATCTTTTCAAAATTATTCGCCTGATTTTCTAACACAGTATGTGTATGTCGTGGTAGAAATATGTCATATGACAATATTTTAAAGTAACATCATGCTGCAATGGCAATATACTGTGGAATATAAACCATTTACCAAATGTATCAATACCAATTTTTTTATTTTAATTTTTGTTTTTTTTTAAAGTTAAAAAAAAATTATAGGAAAATCATTTCATGTGACCACTCTCTGGAAGGAGCTCATCGAGCGTGTTCCAATCAGGGGTCACATGATATGATTTTGTTGAAGTTTTTTTTTAAAATATATTTTTATTCCACTCAAATTATGCAGGCGTATGTAGCCTTGTGCTTGTATCCGACCCCCTGATACAAACATCTGTATAAGGGGGTTGGATAAACGACAGTTGCGGAGTTAATACAGACAAAATACATGCTGATTGTAAGATAAAACCCTTTACCCAACAAATCGCCTGCATCCACCTGCGTAATATGCAGCTTCAGTAGCTGAAAAAATATTATTTTTCGAAAAATTTCAACAAAACCATATCATGGGACCCCTCTTTGGAACAAGCTCGTCAAGCTCATTTCAAAGAGGGGTCACATGATATGGTTTTGCTGAAATTTTTTTTAAAAATTTAAAAAATGATATTTAAAATAATAAATTTTGAAATTGTCTGCGTTGGGTAAGGGGTTAAATCAATTGCTATATAAAGTCACTTGGAATACTGCTGAAGCAGTATACTGTCCTATGGAATAATACAGGTGACATAACATACAGTTAAAACTAGAAGTCCTGTCATGAAATGCGCACAAATAGCACGTCGATCTGTGCGTTAATCTATGCGTTATGGCCATAATAAGGCTATCAAATGCTGTACATATGGTCTGTACACAAGCAATGTTTCAGCCAATGGACCTCCGGGTAACCTGGAGGTCCATTGGCAGAAACATAGCCTGTGTTTGCTATGAGTAACCAGGAGAACCTGCCGTGCTGTGGATGCCATTCGCTATGGCAATTGCGCGCAATTCCCACATGCAATTAAGCCTAGATAAGCGCACAGTTCGTGACAGGACTTCTAGTTTTAACTGTACATGTCATGTTGGGTCACCTCCAAACACATTGCTGGATTTCAAGAACAAAGGCAAATATACAAGTATCCATCATCATTGAAAAATACAGTTTAGTATTAAAAAAGACAGTGATTTTCACTTAATGTGCTTGTTAAGTATAATTTCAAGAAAAAAAGTTTCAGCATTAAAATGATTTTACATTTCTAAAATATTGTGTTATTCCTGCTATCAAAAGTCTATTAGTAAGTAAATAGTATACAATATAATACTATAAAAATATCTCTACTGCTGCAGGATTTAATCCAAGGTCTTTGAGAGGCTGAACTTCTCTCCTATCCCCAATGTGAAATAGGTAGTAAACTTCCCAAATGAACATACCATGTTTTCCCTGACCGACCATCTACCATTAATCAAACCCAATTAGCATGAGCCCAATCCAGTTCATATTACATGCAGGTACTCAACCCATTACCTAATGCAATGCCCAAAACTGGCCGGCGCTATTCACAAAAATCACCATTTAATTTTCAGTATTTTTCTCAAAAGCACAGCTTATGACCCCTCATAGGAACGAGCTCATTGAGCTCGTTCCAATGAGGGGTCATAACCTAGGTTTTTGATGCAAAAAATTGGGTTCAAGATTTTTGTTTCCAACTGTCATCTGCCTTTTGTGTTAGGTAAAGGGTTAACCTCCATGGATAATGTTTTCAAGGTTTGATCTGGGGCAAGTTGCCAGGGCTGCTTGAACCCATGAGGGCCTAATTCTGACTTAGACCACTTGATACTGCAACAGAGCAAATGTAATCTCTGAATAAACTCAAAAGTTTCACTGCGAGAACCTTGGCAGTTATTTCTAGGCCAACAGGACACACACACTGTTAATGTGCAGCAAAAATGTATAAAAATCTCCAGTCCTTAAAAGTTTAAGCCCTTGCACACTGCTGGTGGATATTCCCGCCCAGGCCAGGAAATCTCCTGCCATTACAATAATTATAATTTGGGCACTTGTAACCAAATTGGCCCCTGTAAATTCAATAAACCAGTGTTTTCAGGAGTTGAATTTTCATGCATTTTTCATCAAACCATGTCAAGGCTGCTTCACAGCAGCCATGATTACATTGGATGAAGAACATTTTAAAAAGTACTCAGCATATTAACTTTTTACAAAATGTAACAACTCAAACCGGCCAGCACTATTCACAAAAATCACCATTCAATTTTCATTATTTTTTCGTTTTTTGTCTTGAAAAATAGCTTATGACCCCCTCATCTGTAAAAGGTTAAGAGTTAATTTGGGGGTAACTCCATAGATCTGTGGTGCTTCATAAAATTGTCATGCACCACTAATCTTTTGGGGCCCATGAATTATGACATTCTACTCAAACTTGACAGATTTTGGTCACCCCAGTCCCCACTCCTGAAACATGCCCGACCTCCACCCCCTCCCCAATTTCCATGGATTAAACCCTGCACTACAGAAATGTAAACATTATAATATATGCTTGTGTATGTACAGAAATAAGGTATAAAGAAAACAATGTACAACTTAGAAACAGATTATAGTTAAATAATCTCAATTTCAGATCACAACCAAAAGAGAAGGATTGTACTGAGGTATAAAACCTATGTTAACCCTTTGGACCCTGGTGGTATCTTCCATGTCAGTTTAATGACAGCAGTAGGAAGAGTCCATATTCATTATTTGGGGGTACACCAACTAAAATTTTCAACGTGTAGCCCTGGGGCTGCACGTTGAAAATATTGATTGGTCAACACTGCACATTTACCTTGTAGCAATCCCACTTAATGACATTATGATATAGCTTGTGACCCGGCCAGGAAAACGGCCTCTGGGGTTCAAAGGGTTAAAACATTTTCAGTACGTGAAGAGTGTATTATCACTAAATCACCCGTAGAGTGGAGATTCCACCCAAGCAATAATTGCAAATTTGTTGCAAAGCATAACCAGCACCAGCAAAGTTTCAGCCAATGGACCTCCGGGTTAAACCCGCAGGTCCATTGGCTGAAACATTGCTTCTGTTTTTTGTCGATATGTACAAAATTTGAAAGTTATAGTTTGGGTGATAACTCCACTCTGCGGGTGATTTAGTTTCAATCCACTCTCCGCGTACTGTATCTGAAGTAAAGGTTTTAGGACTCCTAAAAAAGGCATTGACTACAAGCTCCCATTGTACTGTAATACCATAATTAACCCCTAGAGGCCTAGTTTCGACTTTGATTCCTTTTAAGCAGCCTTTAGGTGAATTTGCAGGTTAGATTCTAAGTATCATGACAGTAGTTTCTAGACAAATCTTGGCTGCCAAAATAGGCAGCCAAGCCTTGTCTAGAAACAACTGCAATCCATCAGGATATAGACTGTCAAAATGTAGCAAAAATGTACATAAACCCTGTCCTTTAAGGGTTAAGATCACTTGTGACATGTACACCAACTAGGTTATAGCTTCATAAACCTTGGTTATTATATTTGTTTATTTGACCTTACACTTGGGCACCATAAAAATGGCTGGCACTGATATGGAAAAAAATGAATGGGTAGCATATAAGGGCAACAATTCTGTATTTGTACAATGGGCAAATATAAAGGAAGGTGGAGCTTGTACAGATATAAAGTGAGACGGAGCTTTTACAGATATAAAGAGAGGCAGAGCTTGTACAGATACATGTAGGGGCAGGAGGCTTTTGTAGGGCCTTCATTTCAATCAATGGCAAATTAAATGACTGACTGCTGGTTTAACGCACAATCTCTCAACCAGGATTGCAATTTTACATAAAATGATCCAAAAGATTTCCCTATGGTTGTAATCCAAAACAAACCTTCCATCCTTTATCATGCTGCAGAAATGCTATCTGCTAACCATGTCTGTCTTTTTCTATATGTTGAAATGAAATGGCCTATTACCTGTAAATCAATGGCACCACAAAAATGAGAATCATCAGGTGTAGATCCAGGTGGTTATTTGAACTATTTACTTTACAAAATTCTTTCCCACATAAAACTCCAAGTCTCCTGGATTACAATTGCGTTATGTCGTTACATATTGCATGCTGAGTCTCTTTTAACGTGAGGTAAAAAACAATACCTGAGATCTCACGGATGAGTGCGTCTGTACTATAAAAGGTTGAGGGCTCCAAAATACCAGATCTTTGAAAGCAGAGAACTCAGAAAGAGCAAAAGTTGACAAAATAAAAATGAGAAACTTGGAAAGACTTAGATGTGAGTCTTCCATGGAAGACGTGTGTCGCCTGCACTATATTTTAATATTTCAGACAGAATTCTAAGTGGAAAAGGGGCATAACTCTGGAAAAAATACAGCGGATCAAAAAAATAAAATAGGAGGTGCACAATGCCATTATGTGATAAAGAATCACTGAAAGTTTCATCAAAATCCATTCATAGGTTAAAGAGGAGTGGCGGATAGAGAAAGTGTGACGCAGACGACGACGCAGACAACGCGGACGACGCAAGACGACAAAAGTAATCCCTATATGTCGCTCCCCACTTCGTGGGGCAGGCGACACAAAAAGGGAGGGTGCAGTCCACTGGGTGTGCTGTAATCCCTCCGACTTTCCGTTTTATGTATGGAAAGAATCTTTCTCATCCCTCGCATACATGCTTGTATGAGAGGGGGATTATCCAGAAGGTTCATTCCCACTAGACCAATTCCCTTTAGACCAACTCATGCGTTCTACTTTTAAAATAATTCTATATCCATAATTTGATATATTTATAAATATTTATAAATGTATTTAATGTTATTGATATTCAAGTCTGAAAATAAGCAGTCTGTCATTTGCAGAATGAGGTCCCCAGAGGGGGAATTTGCTGTTGCTATCCCATACTGTGGGTCAGTTTATCCTCTGGGTACCTCTTTCTGTTTATGTTTGAGACCTTAATTCAGACTGAGGTTCACAGAGGGTACATTTAGTGATGCTACCCTGCTGTGCAGGGTAGCATCACCAAATTCACCCTCTGGGGACCTCATTTTTCAGATGATAGTCTGCTTATTTTCTGGCTTGTTGAAATTTTATAAACTGAAATATTATAAACCTATATTTTTTGTATGTTATGTGTATAAATATTTTTTTTATCAAATAAAGTGCTTATCAGTAAATAAATGTTTTCTTAATTATCCTTGATCAACCCTTAATCAATAACAGTGTGTAGTTGGACTAAGGGGAATTGGCCTAAAGGGAATTGGTCTAAAGGGAATTAGTCTAGTGGGAAGACACCTTCAGAATGCTCCAGAACAGAATCAAGTAGTTTCAGAAGTGGAACCTCATTGAACTCATCTGTCATCAGGTCTTCTATACAGGAGACGACCTGATGATAGAAGAATTCAAGAGGGGACACTCAAATCAAATTGAATTAGTGACAGTTTTGAAGCAAATGGAATTTTGAAGCTCCACAGGGCCCTCTGTAAAAATCTGAGAACCAAGTTTCTGAGCGGATGCGCAACCAAACAACAAATTGATTTTAAAAAGAAGGTCCAGACCTAATTTATATTAAATTTGCTTCATAAATTTCATCGATAGCTTCAAACCTATTTGAAATCATCTACTGCAAGAAAGATATAGGCTTCAGTTATCAGCCCATTTACAGTACATAGAGAGTGAATTGAAACTAAATCACCTGGGGAGTGGAGTTATCACCCAAAGTATAACTTTCAAATTCTGTACACATGGACAAAAAACACAAGCAATGTTTCAGCCAATGGACCTCCGGGTATAACCCGGAGGTTCATTGGCTGGAACTTTGCTTGTGCTTGTAATGCTTTGCAACAAATTTGCAATTATTGCTTCCGTGGAATCACCACCCTGTGGGTGATTAAGTGGTAATACACTCTCCACGTACTGTAACCTTCCAATAATTATTCGTAAAATTAAATTATTAACACTTCAGCAGCAATATATAGATTGGAATTGTTTCTAAAAAAGAAATATAGGAATTGCTTTATTTCTCACTGAATACATTCTTTTGTGTGTACAGTTAAAACTAGAAGTCCTGTCACGAAATGCGCACAAATAGCACGACGATCTGCGCGTTAATCTACGTGTTATGACCATAGTAAGGCTATCAAATTCTGTTCATATGGCCTGTGCACAAGCAATGTTTCAGCCAATGGACCTCCGGTTAGCCCGGAGGTCCATTGGCAGAAACATTGCATGTGTTTTCGATGAGTAACTTGGAGAACCTGCTGTGCTTTGGATGCCATTCGATATGGCAATTGCGCACAATTCCTATGCGCAATTACTCCTAGATAAGCGCACAGTTCGTGACAGGACTTCTAGTTTTAACTGTAAGCTTTTCTGAAACTCTTCATAAAAATTTTATAAACTCCTTGCCCTACGGTGTCGAATACATAACTAAAATAGGATAGGTTTATATTTGATTATATTTATCTGACTTGGAAGGTGGGCTCAGCTGCCAGGCCTGTACAAATCAAAAATTAGGGTGACCCCAAAAATGGTTCCTTTAACTTTTTCCAGACAAGTCATTTTTTTTTTTTGGCCAACTTGACTTTGTGTGTAAGAGAAGGGAAGGTGATACTAATATATACACCCAAAGTTGCTCAGGCCTGGGGGGGGGGGGGGGGGGGGGGGGGGGGGGGGGTCAGTTATTTATTTATGTATTTATTTATTAGTGTTTAAGGTCACATACAGTACGTGGAGAGTGGATTGTAACTAAATCACCCATGGAGTGAAGTTATCACCCAGGCTATAACTTTCAAATTTTGTACATACCGACAAAAAATACAAGCAATGTTTCAGCCAATGGACCTCCAGGTTTAACCAGGAGGTCCATTGGATGAAACTTTGCTGGTGCGGGTTATGCTTTGCAACCAATTTGCAATTATTGCCCAGGTGGAATCTCCACTCTGCAGGTGATTTAATGATAATACACTCTCCACGTACTGTATTAATGCACAATGGCCAATCGTGACCTCAACATGGAGATAAAGTCAAGGTTAGTCAATTGTTTATACCCATGTTGCCCATTTTAGATGACTTCCACCCCAAGCATTGGTGACTGAGTTCTGCTTTACCAGTAAAACAGAGCTTTTTCACCAAAATAAACAAGCACTGCTTAACTTCCTGGGGTTCCCATGCGGGCTGGATGTCCGTGAAGAGGCAATAAATGAAATAATGCACTGAAAAAAGCTGCCACAAAATAAAATGTAGTCAGAGTTCATTTAGATGAGGAATAACTCCAAATAATTAATTTCTTAAGCTATATCAGTGACAAAAAATAAAATAAAACTGAACTAAAAAAAGTTGTACATTAAGAATTCCAAATATAAAAGTAATCTAGGCAAATAAAATATGCTTCATAGTAAGTGATAGGAATACAATGCTAAGTAAGGTTGTAAAGGTGAAGGTCACTTGTTGAGCTCCCGTTGTGGCACATGCTTTCCCACAGTCAACGATGCAAATATCACAGAAGGTCAAAGCCTGCTTGCTTTCCACCTGGTAAGAAGACACAGTAAGAATTTCTGAAAATAAAATGAAAATATTCATTTAGCAGAGCACCTTATGCATTCTATACATATTATCGCTACAGTGAAGTGGTCTGGGTCATAGTTATCATGTTGAGTTGAGGAGGTCAGATCGCCGGATCAATCGAGCTGCCACAGGCAGTGAGTTTGATCTGGCAATCTGACCTCCTCAACGAGACGTGATGCTATGACCCAGATCATTTCACTGTAGCGATAAAAGGTTTATTATATGACTTATAGTTCAACATCGCATGCCAATGCTTGCATTAACAATTCCTCCAACCTTTTTTTCGTAAATTGGATTGAAGTAAAAAAGAACTATTTTTGTTTACACTTATTTTTATAACAAGTGCACATTTCTCCGATGCGCATGAATATGATAAAAAATATCATGAATACAATAAAAAACCTGGACTCTCGTTTGAGCGCACACATTCCAGCTCAGAGTAAAGTACTCTCTGTGACTGGAACAGAATATTAGGTGAGTTCGAATGCACCCATTAATAGTCTGTCATACTTTAGTGATACTGAATTGGATTCCACACTGTGGATTTCTGGGGAGCCAGAAAAAGATCGTCAAACAGTAGTGATATTTAGCGGCTAAATTACGTAGGCATATAATAAAAATGAAGACCAGATATACTTGGAAAACTTTAAATCAATATTTTTGAGATTAATTTGCACAAACCTGGGAAAAATGAGTCAATTTCCTTGACATCACATACTGCTTAATACAATACTTATGGCCAAGCAGTAGGGCATTGCAAAACTTCAAAGATTTCATTCATTATCAAAGGCCTGATTCAAAGTTGACTTCGAATTGGTTTCCTGATACATATATTTTTTAATCAAGTAACTCATGTGGCAAATAAATGTCTGATCCTCAGAATCATGCCACAGAAATGTAAGAATAGTTGCGTGTTGCCTTTTCGGTTCAATAAGCAGGATGCATGCAACACACCCCAACAAACTTACACCTACCATCCCCTCTCATTGTCTCATCCAAAAACAATTAACAGGGAATAGTAATTACTCATTTGTGTAGCCTTTTCATAGGAACCTGCTAATATCTGAATATCAACAACAAGTCTGAAAATAAGAAGTCTGTCATCTGCAGAATGAGCTCCGTAGAGGGTGAATTTGGTAATGGTACCCTGCGCAGGAGGGTAGCATTACCAAATTTATCCTCTGTCAGGCCTGAAAATAAGCAGACTGTCATCTGCAAAATGAGGTGCCCAGATGGTGAATTTGGTGATGCTACCCTGCACAGCAGGGTGGCATCACAAAATTTACCTTCTGTAAACCTCAGGCTGAATCATGGTCTCAAGCCTAAACAGAAAGAGGTATGCAGAGGATAAATTAGCCCTCTGTATGGGATAGCATCAGCAAATTCACCCTCTGAGGACCTCATTCTGCAAATGACAGATTGCTTATTTCCCGGCTTGTCCTCTGTGAACCTCAATCTGAATCTAGGTCTCTGGTTTAAACAGAAAGAGGTACCCAGACGATATATTGGGGGACTTTAGCCCACTGTATGGGACACCATAAGCAAATTCGCCATCTGGGGACCTCATTCTGCAAATGACAGATTGCTTATTTCCAGGCTTGATCAGTGAATCCAATACTGTATCAAATACTGCACACTATTCACAAATAAATATACAGAACCGCACATACATTTGAATGTGTTAAGAATTATCGCACAAGATAGTTTTGGCCCAGTATATCACAAGAGCCGAAGGCTCAAATGATATCCTGGGCCAAGGCAATCGAGTGTGATAATTCTTAACCCATACAAATGTATGTGCAGTTCTGTACTTATCACACACCTCCCATGTAACAACCAGTCTCCACGAAAAATGAACTAAAAGCACTTTTCAGCTTGATAATTGCTGCGTTTCTTTCCTTGCCAACAGGACATCACTGTTAGATGGCAGGGTACCAAGCCTAATTTTCTGTTTAATTTTTACGGCATTCAATTGGTGAAAAACACTTGACACTGTTCAGTGTTACCATCACGATGATCAAACTTCAAATATTGACTAAACTGCGGGGAGTAACACAACAAAAAGTTTTTAAATAGCTAATAAGTTTAGCGCACTCCATTATATGACCAGTTGTGGAAAGGGTTTGTCAAGAACAAGCAGTCAGAAAGTTATTTTTATTTTGTAAATTTTTTACTCGAATCTGATTGTTGAAATATCCTGGATAAACAAATCTAAATGAGGAACTTGGAATTTTCAAGCAATCTTGACTCCGGTGCATTCGACGAATGACTGGCATGATTTGTTTAGATGGGTTCCTTCTTTGTTTATGTTGGAAACGAAACGAATGAGTTTTTTATCACCACATGTATGATACAACTTCATTTTTATCGTATGGGAAGAACAGTGTAAATCATGCGTCTTACATTAATAGGTGTGTGATAAAAACATATTATCATGATAATGTGCATGTCCTGTGATTTGTATCAGATTCTAGATAGTGTCCAGAATGGGATCTCAACGAGCCGGCTTTGCCGGTAAGTTGTGATCCCATTTTTGGACACCACCGAGAATCTGATAAAATCACAGGACATGCACATTATCATGATAATTAATTTATCTAACAATTCTGTCACATAAACATATTAAATCTTAACCCTTTACCCAACGTAACGGCAAAAACTTGCCAATGCTATTCTCAAAAAATCGCAAATTAATTTTCATTATTTTTTCATTTTTTGTCTCAAAAACATAGGTTATTTTATGACCCCTCATTGGAACAAGCTCGTTGAGCTCGTTCCAATGAGTGGGTCATAACCTATGTTTTTGAGACAAAAAATGAAAAAAAATTAGTTATTCAAGAATTTTGTTTGCAAGTGTCGACTGTTTTTCATGTTAGATAAAGGGTTAAATTATTTTTAAACATTTTTGAGACATAATCCTCAGTCGATCACTGAAATGCAAATAGAATGTATCTATGTGCCTATTATGATAGCCCGTAGCACTACCGGAAATGAGTCATCTATAGGATACGGAATCGTGAATATGATACGGAATCAGAACACATTATGTGATACGTACCGTTTCTCGTGGTTTTCAGGACAAAATCTATATTTTTGTTAGATAAAACTGAATATCAAATTAAATACATGGTTGGTGGAATGTGCTTGTGTGCTAGTACACATTGTATCACAATGTGACACACTACAGCAAGCTCATAGGCACATTCCACCAACCACCAGAACCACATTCCATAGAATCCCTTTCTAGTATCTGACTATACTTTTAGAATCCCTTTTCATCATACTGCACAATGTGTAACACTGTTCACAAGCACAAATCGACACATCCAAGATGTGCCTATGTGCTACCTTTAATGTGTACACATTGTGACACAATGTGTATTAACTGGTTGAGGTCTAAATTATTTTTGTGGTCTGAATTTGTTATTCGAAATTTGTTTTATTAAAAATTATTGGAGTGTGCGCACATGCACTCTCCAATAATTCGTGATGAAACAAATTTATATAAACAAATTATTATTTGCGTCTGACTATGTAACACCAGCAAGGTAAATGTCGGCCTTTTGCTCTGGTACCCTCATTTTTCTGAAAGCCCTAATAATGGCTTCTAGCATTCAACCAGCGCAATCAACACACAGTTTCTTATATGTATTAAGGTACTCTAGTGTGCACTAGGACAAGGTCACATGTAGCTAGGAAGTATGAAGTAGTGGTACAAGTCAATAATAAAGGTACAAAGCTGTAAGGGTGGTAGAAGACAAGAGCACTGGGTGAATACATAGAGAGTAATCTCTTGACTGGACGGGTTACCTGAAATAATTCATGAGAGGTGAGGGACGTTGTACAAACATGAGTGCGCAAATTCGCACGAGTGTTTTACAATATAGTCCCTCGCCTTGAATTAATTATTTCAAGTAACCAGTCCAGTCAAGTGATTACTCTGTTTATTACTTTTCATTATAAATGATAATTATATTATTTAACCCTTTACCTAACGTAACGGCCAAAACCAGCCAGCGCTATTCTCAAAAATCGCCAATTAATTTTCATTATTTTTCCATCTTCTGTCTCTAAAACATAGGTTATGACCCCTCAATGGAATGAGCTCATCGAGCTCATTCCAATGAAGGGTCATAACCTATGTTTCTGAGACAAAAAATGAAAATAATAGTTATTCAAGAATTTGTTTTGCAAGTGTCGTCTGCTTTTCATGTTAGGTAAAAGGTTAAAAAAAACAAAAAACAATGAAGTCCCCATTACACCCACGACAAAGTGTCTTTGTTTGCGCGCACGGATACATGACACAATTGTTGATTGCATAATTCACTTGTGAAGTTATCATTTATAATCAAATCCGGAAATCCCAGTAAATCACACTTTGGAAAGTAATAAAATAGAACTGGATCACACGACAGATTGTGGTGACTATGGACAGGTGGTGCTATTTATTTATTTATTTATTGGTGTTTTTAAGGTCA
Organism: Pictodentalium vernedei; assembly: GCA_031216915.1. Classification (NCBI taxonomy): domain Eukaryota; kingdom Metazoa; phylum Mollusca; class Scaphopoda; order Dentaliida; family Dentaliidae; genus Pictodentalium; species Pictodentalium vernedei. The sequence goes on along the minus strand of CM062295.1, from coordinate 633,368,290 downwards.
CATATTTCTGCACAATAGCTAATCATGACCACGACAGTTTTACGGGTGGAGGAAGCCAGAGAACTCAGAGAGAACCACCGAGCAACGGCGAGCAGCTGTCAGCTCCCCAGCATACTAACACCACAAGAAGGGTTAGCATTGGTTGCAGACTGGTGCACCATCGACGTGCAGTATGCCTCAGTACACAGCGTCACCATGCCCCCACGTGGACAATGGGGGCGAAGTGTTTTGCCCATGGACACAACGTGATTGCCGCAGGTGGGATTCGAACCGAGGACCTCTTGGCTTGCGGCTTGCACCTCTAACTACTGAGCCACTGCGCCCCCAACAAGTGGTGCTTTAAAACCTATGAATGTATTGGGGGCAGCCTAGAAGGCCGGGCCAAACAGGTACTAGGAGACATAACTATCTTCAAATAGATATCCTCATATAAGTATTGCCATAACGTATCCTCAAAGGATATCCTCAAAGGATACATTGCCATGTCATAGGTATCCTCAAATACCCATTTGCCTATGTCCCGATACCAACCGCAATACCTTGCAGTGATTGGTCAATGCCTCGTTGATTTTATTTTATGTCGCCGGGCACGCGCATATGTCTACTGTCTACTGTCAGTGATTCTTATGTCCACTGTCAAGGAAAGCGTCTCGTTGCAATGCCTTTTTTCACTTGAAATCAACTGAGACAAATACATTTAACTGAAGTAAAATACACACAAAAGTACCATTATTATGTACAAATAGATTAGTTATGTAAACATGGGTAATTATTTATGAAACCGATTAGATTATGTAACTTTTCATTAATTTACTGTAACATAAACTGAAACGAATAGAGAGCATCTCGCCCCGTTGATTGCGTATGTAAACAATGAATAAAGGGAAATCACTCCAGTCTGTTATGATAAAAGTTAACACCTTACCGAAACAACGTCTGCTTTCTAATATTTGCCATACAACAAAATTTTTTAAAGTGATTCCAATGAAGCAATTTGTGTAAGAATGGGACATATATGTTATTCTGTTTGTTGACAGGGGACATGGTCTCACGTTCCCTGCATGAAACATATATTCAACCTCAGCTGACGCCTCGGTTGAATATAAATTTCATGCAGGGAATGTGAGACCATGTCCCCTGTCAACACACAGAATAACTTATAATGTGCTAGCGCACAATGTGTCACATTGTGCATCAGCACACAAGCACATATCGGCACATCCAAGATGTGCCATGTGCTACCTGTAATGTGTACACATTGTGCCACAATATGTACTAAAACATAACCACATCGCGGTGCGATCAACATAGTTTCTTAAATGTAAGGTACCTTAGCTTGCACTAGGTCTAGGCATTGTTTTGACTGATACAACCTTTGATGAATGGGGTGATCTGATTGAGCCTAGATTTGGCCAAGGGCTGATATCTAGGGCTGAAATGGTTGGCTCATTTTCACAACCAACTAACCGCGAGCTATAACCGGATAATATTCGGTTATCCATAGCCATTATTTCACTGAATCTGGGATCAAAACTATAGGAATTGGAAAGCAGTATTCTCATATTATTCCGTAGTGTGTATACAAACGAACGTTGTCGAGTACTCGACAATGTTCATTTGTATACACACTATGGAATAGTTTCTGTGATTACTCATTACTCGCGGAAACTGCCAATCATTAACGATGTCTTGAACGCCAAAGTCGATTTCATTCAAAATATTCAATGCGGCTTCGATGTGTAATCTATCACAAAGGAGAAGGGCAGATTTACTACATTTTAAATGTGGTATTCGGTTAACTGGTTGAAGGTTTTCAAATCTGTTAGGTAGGTAACCAGTTTCAAACCAGTTATTCGGTTAACCATTTCAGTACTACTGATATCGAGAGAGAATTGGGGGTAGCTAGCTACTAAGCCTGTAGTAGTACTACATGTTAGTAATGGTTGAGACACAGGACAGAATAATGGTATCCATCAGTAATAGTAGAAGGCCTTAACCCCTTACACAACATAGAGAATATCAAAATTTATTATTTTAATTAGTATTTTTTAAAATTTTTCAAACAAATTCAATAAAAACATATAATGTCACCCCTCATTGGAACGAGCTCGATGAGCTCGTTCCAATGAGGGGTCACATGATATGGTTTTGTTGTGTAACAGGAGGAGATTTAAGTGTGGGAGCTGGGGTTCGAACCGTCGACATCTAGCACACAAAGTGACCGATTTACCACGAGACTAAGAGATCCGGACCAACCAGGCTGGTTGGTAAATGTCCTTTATACCTCAACCGCTACACTACTCTCCCCTTCTTTTGAGATTCACCACATGTGAATCTCACCCAGGTTCCTCCCTCAGAGCAGTCGAAACACTTGCAGTGAGTGCCACCTTCTGCTGAGGATTGGACGAGCCCCCAAATGTAACAGGAGAAATATGAGCGGGAGCCAGGGTTTGAACCGTCGACCTCTAGCACACAAAGCGACCGATTTACCACAAGACTAAGCGATCCAGACCAACCAGGCTGGTTGGTAAATGACCTTTATACCTTGACTGCTACAGTTGAAATATTTCGAAAAATTAATTTTTTTCAACTGCTCAATTTGAAAATTACGTGGGCGAATGCAGGTGATTCGTTAGGTAAAGGGTTAATGGTACAATACTGCAAGGTTGGTAGAACATCATACTAAAGGTGAATACAATGCAGGCAATCAAAAGACAGATAATTCAAGACAAAGTGGAAGCAGATGGTAACACTATTGGGCGCTATATAGGAGCTTGGAATCCCACTTATTGAATCCCTTTTACAGAATCCCTTTTTGGGAAATGCCTGTGGTTATAGGATCAGGCCTGAAAATAAGCAGTCTGACATTTGCAGAATGAGGTGCCCATAGGGTGAATTTGATGATGCTTTCCCATACAGTGGGCCAATTTATCCTCTGGGTACCTCTTTCTGTTTAGTTTTGAGACCCTGATTCAGATTGAGGTTCACAGAGGGTAAATTTAGTGATGCTACCCTGATTTGAGTCATTCGTGCAATGATTTTTCAGTAACTGCTTGACTGATTTGAGTCATTTGTGCAATTTCGTCCCTGGAGTTCCAATGTGTTCTATGTGCCTACTGGCATGATTTTTAGCTATCGCTAGTGATTCAAACTGTAATTGCGATGTAGGATTTGTAGAAAATTTCGGTGAAATTTCGCTTCTATTTAAAAATAGTCAGTGAATGATTTCTGTTCTGCACATATAAGCAAAATGGATTTTCATTTCCCGCATTGTTTAATGTTGTTGTAGATGGGGATTTCAAACAACAGGCTGTAATAAAATGTATCTCTCGTGAGAATGGATGGATGCTGAGATGGACAGATGGATGGACATACAGTATACACCCAATCTTTTCAAGAGTAGGGGTATAAAAACCTTTTATTACAATATACAGTTAAAACTAGAAGTCCTGTCACGAAATGTGCACAAATAGCACGTCGATCTGCGCGTTAATCTACGCGTTATGACCATAGTACGGCTATCAAATTCTGTTTGTATGGCCTGTGCACAAGCAATGTTTCAGCCAATGGACCTCTGGATAGCCCAGAGGTCCATTGGCAGAAACATTGCATGTGTTTTGGATGCCATTCGATATGGCAATTGCATGCAATCCCTACGCGCAATTATTCCTAGATAAGCACACAGTTCATGACAGGACTTCTAGTTTTAACTGTACTAGAGACTGACAGCTAGCACTCTCCAATAAATGGTAATAAAACAATTATTTATGAACATTATTTTGTTAAGTAAGGCTCCCCCATGCTGGTAGCATTGCATCTTTGAAAATAAATATGCACATTACAAATCAACTTTGAAAATAATTTAGCACTCTACCAGTTAACAGACTCCACACAGGCTGCATACACTGTTCCGTACAAATGCAAGTGTTGCATATTCCCCCTTGTGCAATACCATGGATAGCATATACTGCTAATTTGAGTGGTGGTATTTCTCAAGATGGCTAAAATGTCTGCCATCTTGAACAAACAAATGAACACACATGCAGACTTAAACTCCCCCTGCATATCCATTCCACAAGAGCAATATAAAAATTATTCAGTTTTCTGCTGCCATTCAATAAAAATTATTCCCATGAACAAAAAGCAACAAAAGACAAAAGTTCATCGGGACATTTTTGCAAAGTCTGACATAGGGCATAACTGTGGTACAGTACGTGGAGAGTGTATTATCATTAAATCACCCGCAGAGTGGAGATTCCACCCGAGCAATAATTGCAAATTTGTTGCAAAGCATAAACAGCACCAGCAAAGTTTCAGCCAATGGACCTCCGGGTTAAACCCGGAGGTCCATTGTCTGAAACATTGCTTGTGTTTTTATTTTTTGTCGATATGTACAAAATTTGAAAGTTATAGCTTGGGTGATAACTCCACTCCGCGGGTGATTTAGTTACAATCCACTCTCCACGTACTGTAGGTATGTGTGGATGAAACCTGCAAAATGTGAATATCCTTTCCCCTATTTGGTCTATCAGCACACCAAAGAACAATCAATCTCTACAACCAATGCTCGAGTTATAATGCAAAATGTTCATGGGGACAGTTTTGTACGTACAACAAGGGACATAACTGTGGTATGGATGAAACCCACAATGTGTGAATAACCTTTTTTTACACATCCATTAAACTTCAAACCCTTGTATTCAACGGAATCGCCGCTATGATATAAATGATTCTGTATTTAACGGGTGATATACAAGCTGGAACTTTTTTACTGCACCATTTAGTTTCGCTTCAAAAAGTTTCCAAATTTCGTTATACAATCATCGACCATCTGTCGCATAGTGTGAAAATGAAAACGTCCAAAGCAAAATAAAGTCTGGTCACAAAAAAATTAGCCAAAAATGAGATAATATTTTTAAAAACCCAATCATTTCCAACCAGAACATTAACCCAGTCCCGTGGCCGTCTCGTTTTGTGGATCCCATTATATCTAAATTGGTCAACTTTATTTCGGTAAATCTTCGTACATCTTGACATGCTTCAAACTTCTTTTAAAAACGTTTCTCCAAGCTGTTTTGCAAATCTGCACATATTTGTACTTATATTTTTACTAACAGTAATAGCCACCAAATGGTTAGGTGTGAATGGGCACCAGCCCATTCACGCCTAACCATTTGGTAGCTATTACTGTTAGTAAACAGCAATACGAATTTCAACAAACACTGGTTTCAAAATGGTTGTTTTGATTTTTTATCGATCCCTTTGATCAGTACAGCTTCAGTCAAAACAAACTCTTCACCTTTGGGTTTAAACATCAGAATTAAAATTTGTTTATTAAATTAATTTTAATGCATGGGTTGTGTAATAAACACAGAACACGATGTGTGTTTGAATCGGTGAGTGTTTTACATACCTTGTTGGAATGGCATAATCATATTTCGCTTGAGCCTACGGCTCTCGTGAAATATGACTCTGCCATTCCAACTCGTTATGTAAAACACCCACCGATTCAAATACACATCGCGTTCTGTCTATTTCTCCATGCTGGTCTCTCACCATACCAAAGGAATCAAAATTCAACAATTGATGCTTGAGTTAACTGTTTGAGTGCTAGAAGCCACAATCAGGGCTCTAGTGAAAAGTGATGAAAGCCACTATAGTGGATTTACATGGTACACGTTAGCTTGTTGTTTGCTCGGCTGTTGAAGAAAACTAGAGAGATGTGACTGTCCCAGATGGGCCTGTTCCGCCATGATAATTCTAAGATAAAAAGGAGCTTAACTCTGACACAAAAAGTCCAGTTGAAACTATAATCGCAGGTGCACAGATTCCCATGGTAGTGAATATAGATACCAAGTTTCAAAGGAATTGAACTGTAAATGTCTTGAGAAAGTCTCCGGACAAAATTCAGGCCTATGCGGCTGCTATTTCAAGTTAAAAAGGTGCATAATTCTGGCAAAAATAATCCAAAGTATAATCACAGGTGCTCAGGCTCCCATGGTGGTGAACATTCATCACAAGTTTCGAGCAGATTGGTCCATAAACATCTTGAGAAAATCTGCAGACAAAATTATGTCTATTGGTGGACTGACGGACAAGATGATTCCAGTGTACCCCCACCCCTCCACAACTCATTGCGGGGAAAATAAAAAAAATTCTATAAAATTGTTTTGTTACCATTTATTGGAGAGTGCCTGTTGGTAATAAAATAATTATTTATGAAGAACATATTGCTAAACTTAGGCTCTTGGAAAAAAAACTACTCATGTTGCAAATCACCTTTGAACAAGAGATTGTCAATCGGAAGTGACTATGCCCCACCATGGGAATGACAAATTTTGTGCGCGACATATCATCTCCCCATAAGCAACATGTATGCCATGTTTCAACCAAATCCAATGAAGCATCTCAGAGTTATGGAGCGGACACAAAAATCTTCCTGATGGACATTTGACCTTGCTCTGTGACCTTGACCTCCATTGAACAAAAAACAATTTTGTGCATGACACATCATCTCCACATAAGCAATGTGTATGCCAAGTTTCAACAAAATCCAGCAAAGCATCTCAGAGTTATGGAGCGGACACGAAAATCTTCCTGATGGACAGACATATGGACAGATAGATGGATGAATGGAAATGACAAACACTATATGCCCCCCCCCCCCCCCCCCCCCCCCCCCAAAAAAAAAAAAAAAAATTTCAGGGGCATAAAAATAATGTAGCACTCTACCAGTTATAATGCAAAATGGCCATTCGGAAAGTTTCCAATGCTGGTCTCTTACCATATAAAAGGACTTTAAAATCTCACAACCAATGATTGAGTTATAATGCAAAATGTTTGTAGCGAAAGTAATGTAAGTGTAACAAGGGCTATAACTCTGATATGTATGCATGGACGAAACACAATATTTGGATATACTTTCCCCAATGCTGGTCTCTCACCATACCAAAGGACACCAAAATCTGACGACCAATGGTTGAGTTAGAATGCAAAATGTTTGCAGTGAAAGTTTTCTAAGTGTATGAAGGGCCACAACTCTGATAGGTATGTGTGGACTAAACTCTCAGTATGTAGATGTGCTTTCCACCATGCTAGTCTCTCAACATACCAAAGGAAATTAAAACCTGACAATCAATGCCTGTATGGAAGTGCAGATGGACAGAGCCCTCAACCATATGCCCACTGAAAACTCCTCTGGAGGTTAGAGACATTAAAATGTTAATGCATTTACCTGGAGTGTAGTAGACTTTTGCTTCGACATCAGATTTTTTTAGATCTGAGACTGGAAATACTCTGGTTGCTTTCAGTCTGGGGCACAGCTTGGTTGTTGTGACCTGAAATAGTCAAGAAAAATTAAGACACGTTTATTTTATTTGCAGCCATGTAAAATTACATAGGTACACACACTGTCACAAAATGTGAATGCATTCATCAACATGGCACGAGTTACAGCATGGAAGGATAACATGTTACAGGAAAGAACGTTTTATCCTTCTTTATTACTTTCCAAAGTGTGATTTACTGGGATTTCTGGGTTTGATTATGAACGATAACTTCACAAGTGAATTATGCAATCAACAATTGTGTTATGTATCCGTGCGCGAAAATGAAGATGCATTGCCGTGGGTGTAATGGGGACTTCATTGGTTTTTTGGTGGTTTTTTTTAACCCTTTACCTAACATGAAAAGCAGACGACACTTGCAAAAACAATTTTTGAATAACTATTTATTTTCATTTTTTGTTTCAAAAACATAGGTTATGACCCTTCATTGGAACGAGCTCAATGAGCTCATTCCAATGAAGGGTCATGACCTATGTTTTAGAGACAAAAAATGAAAAAATAATGAAAATTAACTGGCGAGTAATAAACAGAGTAATCTCTTGACTGGACTGGTTACGTGAAATAATTCATTCGAGGCGAGGGACTATATTGTAAAACACTCGTACGCATTCGTGTTTGTACACCATCCCTCACCTCTCATGAATTATTTCACGTAACAAGTCCAGTCAAACGATTACTCTCTATGTACTGCCACTCTTGTGGTATTGACAAATAAATTCACCCATTGTGGTGTTCTGATTTTATTACACGCCTCTATGGCATAGAATCCATTAATTTAAAAATTCAAACATCACACACAAAAATTTCAAACTTTAAAACTCTTTGTTATTTACTGACCAAAGCGTTCGATTTCTCGGCTATCACCACAGCTTCCAAATTAATCAGGGTCAGAATGCAACATTTCGTTTGGCCTATTACAAAAATAGGTGGAGATTAGTTCTTTTGATGGATCAATGACATCAGGTGAAAAAATGGTCAGTCAACGGAAATTCATTTGGAACATGTGTTCCAATAGACTTGTAAATATGGAACTGAAGGAAAATTAAAATTTTATAGTAAATTTCCTTTCTTATTATACCTACCACAATTGTTTACTACAGGCTTGCAAAATAGTGGAAGTCCCCAACTCGGAAAATATACTCTCTATTTTGATCTTTCCCAAGTGATTTGGGAAAGAAAAGTGGTGCAAAAGCACCAAGAAAAAATAAGCTAAAACTGTGTCGAGTGCTACTGGCGCAGACCCAGTAGGGGATGCTCTTCTCCTAGTACAAATCTACGACTTCCATTGCCAGTGCGCAGACACGTAGCTAATGACTCATTCTTTTGAATCTGCCAGCGTTGGAGTTATGTGATTAGCGGGGAGGAAGGAATCTATCCCGAATAAGAAGACGGGAGGGCCTCCATGTAAACAATTGTAGTAGGTTTAATAAGAAAAGAAATTTAATATAAAATTTAAATTTCTTATCAACCTACCTTACAATAGTTTACTACAGGCTGAATAGACAATAGGATGGAGGGAATCACATAACCAACCCCCACATAAACTGTGGATAGAGGAAGAGGTCCCCAGGCCTATCAAGCCACAGCCTCACAAACATTAGTAAAAGACAATGAGAGATGAGGCGTACGGTTCTGTGCGATGAACAGACAGAAAAGGGCAGTAATAGCACAGAGCTGGAACTGACCTTGTAACTAGCCTAATGGCTAGGGTAAACAACAGCCTGAGCAGAAGAAAGAGGGCCCAAAGCAAAAAGGTCCTCAGACTGCTCCTGCAACTGACGCAGGTAGAAGGTGGAGAAAGTAGAAGCATTTCTCCAGTAGGCTGCCTGCATAACATCCGACAACTTGACAGAGTCAGTATAAGCCCAAGAGGTAGACAATGCATGCACCTCGTGGGCAAAAATACGATTTGTAATACAATTGACAGTCGCTAGACGAGCGTAAGCCACGTGAATAGCAAGACAAATCCATCAAGAAATGGATTGAGGAGAGATCTTCTGTCGACCAGGAATAAGAGACAGAAAAAATTGTTTCCTGTCTTTCCTAATTAACTGCGTCCGATTGAGATAAATGAGAACTGCACGAACCGGACAGAGCAAAGGGCAGTTACCCTCAACAGAAAGAAGAGCCCTGATACAGATAGGAGGTGGAGTCATTTCTGGTATCTGATTCTTGGCCAGAAAGGAGCAATCAGTGGTAAATGTAACACTGTTGGGAGAGCTCATAAAAAAGGCCTGGTCAACCGAGAGGGCGTGAAGCTCACTAACCCGTCTGGCTGAGGCAAAAGCCATCAGAAAAGTCATCTTGTATGTGAGAAAATGCATATCCACCTGGGATAAAGGTTCGAACGGTGCACCCCCACCGCCCCCCCCCCCCCCAAGCAAAGCAGCACCCTAGAAAGATTCCATCTTGTGATAAGCTGCAAAGTCCTAGGCCTTTCAGGGGAAAAGTACCGAACAAGCTGGGAGAGGTATGGATTAGTGCCGATACGACGCTGTCCCACACATGAAAAGGTCTCCGAAAGCATGGACCTGTACCCATTGATGGTAACAGGCTGGGGACCCCGAGAATCAAACAGGTACACCAGAAACTCTGCAATCTGTCCTATTGAAGGATTGGCATAATCAACAGAATGATCGTCGCACCATCAACAGAAGACCAAACCAGTGGAGTGCCTCCTTGAAGAAATGCACTCCACTGCTCATCTCGAAAAACCTCTACGGAGGAGACAGGACCTAACAAAAGATATACTATCTTGGCTAGAACCTGAGGCAGAATCGGAACCAGCTGGAAGACGTAGCCGACAAGACCGTTCCAATCGAGTGACAAAGAGTCCACGGCGATAGCCAAAGGATCTGGACACTGGGACACGAACGTGTCCACCTGATGGTTCCAACGAGTCGCAAAGAGATCGATGTGGGGATGACCCCAGAGATTGCAAAGCGACTGGAACACCGCCCTGTGGAGCATCCACTCGGTGGAAATGACCCTGCCCCGACGTCAGCTAGGACGTTCAAACGACCGGGAATGTGACGAACCACCACCCCGGCATTGACATACTGAGTGAGCAGTAGAAGATCCCGAGCCAATTCGTACATGGGAACCGAGTGCTTGCCGCCCTAGTCCGAATGTAAGCAACCACTGTCGAATTGTCGGACAGCAGAGAGACCTGGCGATTCGAAAGGTGAGGGATCCACTGCCAGAAACTCAGAAGAAGAGAAAGAAGCTCCTTCTGGTTAATGTGAAGAGCTGTTTGATCCTGGTCCCATGACCCGTGAAGGGAAAGACCTAGAGGATCCAACATTGCACCCCATCCGAGATGGCGTCTGCCATCAGAACACGATCGGACATGGGTAAGTCCAACGGAACCCCCTGCATAATCCACTGAATATCCATCCAAGGGAGAAGGTGAGGATGAAGAGATTCTGGTAACTGAAGCACCAGATCCAGAGGATCAACATTCGGCCTCCAACGACTGAGTAGAAAGTGTTGGAGACTTAGAGGAATGAGATCCGTCACTGAACTGCAGAGACTGAGCAGTCGGAGTATACTCCGAGCCGTTGCGAACGTGGACTGGGACTGAGTCAGGGTAAAAGCCGAGAGAATCACAGCCCTTGCCTTGGGAACCACTACCGTATTGAACTGAATACGGGTCCATTCCCAGATGACAAAACGACTGAGAAGGGACCAGATCCGACTTCTCCTCGTTGACTCTGAACCCAAGCGATGTGAGCAGGCTCAACAGTGTGTAGACATCCGACTCCAGAAGGGCAGCATTGGAATGCCTCTGGAGGATATCGTCTAGATATGCCGAAGTAGTCACCGTGGACTGTGAAATGGAAGGCTATCAGATGCGACATCAGTTGGGTGAAGGCCCAAGGAGCCAGGTTGAGGCCGAAAAACAGGTACACCAGAAACTCTGCAATCTGTCCTATTGAAGGATTGGCATAATCAACAGAATGATCGTCGCACCATCAACAGAAGACCAAACCAGTGGAGTGCCTCCTTGAAGAAGAAATGCACTCCACTGCTCATCTCGAAAAACCTCTACGGAGGAGACAGGACCTAACAAAAGATATGCTATCTTGGCTAGAACCTGAGGCAGAATCGGAACCAGCTGGAAGACGTAGCCGACAAGACCGTTCCAATCGAGTGACAAAGAGTCCACGGCGATAGCCAAAGGATCTGGACACTGGGACACGAACGTGTCCACCTGATGGTTCCAATGAGTCGCAAAGAGATCGATGTGGGGATGACCCCAGAGATTGCAAAGCGACTGGAACACCGCCCTGTGGAGCATCCACTCGGTGGAAATGACCCTGCCCCGACGTCAGCTAGGACGTTCAAACGACCGGGTATGTGACGAACCACCACCCCGGCATTGACATACTGAGTGAGAAGTAGAAGATCCCGAGCCAATTCATACATGGGAACCGAGTGCTTGCCGCCCTAGTCCGAATGTAAGCAACCACTGTCGAATTGTCGGACAGCAGAGAGACCTGGCGATTCGAAAGGTGAGGGATCCACTGCCAGAAACTCAGAAGAAGAGCAAGAAGCTCCTTCTGGTTAATGTGAAGAGCTGTTTGATCCTGGTCCCATGACATCAGAACACGATCGGACATGGGTAAGTCCAACGGAACCCCCTGCATAATCCACTGAATATCCATCCAAGGGAGAAGGTGAGGATGAAGAGATTCTGGTAACTGAAGCACCAGATCCAGAGGATCAACATTCGGCCTCCAACGACTGAGTAGAAAGTGTTGGAGACTTAGAGGAATGAGATCCGTCACTGAACTGCAGAGACTGAGCAGTCGGAGTATACTCCGAGCCGTTGCGAACGTGGACTGGGACTGAGTCAGGGTAAAAGCCGAGAGAATCACAGCCCTTGCCTTGGGAACCACTACCGTATTGAACTGAATACGGGTCCATTCCCAGATGACAAAACGACTGAGAAGGGACCAGATCCGACTTCTCCTCGTTGACTCTGAACCCAAGCGATGTGAGCAGGCTCAACAGTGTGTAGACATCCGACTCCAGAAGGGCAGCATTGGAATGCCTCTGGAGGATATCGTCTAGATATGCCGAAGTAGTCACCGTGGACTGTGAAATGGAAGGCTATCAGATGCGACATCAGTTGGGTGAAGGCCCAAGGAGCCAGGTTGAGGCCGAAAAGCATGGCCTCGAACTGGTAAACTTGCCCCAGAAAAGCGAACCTGAGATACTTCCGCAAAGTCCGATGAATCGGGATGTGAAAGTTAGCATCTCGCAGGTCGATGCTGGAAGCGAAATCTCCCTGGTGAATGGAACGGTGAACCAACCTGAAAGTCTCCATGCTGAACTTGGGAGCAATGATAGACTGGTTCCGAATACTCAGATCGATAACCGGTCATAGTCGGCCGTCCTTCTTCGGCACCAAGAACAGGCGGGAATAAAATCCCACTAACTGAATGTTCTTGACGACCTCGATCGCCCCCTTTGCCAGGAGATTGTATATCTCCATGGTCCAAAGCTCCCGACGTGAAACATCTGAAGGAACTGGAGTTGGAAGAGGCACTCTTGATGGGTGGGGTGCCTCCAGAAGGATATTCGCTGCCTGGACCGAACAACATCTAACACCCAAGGATCGGACATGATGGTGGCCCAATGGTCTGCAAATTCTGATATCCTTCCTCCAACCTGGGACGAATCGAGGTGAGAACCTTCATTTCGAGCCCCAGCGAGGCCCGCGAGAGGAGAAACCACCTCCTCTACTATATGAAGAATCCTAGACTGCCGACACTTACCCTTACCTCGTGAGTAAGAAGTAGAAGTGGCGGCAGGAGGATCAGCCATTTGCTTCGCAGAGGAAGCAAAATGGCCATTGATAGGCTTTGGATGGCCCCTGCCTCCAACAGAAGGCTGATCAAGCTGACGAAGCAGCAGCTGATCTTTGGAGTGACGTAGGACGTCATCTCCGACCATCACCATAGAACAGTTGTGGACCTGCCAAAGAAGCAGATCGAAGAGCAGTGCGCTGCCCCTCAGGAAGGGAACGGCTTGTGTCCAGCACAGCGTCCCTACGAACTAATTCCAAGTTAGCCGTGTTACAGGCATGCGTGTGAGTAAGATGCATGAGCGCCTTGCACAGCACACACAAAGGAGCCTTACGTCATCGAACTTATCTGGAGGCAGATAAGCAGCTAAAGCAGAGACAACGTGATCTGAGAGAGAAAGCACGCCCAGCATCTCTCTCGATAAGCCCAACACAGACTCCAGAGTCGCCATAGGAATAACGGCCGACTTGGGCTTGGAAGGCCCAAGGGAGGTGGAGTCCTGATCCAAGACCATCAGTCTGGCAGACCGATAGATTGGTGGAATCGTAGGAATGATAACGCGCCGGCGGCAAAAAAGTGTCAATCCTGGTGAAGAACGAAGTCAAGTCGTCATAGCCTTGGAACTCAGCTTAGAGTCCAAAGCTGTAAACGCTTCAACCACTTGTACCGATTGGCACGGTCGAAGGCACCCAGAAGCAGTTTGCTCCACAGGCTGCAGGCGTGCGACCAATGATCGCGGCCTGGCTGACACAGTTGGCTGGTTTGACAGTTTGAGATCTGGAAGGAACCCGAACACAAAGTCAAGAGCTGCCCCCAAATCAGAAGACTGTTGGCTCTCGACATCAGGTCTGTCGGACTCATCCTCCAAGTTGGAAGACACATAGCCCATCATGGGCAAACCAGCCGACACCTCCCATGGTCTAGGCACACCAGAGGGATCAGAAAGCGGCTTGCTTCCAAACCCAGGAGACGGCGCCATAGGGGGTGCCTGGAAACCACTAGTAGCCTCGCTGGAAGCAACGGGAAGGATCCAATGAAAAAACTGCGGTGCTCGATGACGGAGAGACCACAGCAGAGGGTTCGCCCGGCAGCCCCTTCCGACTTCACCGAGTTGAAGTCAGGGAAGGCTGAGGCCGATATCCCACGTCCACACTACCAGACATCTCTGCAGATCCCTGCATGGATAAACCGAGGCCGGCTGAAACGACTGGAGAGGAACCGCAGTCCCGGAACCAAGCATCTCTTCAGCAGACAACTCAACGGCTCCCGCAGTATCCACCACAGGAAATGACTGGACATCCCCCATGGAGGAGGAATAACTCTCACCAGACGTGGTCGTTTCGGGCCCCGAATGACAGTGTTCCCCTTTCCTGTGGGTGCAGGGGGCACGGCCACAAGAACGCACAACACACTTCACAGATGCCCAAAAGGTGGATGACCACGATCCACACAGCCCACAGAAGAATGGAAGAACACCCATTGTAAGAAGAGCAGGAAGCATGTGAATCGTCCACATGCTTGGGCAGAAGGCATTGCCCACAAGGAATAGTCCTGGGCATGACAGAAGTGAGAGCTGAAGAGAAGAAGGTGAATTCAACAGATGACAGAAGAACACACCCAACTAAGAGAGAAAGGTGACAGAAGAAAATAGACAGGCGGGAACACAACAGACCCCAGGCAGTCGACAGGGACCCAAATGAAAGTGTCAATGACACTGTAGCTTAACTTGTCTGTGTGTTGTGTTTGATGAAAAGGATAATGTTCAATGTTTATGAAAGGATTATGAAATAAGACAAGAATTGTGATAATTGGGAATATGTTAATTTCTGTTCCCTGTATGCTATGTTTTTAATAAAAATAATATGAAGTGTACACTGTACTAAAGAGCTGAGGGGTGGATTAATATGACCTCCCAGTTAATGTATGTGGCCCTCACAGTTAACGTATGTCAACGAAAGTTACCAAGTTACAGTGAAATTATTCCAAAATGAGTCATCCTATCAAGTTACATTGAAATCCCTTCATAAATATGGCCTGTAGACTGTGCTAAAGGTTTTTGGGCTTCAGGCCTGTGTAGCCATGACGGTAGACCGATTGCAACTAAAAGGGGATGTCCTCATCTCGACATTATACTGAGTCATTCTACTAAGTTACCATGAAATCCCTTCACAAATATGACCTTTAGTCTGTACTAAAGTTTTTCGGGTTTTGGGCTCGGGAAGCCATCATGGTTAAATGATCGCGACCAAAACGGGGCGTTGTCATCTAGGCATAATCTGGAGTGATCCTACAAAGTTACCATGAAATCCCTTCATATATATGATCTGTAGACTGTGCTCAAGGTTTTCGGGGCTTCGGGCCCCTGACGCCGTCAAAATTGATCAATCATGACCAAAAGAGGATGTCATCATCTAGGCATTATATGGAGTCAACCTAACAAGTTACAATGAAATCCTTCCATAAATACGACCTATAGACTATGCTAAAGATTTTGGCTTGGGCAGCCAACAAGACTGAATGATCGCAACCAAAAGGGGATGTTCTCATCTAGACATTATTTGGAGTCATCCTACCAAGTAACAATCAAATCCCTTCATAAATATGACCTGTAGATCATGCTAAAGGTTTTCGGGTTTCGGGCCCCTGTAGCCGTCACTGTTGCTCAATTGCATCCAAAAGGGGACGTTCTCATCTAGACATTATTTGGAGTCATCCTACCAAGGTACAATGAAATCCCTTCAAAATATAACCTGTAGACTGTGCTAAAGGTTTTCGGGCTTCGGGCCCCTGTAGCCGTCACAGTTGCCCAGTTGTGTCCAAAAGGGGATGTTATATGAAGTCAACCTACCAAATTACAATGAATCCCTTCATAAATATGACCTGAAGACTGTGCTAAAGGTTTTCGGGCTTCAGGCTCGGGCAGCCATCATGGCTAAATGATCGCAACCAAAAGGGGACATTCTCATCTGGGCATCATCTGGAGTGATCCTACGAAGTTACAATGAAATCCCGTCATAAATATGACCTGTAGACTGTGCTCAAGGTTTTCAGGCTTTGAGCACCTGTAGCTGTCACAGTTGACCAATCACAACCAAAAAGGGATGTCATCATCTAGGCATTATATGGAGTCAACCTAACAAGTTACAATAAAATCCTTCCATAAATACGACCTGTAGACTATGCTAAAGGTTTTGAGCTCGGGCAGCCATCAAGGCTGAATGATTGCGACCAAAAGGGGATGTTCTCATCTAGTCATTATTTGGAGTCATCCTACTAAGTTACAATGAAATCCCTCCATATTAAATATGACCTGCAGACTGTGCTAAAAGTTTTTGGGTTTCGGGCTTGGGCAGCCATCATGGTTGACAGATCATGACCAAAAGAGGACGTTCTCATCTAGGCATTATTCAGAGGCATCCTATCAAGTTGCAATGAAATCCCTTCATAAATATGACCTGTAGACTGTGCTAATGGTTTTCGGGTTTTGGGCTCGGGCAGCCATACTGGTTGACCGATCACAACCAAAAGGGGACGTTCTCATCTAGACATGACCCCAAACCTGCATATGAAATTTTGTGATGATCAGACAAGAACTACGGGGTGTAGCCTGTGCTAAAGGAAAATGTGAAAAGACTCACAGACTCACAGACAAACAGAATTCCAATTGCGTGATGGCAATAGCTTATCTTGACTTTGTCAAGTTAAGCTAAAAACAGAAGCTCCACTCTTAATGGAGAGAAGAAATTCTGTTCAAGAAGCACCCCGCTGACACCTAACTCCAACACAATTAACATTATCAATGAAAGTGTCAATGAACACTGTAGCTTAACTTGTGTGTTGTGTTTGATGAAAAGGATAATGTTCAATGTTTATGAAAGGATTATGAAACTAGAACTATCACTGAAGGTGATTAATACCCCAGCTTTGGGTTTTTAGAGGAATGCACTTCTGATCATGTAGGCGAAGGCCAGGAAATGTATACATAAAGATCATTTTTTGTTGTTGAAATTTGTATTTGCATGTGGCCTTCCACAGAACAGCACTGAATACTTAAAGAGCCCACACATATATGGTTTACATTTGGAAAAACACATTTACAATGTGCAACATGTATTCAAAATCGGTTCATTAATGTAGGAGGAGTTGCACACACAAGAATCCCATTTGAAAACCCATAATAAATCCAAGTTAAAGGGAGATAACCTGGTTAAAATTGTCGCAGATCAAAAATTTGGGAATATGCGTATGTTCACTTAGTTGTGATAATGTTTGAAAGGTTTCGTCAAAATTGATTGATAAATGTAGGAGGAGTTGCACACACAAGAATTTCATGTAGAAACCCATAATAAATCTAAGTTAAAGGGAGATAACCTAGTTAAAATTGCCACAGCTAAAAAAATTTTGGAATATACGCATGTTCACTTAGTAGTGATGATGTCTGTAAACTTTCGTCCAAATTGATTGATAAATGTAGGAGGAGTTGCGCACACAAGAATTTCATGCAGAAACCCATATTAAATCAAAGTTCAAGAGAGATAACCTGGTTAAAATTGTCGCAGATCAAAAAGTTTGGAATATGCACATGTTCACTTAGTAGAGATGATGTTTGAAAGGTTTCATCAAAATCGGTTCATTAATGTAGGAGGAGTTGCACACACAAGAATTTGTTCGAACGGGAAGACATAATAAATCTAAGTCAAAGGGAGATAACCTGGTTAAAATTGTCGCAGATCAAAAATCTTGGAATATGCGCATGTTCACTTAGTAGTTTTGATGTCTGAAAAGTTTTGTCCAAATTGATTGATAAATGTAGGAGGAGTTGCACGCACAAGAATTTCATGTAGAAACCCATAATAAATCTAAGTTAAAGGGAGATAACCTAGTTAAAAATGCCACAGCTCAAAAATTTTGGAATATGCGCATGTTCACTTAGTAGTGATGATGTCTGTAAACTTTCGTCCAAATTGATTGATAAATGTAGGAGGAGTTGCGCACACAAGAATTTCATGCAGAAACCCATATTAAATCAAAGTTCAAGAGAGATAACCTGGTTAAAATTGTCGCAGATCAAAAAGTTTGGAATATGCACATGTTCACTTAGTAGAGATGAAGGTTTCATCAAAATTGGTTCATTAATGTAGGAGGAGTTGCGCACACAAGAATTTGTCCGGACGGAAAGACGTACGGACGTACGGACGTACAGGGCGATTCCTATATAGCCCCCACTTCTTCGAAGCGGGGGTATAATAAGACAAGAACTGTGATAATTGGGAATATGTTAATTTCTGTTCCCTGTATGCTATGTTTTTGATAAAAATAATATGAAGTGTACACTGTACTAAAGAGCTGAGGGGTGGGTTAATATGACCTCACAGTTAATGTATGTGGCCATCACAGTTAACGTATATCAAAGAAAGTTACCAAGTTACAGTGAAATTATTCCAAAATGAGTCATCCTATGCTACAGGCCCCTCTAGCCGTCACAGTTGTCTAATGGTATCCAAAAGGGGGTGTTCTCATCTAGACATTATATGAAGTCAACCTACCAAGTTACAATGAAATCCCTTCATAAATATGAACTGAAGTCTGTGCTAAAGGTTTTTCGGGTTTTGGGCTTGGGCAGCCATCATGGTTGAATGATCGCAACCAAAAGGGGACGTTCTCATCTGGGCATCATCTGGAGTGATCCTACGAAGTTACAAAGAAATTTCTTCATAAATATGACCTGCAGACTGTGCTCAAGATTTTCGGGCTTCGGGCACCTGCAGCCATCAGAGTTGACCAATCACAACCAAAAGGGGATGTCATCATCTAGGCATTATTTGGAGTTAACCTAACAAGTTACAATGAAATCCTTCCATAAATACGACCTATAGACTATGCTAAAGGTTTTTGGGCTCGGGCTGCCATCAAGGCTGAGTGATCACGACCAAAAGGGGACGTTATCATCTAGACTTTATTTGGAGTTATCCTACCAAGCTACAATGAAATCCCTTCATAATTATGACCTGTAGACTGTTCTAAAGGTTTTCGGGCCTTGGGCCCCTGTAGCTGTCACAATTGCCCAATCGTGTCCAAAAGGGGACGTTTTCAACTAGACATTATATGAAGTCAAACCTACCAAGTTACAATGAAATCCCTTCACAAATATGACCTGTAGACTGTGCTAAGGTATTCAGGCTTCGGGCTCTGGCAGCCATAATGGTTGAATGATCGCAACCAAAAGGGGACAATCTCATCTGGGCATCATCTGGAGTGATCCTACGAAGTTACACTGAAATCCCTTTATAAATATGACCTGTAGACTGTGCTCAAGGTTTTCGGGATTTGGGCACCTGTAGCCATCACAGTTGACCAACACGACCAAAAGGGGATGTCATCATCTAGGCATTATATGGAGTCAACCTAACAGGTTACAATGAAATCCTTCCATAAATATGACCTTTTGTCTATGCTAAAGGTTTTTGGGCTCGGGCACACATCAAGGCTGAATGATCGCGATCAAAATGGGACGTTCTCATCTAGACATTATTTGGAGTCATCCTACCAAGTTACAATGAAATCCCTTCATAAATATGACCTGTAGACTGTGCTAAAGGTTTTCAGGCTTCGGGCCCCTGTAGCCGTCACAGGTGCCCAATCAGGACCAAAAGGGGACTTTGTCATCTAGATATTGTATGAAGTCAACCCAGCAAGTTACAATGAAATTCCTCAATAAATATGACCTGTAGCCTGTGCTAAAGGTTTTCGGGTTTTCGGCTCGGGCAGTCGTCACGGTTGGCAGATCATGCCCGAATGGGGAAATTCTCATCTAGACATCATAAGGAGTCATCCTACCAAGTTACAATGAAATCCCTCCATATTAAACAAGACCTGCAGACTGTGCTAAAAGTTTTTGGGTTTCGGGCTTGGGCAGCCATCGCAGTTGATAGATCATGCCCAAAAGGGGACGTTCTCATCTAGGCATTATACAGAGGCATCTTACCAAGTTACAATGAAATCCCTTCATAAATACGACCTGTAGACTGTGCTAATGGTGTTTCGGCTCGGGCAGCCATACCGGTTGCCCGATCACGACCAAAAGGGGACGTTCTCATCTAGACCAGACCCCAAACCTGCATATGAAATTTTGTGACAATCAGACAAGAATTGCGGGGCGTAGCCCATGCAAAAGGAAAATGTGAACAGACTCACAAACTAACAGACTCACAGACTAACAGACTTCCGCACGCGTGATGACAATAGCTTATCTTGACTATGTTAAGTTAAGCTGAAAACTAATTTGCGGATTTTGGACCAAAATTTCCAAGTCCCACCCGGACCCCAAATTTTCAGCGTAAAAAAAAAAAAAAAAAAAAAATTTTTGTCTTAAAATTGACCAATAAGCATAAAAACAAAGAAACTCATTTCTGGATTTTGGTCCAAAATTCCCACCCGGACTCCAAATTTTCAGTGTAACAAAAAGTAAAAAATTAATATCTTAAAACTGACCAAAATGCATAAAAAACCAAAAAACTCATTTCCGGATTTTGATCCAAAATTTCTAAGTCTGGACCGGAACCCCACATTTTCAGCCTAAATATGAACCCAGGGACTTGGCTTGAACAAACTTGAATTTCACCCCTCTGAGCATGCTGCATACCAAATATCCAAATATTCTTATTGGTAGATCTGAAGAAGAAATTTTTAAAGAATATTCCTCATACTGCACTAATTTGAACATTTGGGCTCCCACAGGGAACCCAAATATGGACTGAGGGATTTGATTTCAACAAATATGTGAATCAATGTTCCAAAGATGTTATATGCAAAATATGAAAGCTTTTGGAGCCGTGGTTTGGAAGCAAACGTTTCTTTAATTTTTTCCCATTGCCCACAGTGTTAAAAAATGCTGACTTATGACAAAACCGATGGCAATTTTTTTTTACCATTCCTTTCTGTTGGTCCCAAGGAAGCCTCACACCAAATAAAAATTCTTAGTGCCGTGCAGTTTTGGAGATATGGACATTTTCGTTTTTTTCTATTTTTGGCTCCTGAGGTTCCCACAGGGTTGCAGGAAAATTTTTTTTTTCATAAATCAAGTACTTATAACCCAATAATAACTCATATTAAATTTGGTTCAAATTGGCCTCTCAGTTCAGAAAATAGAAATTCTGGGCGGGGCAAAAATTCTTGCCCCTCTCAGAACAAAGGCAAATATTGCCCGTCCAACTTCTCTTGAACAAACTTGATCTACACCTCAAATCAGACATGTTAACCTCCCCAAATTTTTTTCAGGGAGATTGAAGAAAATTTTCAGGGAGATGACATGATTTTCAGGGAGATTTTTTTTTGCGCGTAGAAACCATGTGTGGATCGATCAATTTTAAATATAAATTAATACCAAATACCCCCTCCCCCCCACACACACACACATAACAGGAAACAGCCCAACAACAATACATCAAAGGAACATATGTCAACGTTCTACTAACTGGTGGTGAGTGACCCAGACCTGTTAACCTCTGGAGGTGACTGTCAGTGAGATTTTCATGAGCTCCCAGTGAGAATCGGATGCTTGTCAGTGAGATTTTTGCACGTGGGCAGCACATCAATAATTTCCATGTTAACCCCCCCCTCCCCCCCACACACCACACACACACACATACAACATTCCACTCTAATGTGTTTTATTTGAACAATTTGTCCTTTCAAAATCCAAACCATAGAAATATAGAGAAAAACAGAAATCAGAAATATGGATGTGGTCATGTGCCAATATCTGAGCTTGTTCCAATGACATCCATATTTCAATGGTTTTATGTACAAAATGTTTGGAGATATTTTCGACCTTTTCAGCACTATATCAGTTATGGTGCTGTGTTGAAAGTTTTGGATCCATTTGGGTAATTATGGGTACTTGCGGCGACCTGCGGTAACCTGCGACGATCTGTGGTGTTTAGGCACACCCCAGAGCCTGGTTGTTGTGGTAATTCGATCTTCCAAAGCCCAGCACCCCACCTAACCATACCGGTTACTCACTGGAAGTAGTTGGTCATTTACGAAGGGGATTTGGAATGGGGTGATCATTTTTCAGTGAAAAGCCAGCCCAGGACGAAACATCTCGGGGATATTTTGTTGTCCATTTATCACTACGAATGAAAAAACGTGCAAGTGCCGTAAATTACCAACTTTTTAGAGATTTTTTTCACCAAAAACATAATTTTTTTCACAGCCTGCTTTATAAAATTGCGAATCGGAAATTTTTCCCAATATATTGAAAATTAGAGCAACTCATATGTTTGAGCCGTCTGTCTCCAAAATTGGCTATAATTATCTGAAAGTGAAATCCAAAATGCACAATAAATTTGTGCGTATTTTTGCACATTTTTCGATTGGACAAGATTTTATACGTATGGAATTTATTTTTCGATTTGACTGCTACCTGTATACAAGCAAAGGTGTGCCTTTAATATATAATCAATTTCAGCAATTATCCTGCATCTCAAATTCATTTAATCCGCCTGTCAAACGTGTTGCAATAATCACAACATGGCCATTGACAGAAATGAGAATTGGTCATCAGTTCTTACGTAAGTGGTGACGTTTCACACAAACTTAATGACCTTGCCATTGAGAGTAGAGCACATGCTTTTGTATTTGTAAACAAAAGCTGGTGGATTCAGTTTTTGTCTGGTATGTCGACTTTCCGGGAGATATTTGGTCCAAATTGACTCCCGGGTGGGAGGGTGGGAGGGTATAGCTAATTCCGGGAGAATCCCGGGCATTCCGGGAGAGTTAACATGTCTGCCTCAAATGGACGCTGCTACGGCTGGTTCATGAGAAGAAGATTTTTTAAAATTTTGTGCATTTTGGCCCCACCCCCCTCCACAATATGAGCAGAAACTCAATTTGAAGAGAAACCCAAAGGCCCCTATATAACCTCTACTCATGTGAATTTTCATTGAACTGCAGCCAGTGGCTCACCCTGACTTTCAGTCAGGTGAGCTAAAAATTATAAACGAAATTCAAAAATGCAATTGCCAGAATTGAAAAAAAAAGAAGCTTTCATCGTCACCTGGATGAACTAGAGTCATACATTTAATCTCAAATGAGTATAATCAACATATTAGGTGTTAGTTCCATACAGATTATCACCACAGTGTGTGTCTCTGGGAATTCAGATCAAGTCGAGTTGTAGGCACAGAACAGTATTTTGACGTGCCCTGATGGGCACGTCGAAATGTGATTCTGTGCCTACAATGAGACTTGATCAGAATTTCCGGAGACACACACTATTTATTTATTTATTTATTGGTGTTTAAGGTCACATATTTTTGCACAATGGCTAATCATGACCACAACATGAGTATCAACTCAAAACCAGGGGTGAGCTTTAATAAGCCATGTTGCCCATTTTAGAGAGGGTTTGCACCTCCCAAGCATTGGTGACTGGGTCCTATTTTACCAGTAAAACAGAGCCTGTTTACCGCAGTTAACAGGCACTGCTTCACTTCCCGGGGTTCCCACGGGAAGGAGACACACACTGTGGTGATGATAAATTTATCTCACAATATTGACCACAAAATGTGTTAGAAAACTCTTTTAAGAGGAACTTTTTCATTTGCCTTATCGATGGGAAGATGCAAATTGAAACAAGAGGGATGTTACATCCCAATGCTCACCTACATTCGCGCTTGATAATGTCGTTCCAATGTAACATGCCTAATATTTAGTTAATATAAATCATTAACTAGGCATCAAATGATTAATGTGGTTTATGTGATTGCTTTGGAAAGTCTACATTTCTGCATTTATTATATATCAATTCAACATAGAATCATTGGATACATCTTTTAGAAATGTTTATGATTAAGAATATGAATCGTGAGGCCAGATATTAAATCATAAATAAGAATTAGGAAAGGCTTTCATAAATCACTGAAATTTTAATTGAAGTACATTCATTGATTAAAGAGGAGTTGCGGAAAAACATTTGTTCAAGAAAGTGACTATAAGTCCCAACAAAAATACATCACATCAACAACTAAAATAAGCCTTAATGTTACTAGTAACAAGTATGAGAAAGTATTAAATAAAAAAAAAAGTTAAAAAAATTTTTTTTAAAGAAAGTGAATATAAGTCCCAAAAATCCCCGTCAAATTCCTCAAATATGCATGTAATAAGGGCGCAACGTTACCGCAATGTAGTTCAGTAACCCATGCGTGCAATATCAATTGCCTGGAAAGACACATAGAAACAGAACTCACCTTAACACCTCACCTTAACACAAACTTTTAGAACTTAAAATTGAGTAAGTCAGACAAAAACGTGAACATTGTGACTGAAAAAAAGAAAAGAAATCAGTTAAATTTCTGCATACAGTAGGGTTAATACCTACAGTTGTTATTGAAATGAGAAAGTAAACAGTAATGAGAGGTGAAGGCACCACAATCTGCACAAAAGCTGACTTTAACGCAAATTCTTACAACACCTAAACGCTAATTCTTACAACAAGTTTTGGCAAAAAATCAGCCTCAAATTCCTCAAATATGCATGTAATGAGGGTTAAATATTACTGCAATGGAGTTCAGTAACCCAAGTGCAGAATATTAATCGCCTGGAAAGACACATAGGAACACAACTCACCTAAACACAAAGTTTACAAAGTTTTACAACTTAAAATTTACTAAGTCCGAGAAAAACATGAAAATTTTGACTGAAAAAAAAGAAAATTTCCGTTAAATTTCTGCATACAGTAGGGTTAATACCTACAGTTGTTATTGAAATATGAAAATCAACAGTAATGAGAAGTTAAAGCAGCACAATCTGCACAAAAGCTGACTTTAACGCAAATTCTTACAACACCTAAACGCAAATTCTTACAAGAACTTTTGGCAGAAAATTTTAGGTGAAATTTGGAAAAAGGTCATAGTATCAGGGTTAAATACTGTTCTGATAGTCCCCTACAACCTACATATGCAATATCAAAGGCCTGAGCCCACTGATCTTTGAGAACTCACCTTAACACATCATCTTAACACAAACTTTTAGAACTTAAAATTTACTAAGTCCGAGAAAAACATGGAAATTTTGACTGAAAAAGAAGAAAATTTCCGTTAAATTTCTGTATACAGTCGGGTTAATACCTACAGTTGTTATTGAAATATGAAAATCAAGAGTAATGAGAAGTTAAAGCACCACAATCTGCACAAAAGCTGACTTTAACGCAAATTCTTACAACACGTAAACGCTAATTCTTACAACAAGTTTTGGCAGAAAATCAGCCTTAAATTCCTCAAATATGCATGTAATGAGAGTTAAATATTACTGCAATGGAGTTCAGTAACCCAAGTGTAGAATATTAATCACTTGGAAAGACACATAGAAACACAACTCACCTAAACACAAAGTTTACAAAGTTTTACAACTTAAAATTTACTAAGTCCGAGAAAAACATGAAAATTTTGACTGAAAAAAAAGAAAATTTTCGTTAAATTTCTGCATACAGTAGGGTTAATACCTACAGTTGTTATTGAAATATGAAAATCAACAGTAATGAGAAGTTAAACCAGCACAATCTGCACAAAAGCTGACTTTAACACAAATTCTTACAACACCTAAACGCAAATTCTTACAACAACTTTTGGCAGAAAATTTTAGCTGAAATTTGGAAAAAAGTCGTAGTTTCAGGGTTAAATACTGTTCTAATAGTCCCCTACAACCTACATATGCAATATCAAAGGCCTGAGCCCACTGATGTTTGAGAAATTCACCTTAACCCTTTACCTAACATGAAAAGCAGACGACACTTGCAAAAATAATTCTTGAATAACTAATTTTTTTCATTTTTTGTCTCAAAAACATAGGTTATGACCCCTCGTTGGAACGAGCTCGACGAGCTCATTCCAACGAGGGGTCATAACCTATGTTTTTGAGACAAAAAATGAAAAAAATAATGAAAATTAATTGGCGATTTTTGAGAATAGCGCTGGCCGGTTTTGGCCGTTACGTTGGGTAAAGGGTTAACATTAAATCTTACAATATTGGACACGCCGGACGCCGACGCCGACGCCCGAGGTTATCACAATAGCTCACCACATCTTACAGATGTAGGAGAGCTAAAAATAGAATAGCGTTCATTGATCTCCATATTGAGGTCAGTGATGACGTTACACTTCAGAGAA
Organism: Pictodentalium vernedei; assembly: GCA_031216915.1. Classification (NCBI taxonomy): domain Eukaryota; kingdom Metazoa; phylum Mollusca; class Scaphopoda; order Dentaliida; family Dentaliidae; genus Pictodentalium; species Pictodentalium vernedei. The sequence goes on along the minus strand of CM062295.1, from coordinate 633,341,965 downwards.
AATTACGTCACTGGGATTCACTTTACTGAATACTGTCTTGCAAAGTGGAGCAACTGTGTGTTTCGTCAACGTGAATTTGGTTGTTACTTTTGCAACAATTACTGGTGAATTAAATATCCCTCTTGGTGTAAAGGTTTATTATATTTTAAAATATGCCGTTCATCGTTTACTGAGGTGAAGTTTTCCACATTTCACAGCGAAAGCTAATCTTTTTACTTCAAGAGAGAACCCTCGACTCGAGCGTTCAGGAAAATCCCAATAATAGGCTACAAACCAGCCCAAGATGCCGAAAAGTGCACATAATTTAACTATTCGTTGAGTTAACTTCCCCAGTGACATTTTAGCATGCCGTGCATAATAAATACGTTACAGGGCGTTTAGTTGGCAGATACAGCCTATGGCTCAGAGAAAACAATATTAGGTTTGGCTTCGCCTCACCTAATATTGTTTACTCTGATGGGAAAAACGTGAAGCGATCGAAAAATGATATTAATGCCGTTGTTTTGGCAACAGCAGAATCACGTGTTTGTATCATGGGCCCTTGATGCGGATTCGGAACAAGGGCCCAGATACATTAAACTTTAATTGCATAACAGTGCAAAAACGCCCAGATTGTGAGATAAAAGGTCATACCATGCTTGAGCTATCTGTGTGATCCTTGTACAAAAGAGTTAGTTTCAACCAGCTTTTCGAGCTCTAAAATTCATAAGAGGTTCACAAACATGATAGCAAGTCTCAAAACACAATGAACAGTCACAAGTTGTGCCCAAGAACTGAGGAATACACCCACAATAATTATCAACAGTGACCTTGTATTAATTCAATATATTGTCACTGGAGGTATATTGTTTGTCGTTGTCTACCATTTTGTTTTTATCACAAAAAAACACAGACAGAATTTGGGTAATTGGCACTTCTTTAGAAATTATAGTTTGTTTTCTGTTCAAAGCATTGCAAAGCTGTCAGAATTGTAAATATGCCCAACGAAGAAAAAATCAATAATTTTCTTAGTGATCAACGAGATACTGGATTACTCCTCTTGTATATTACATCACTACCTGTTTGCTTCTGTAAACAAATGAATGCCGATAGGGAAATTTAACAAAAACATGAAACAGCTTGCAAACACTTCATAGGCTGGCGTAATAAAATACCTTATGGGACATTCAGTTGGCAGATACAGTGGAAAGCTGTTAGCTGAATAACCACTTTGGCAGAAAAAAATATCCAATTAACAGGAGTATACAATTAACAGGAATGGGGCTATTTTCTTATTGTGTAGTTATAAAGTGAGCATTTAAATCTATTATATCTTGTTTGACAGAGCTCTTTGAGCTCTGTCAAACAAGATACAATGGATTAAATGTCTATATTGGATGTAATGAGGCCAAAAATGTCCATAAATGTATAGAATTCAGTGTATGTTGGAGTAATTCTTCGAGAGATTACAGAAATTTTTATTCAATTAACAGGAGTTTACTCTATAACCTATGTGCAGTTAACAGGTGAAATTTGTATTGAAGGGATTCCAAATGGTTTGGTGTTTGTAAATTTTATACATTTAAAAGGGTTATTCAATTAAAAGATACACAATTAAATGAGCTCCACCAAACAATGTTACATGAGGCTCAGTAAGAAAAAATTAGGCTCTATTAAAGTCTCGATTAATGTTGTTCTAACTCTGCCCCATGTGATACCGTATTCGCCAACTAAATATCCTGTAACTTAGTCTTATGACACAAGAAATTTAAATATGACTCACTAACAAAATGTTTTGCTTTGCCCACAATTTTTAGCACTAAAATTAATACACAAGGTTCAGACTCCCAACTGATAGAGTATTCTGACTACATCATCAAGGCATGCCTTTGTTGAAGCCGTATCTTGATGATGGAGAGGGAATTTTACCCAGTTAACTGTTATGGCTCAAAAACATGAATGAGTATGGAGATTACTAGTACTAAGCAATGCACATGGCAAGACGCTAGCAAAAGCTCATCATCGACATTGGCTAGAAACTATAAAATTTGCTCTCAACAGTGGTAGTAAGTTGCGAGACTGGAATTAGTATGTGTGATGACATGGGTGCAGATGCTTTTTATGTTAATATAGGAATAAGTACACTCAGTCTATATTTTCAGCATTATTTATGTATCTGAACTATATGTTTTGTGAGACGACGTAGATGACTAATATCAGGCTATATCCAAGCCAGAAAATAAGCAGACTGTCATCTGCAAAATGAGGTCCCCAGAGGGTGAATTTAGTGATGCTACCCTGCACAGCAGGGTAGCATCACTATATTTACCCTCTGTGAACCTCAATCTGAATCAGGGTCTCAAAACTAAACAGAAAGATGTTCCCAGAGGATAAATTGGCCTACTGTATGGGATAGCATCATCAAATTCATCCTCTGGGGATCTCATTCTTTAAATGTCAGACTGATTATTATCAGGCCTGGCTATATTCCCCTGAAAAAATCTAAAGGAAACAAATCAGGAAGCCGATTTCGTATACAAGCACTTAATCTTTTACTTCTTGATTGACAGAGCTCCATGGGCTCTGTCAAACAAGATATAAAAGAATACAATCACAGCTTCTCTCTAGAATACAGAAAAGTGACCATATCCCTGTTAACTGTATGAATACTCCTGTTAACTGAATACTTCTTACTGTTAAAGCGGTCATTCAATTCACAGGCTTCTACTGTGCCTGCACTCACAAATAAACTGTAGTGATATAAGTACATATATCAACAATATATCTTCTGCTTCTAGCTGGAATTAATCATGGTAGGGTGGAACCCTGTTAATTGAATAGCTACTTTGCCCTTGAAAATTATTCAATTAACAGCAGTATTCAATCAACAGGGATTATGTCACTTTCCTGTATTTTGAAGGTATACTTAGCATTTACTCCATTATATCTTGCTTGACAGAGCTCTATGAGGCCTTTCAAACAAGATTATTTATTATTTATTTATTTATTGGTATTTAAGGTCACATATTTTTGCACAATGGCTAATCATGACCACAACATGAGTATCAACGCAAGACCAAGGGTGAGTGTTAATAAACAATGTTGCCCATTTTAGAGAGGGTTTGCACCTCCCAAGCATTGGTGACTGAGTCCTATTTTACCAGTAAAACAGAGCCCGTTTGCCATAGTGAACAGGCATTGCTTCACTTCCCGGGGTTCCCACGGGAAGTCAAACAAGATATAATAGATTAAATTCCTGTATTGAATGTACTGAGGCCAAATAGGTCAATAAACAAGGAAAACTGTGGAGAGTTGGGGTAATTTCTCAACGGGTTTCAAGATTTTTTATTCAATTAACAGGAGTTTACTCTTTAATCGATATTCAATAGACAAGTCAAATTCATACTGGAGTTATAGTAAATTGTTTTGTGTTTGGAAATTATATTCAATTAACAGGGTTATTCAGTTAAGAGATATCCAATTAAGTGGGCTGCACTGTACCAACATTTTTTACCTCTTAACCTTTAACCAAATGATTCAGCCACACTTGCCTGCATAATTTACAAACTGGGCAGTTGAAAAAGATTTTTTTTTTTAAATTTCAACAAAATCATATCATGTGACATCCCAGTGAGGGGGTCACATGATATAGTTTTGCTGAAATTGTGTGAAAATTCCTTTTTTTTTAAATAAGTCAAAACACAAATTTTGATACCATCTGCATTGGGAAAAGAATAACCCTGTTAATTGAATATAATTTCCCAACACAAAACCATTTACCATATCTCCAGTATAAATTTGACCTGTTAATTGAATATAGGTTATAGAGTAAACTTCTGTTAATTGAATAAAAAATCTTGTAATCTGTGGAGAAATTAACCTGACTCTCCCCAGTTTTCCTTTGTTTATAGATCTAATTGGCCTCAGTACATCCAATACAGGCATTTAATCTATTATATCTTGTTTGACAGAGCTCATTGAGCTCTGTCAAAAAAGATATAATAAAATAAATGCTAAGTTTATCTCTAGAATACAGGAAAGTGACACATTCCCTGTTAATTGAATACTCCTATTAATTGAATAACTTTCATTGGCAAAGTGGTTATTCAATTAACAGGGTTCCACTGTATTTATATAGTTATTTGTGTTTATGGTCACATATTTCTGCATAATGTCTAATCGTGACCGCAACATGGGTATAAAGTCAAGACCAGCCAATCGTTTATACCCATATTGCCAGTTTTAGAGGACTTCCTCCCCAGCTACTGGTGACAGGGTCCTATTTTACTGATAAAACAGAGCTTCTTTACCACAGTAAACAAGCACTGCTTCACTTACCACTGTTCCCAAGCGGGGTTAGCCTGGTAAGAATTTTCTTGAATTTCTCATAAAATCAAGACATGACTGTTGTAAACCAGACATGACCAAATTTGATGAAAAATGTAATCGCATCTGGAATTAAAACGAGCCGTATTGACATGTGCACTTACTGTGTATAAGTAGCACTGAATAAATCACAGTTCATCTAATTTGCATAATTTCTGCACGAGAAAAAAACCTGTATTATATGTGATGTATTCCATGTTACTAAACATTCATACAAAAATTTATTCAAATCAGAACTTTCATACAGAAGTTCTGTACAAAAAACTGATTGCACTAATTTTTGTACAAATTGGCTGCTGGTGGTCATTTTGAATTTCGAACCGCACCCAAAAACACTCGTTCTCGTCCCACGGTGATAACAAAGGTACCCAAGATGTTTCATAAAGATCGGTTCATAAATACGGCCTCTAGCCTGAGCCATATAGAAATTGTGTACAAAAAACTTATTGGACCTAATTTCGGTACAAAATGGCCACTGGCAGCCATCTTGAATTTTGGGCTGCATCCAGAAACACTCATTCTCGCCCCAAGGTGATAACAAAGGTACCCAAGAGGTTTCGTGAACATCGGTTGATAAATACTGCCTCTAGTACAAGCCGTATTGACATGTGCACTTACTGCATATAAGTTGCACTGAATAAATCAAAGTTCATCTAACTTGCATAATTTCTGCACGAGAAAAAAACCTGTATTATATGTGATGTATTCCATGTTACTAAACATTCAATCAAAAATTTATTCAAATCAGAACCTTCATATAGAAGTTCTGTACCAAAAACTGATTGTATCTAATTTTGATACAAAATAGCTGCCGGTAGCCATTTTGAATTTCAGACTGCACCCAAAAACACTTGTTCTCATCCCAAGGTGAAAACAAAGGTACCCAAGAAGTTTCGTGAAGATCGGTTCATAAATACAGCCTCCAGCCCTAGCCATATTGACATGTGCACTTACAGTGTATAAGTAGCACTGAATAAATCACAGTTCATCTAATTTGCATAATTTCTGCAAGAGAAAAAAAAACTGTATTTTATGTGATGTATTCCATGTTACTAAACATTCATACAAAAATTTATTCAAATCAGAACTTTCATACAGAAGTTTTGTACAAAAAACTGATTGCACTAATTTTGGTACAAAATGGCTGCTGGTGGCCATCTTGAATTTTGGACTGCAACCAAAAAACACTTGTTCTCGTCCCATGGTGATAACAAAGGTACCCAAGAAGTTTCGTAAAGATCGTTTCATAAATACGGTCTCTAGCCTGAGCCGTATAGAAGTTGTGTACCAAAAACTGATTGGACCTAATTTCGGTACAAAATGGCCACAGGCAGCCATCTTAAATTTTGGATCGCACTCAGAAACACTCGCTCTTGTCCCAAGGTGATAGGAGCTCTGTCAAACGAGATATAATAGAATAAATGCTCAATTTATCTCTAAAATACAGGAAAGTGATCAAATCCCCATTAATTGAATAATCCTCTTAATTTAATAATTCTCACTGGCAAAGTGGCTATTCAATTAACAGAGGTCCACTGTACTAAGCCCAATTATTTTTATTAACACTTCACCCAATGCACACGGTGTCAAAATTTGTTATTTTAATTATTTTCACAAATTCCCCCCCCCCCCCCCCCCCCCCCCCCCCCCCCCCCCCTGGCAATGATCTTGGTGAACTCGTTCCAAGAAGGGGTCACATGGTGTGCTTTTTCCAAAAATGTATGTTTGTCAAAATAATTTTCAACTGCTAAATTTATAAATAGTGGATGTGGCCGATTCATTATGTAAAGCATCAACAACAGTCAGCAACATGACGCTATTTGACTGTCTCTTTTTCTCTCTGCAGGAAAATTCCCCTGCAGCAGAAAAACAGTTCATACAGCTACAATGGAATGCCATAACCAAACCATTAACTCTTAACCCGCTGAGTATTTTCAAGATATTTTTCATCAAATCTAGTCATGGCTGCTTCACAGCAGTCATGACTAGATTTGATAAAACATTCATCTAAAGTGAACTCAAGAAATCATTGCGGAAAATAGTCATTCAATTTACTGTGTGAAAATTTGATTAAAGGTGCCCAAATTATCCTTATTTCAGTGGCACCACCAGCAGCATGTAATTCAACAGCTTGATGTGTACAAAGTTTTCATTCCTCATTCAAGAATAAGTCATGTTACTAAATTATTCCACTGACAACAGAGGCGCAGAAATTCTTCAATAACACTCACCTCATTGTAATACATGACAACATCTTCACCATCCATTTCTTTTTTCATAATATCTGCTTGACCATCCAAACTTGAAAGATCAGCTTGGTAACCAGAGGGTAAACTCACTTTGAGGGTGGACATTCCCACTGGGTTTTCTCCATCGTAACTGCAATAAATAGGTTTTTCATATACCAGCGGCAGAGGCACAGAGTGGATTCAATGGCACTCATTCCCCTGACATTTTCCAACAAATGTCAGTGTTTTATACCACAACTGTCAGGAGTTTTTAAAATTACATGATAGAATATTTATTTATTGTGCTTTAACTGGTTAAGTGCAAGAAGCCAATGTCAGGGATTCAGGATTTAAAAAAAAATCAGGCTACCAGTGCAAAAGCCAACATTTCCCCTTTCTCATGTTCATACATGTATTCAGTCAAACACCAATAATCTTGTGTTTATATAGTTTGTTTTACTACAAATTATTGGAGAGTGCCTGTGGGCACTCTCCAGTAATTTGTAATAAAACAAATTTTGATGAACAAAATTCAGACCACTAAAAATGACTAAAAATAATATGGCCCTCAACCAGTTAACAACACTTTCTACAGCTAGGGTCACCTCATGTCAGACAGTTTTGTGGGTGGAGGAAGCCAGAGTACCTGGACAGAACCACAGAGCAATGGCGAGCAACTGTCAGATGCCCTAACATACTAACTCCACTCCAATTTAGCACTGGCTGAAGGCAAGTGCACCACTTATGTGCAGTGTGCCCCAGTTCACATTGCCAGTATGCCCCCATGTGGGGAATCAAGGTAAACTGCCTTGCCCAAGGACACAACGCAGTTATTACTGGTTAGGAATCAAACCACAGACAGTTTGGCTTAAAGTCCAATGCCCTAACCACCAAACCAGGGACTCAATGCAGTTATTACTGGTTAGGATCAAACTGTAGACCTTTCGGCTTAAAGTCCAATGCACTAACCACCAAGCCATCTCATAATAGATTATGTAGTGACTGAAAAATGTGTCAGGATAACCACACATGATATCTGTCCTACAGCATGTATTTATTTATTTATTGGAGTTTGAAGACACTTTTGATAGCCAGGGTCACCTCGTGTCGGGACAGTTTTATGGGTGTAGGAAGCCGGAGTACCCAGAGAGAACCATCGAGCAATGGTGAGCAACTGCTAGACTCCCCAACGTTCTAACTCCACAGAAGTAGGATTAACATTTGTTGAAGACAAGCGTACCATCGATGTGCAGTATGCCTCAGTACTCCATGCTGTACCCCCATATGGGCAATCGGTATGAAGTGCCTTGCCCAACGACACAATGCAGTTACCCCTGCGGGGATCAAACCATGGACCTTTCGGTTTGAAGTCAAATTCCATTACCACTGAGCCACTGCGCTCTCCGTACAGCATGTAGGAATGCATCTGAATGATTGTTATGTATTTCCATTGATGATGCAGTGATTCATATGAGCCAATGAAATGTTTTGACACCAAAATACAGTGTGTGTCATGCAAGAAAGTAAACAGACCATCAAAGGTGATTTTTTTCTTGAAAAATCTAAGCTTCAGACCTCACACAGTAGATCTTCCATTTTTCAGGCCATTTTATGTAAAATTTATATTTATATTATATTATATTTATATTATTATATTTTCATTTTTTATTTTATTTTTTATTTTTGTAATAATTTCTTTGCCATCAAAAGTTCATGTTCTTGGTTTGTTTTAGGCCTTATAATCTACAGAATAGCATGGGTGGTGGTGTATTTCATCCCTTGAGTGCAAGAAGGCTTTTTGCAATGCTAAAGCATTGCAAAGCCTTGTTGCATTCAATGGACAAATTTATCAAGTTTATTAACTTGGGTAAAATATCAGACATAAACCATTTAATTTTTATTTTTTTAAGTTTGTATTTGTTATAAAAAGAGAGCATGCAGCAGCCAAAAGGACCATGGGGAGGGTCTGCGAAACACATATTTAACTTTTTAGGCCTCATTTACTCAATTCAGGTTCAACTATCATAGCTCTATTGTAAAGTGCTGAAAGCCACTATAGTGTCTTTACATTGTGTGCATTAGCATGTTGTTTGCTTAACAGTAGAAAAAAAAATGTTTAAACAAGAAAATTATACCAATACTATGCAAAAAAGGGTGATGGGATAAAATGGCAGTGATTCTCCACTCCGCCATACAGATACAAATCTGGTATCATGTATATTTCAGTGGTATAAAGATGAGGTTATTTTGTGACATTAACCTCATTATTATTTAATTACTACCAAGCACACAACAGAGCGGATATGAAAACAAAAGCACGAAGTAATTACTGACATGGTCGGTGGCCCAGTAGGTCCATTTCCAAAATATATTATGGGTTCACATACCAAATTTGGTTAAAATGGGTTCAGTAGTTTGCCCTTTGCTAGGGAGTCACGTTGGTTGCTATGACAATCACATGACCTTGTAAGTGCCCTAATAGGTCAAATTAGAAATGTATCATGGGTCAATATATCGAATTGGGTCAAAATTGGCCTAGTACTTTCCCCATTGCTAAGGAGTCGCTTTGGTTACTATGGATATCACCTGACGTGATAAATGACCAAATGGGTTGATCTCCAATGTATTATGGGCACAGATACCAAATTAGCTTAAAATAGGCCCATTAGTTTGCCCATTGCTAGCGAGTCGCGCCGGTTGCTATGGGTGTTACGAGACATGGCCAGTGGCCCAATAGAACGAATTCCCAAGGCATTATGGTTTCATACACCAAGTTTGGCTGAAACCGGCCCAGTAGCTTGCCCGTTGTTATGGAGTCACGTTGGTTGCTATGGGTGTTATGTAACATGGTCAATGACCCAATATGCTGAATTTGTAATGCATTGTGGGTCCACATACTAAATTCGGACAAAACCGGCCTAGTACCTTCCCCGTTACTAGGGAGCCGCTTTGGTTAATATGGGTGAAGTGTGACATGATAAATGGCCCAATGGGTCGATTTCCAAAAGCATTATGGGCTCAGATACCAAATTTGGTTAAAATAGGCCTAGTAGTCTACCTGTTGCTAGGGAGTCACTCCGGTTGCTATGGTTGGCCCAATAGATCGAATTCCCGAGGCATTATGGTTTCATACACCAAGTTTGGTTGAAATCGGTCTGGTAGTTTGCCCATTGCTATGGAGTCACGTTGGTTGCTATGAGGGTTATGCTACATGGTTAATGACCCAATAGGTCGACTTCGTAATGGATTGTGAATCCACGTACCAAATTCGCTTAAAATCGGCAACATAGTCTACCCATTGCTAGGAAGTTCCGTGTTGCTATGGAAGTTAAGTGGCATGGTCAGTAGCTCGACAGATCGGATTCTTGCTATATTTTGGGTCAATGAAGTGAATAATTCCAACATGTTAGGTGAGCGATGTTAACCCTCATTTTATTTTTGCCTGACCCACTCGACATCCCATTTCGTCATTTATATTTCCAAGAAATTGTTTATAGGCTACATTTCTGACCTGAGCTTCTTTGAATTGATTTACTGTGAAGTCTCGGCGAATCACATCTCGCGAAAAACTTCTGACGATAAAAAAAATGTGAAAACAATATAAAGGACGATTTCGCTCGACGTCGGCTTTTGCCGCCATCCCACTCGGGAGCCTTCGGCTCCATCACCCTTTAAAAAAAATTGTTGAGTTACCATTTATTGGAGAGTGCAAACAGGCACTCTCCAATAAATGGTAATAAAACTAGAACTATCACTGAAGGTGATTAATACCCCCGCTTTGGGTTTTTAGAGGAATGCACTTCTGATCATGTAGGTGAAGGCCATAAGGAAATGTATACATAAAGATCATTTTTTGTTGTTGAAATTTGTATTTGCATGTGGCCTTCCACAGAACAGCACTGAATACTTAAAGAGCCCACACATATATGGTTTACATTTGGAAAAACACATTTACAATGTGCAACATGTATTCAAAATCAGTTCATTAATGTAGGAGGAGTTGCACACACAAGATTCCCATTTGAAAACCCATAATAAATCCAAGTTAAAGGGAGGTAACCTGGTTAAAATTGTCGCAGATCAAAAATTTGGGAATATGCGTATGTTCACTTAGTTGTGATAATGTTTGAAAGGTTTCGTCAAAATTGATTGATAAATGTAGGAGTTGCACGCACAAGAATTTCATGTAGAAACCCATAATAAATCTAAGTTAAAGGGAGATAACCTAGTTAAAATAGCCACAGCTAAAAAATTTTAGCTGGAGAAGCATGGAGGTCAATGATAGAAAATTCATAAGAATTTAACTCAAGAAATCAATGGACAGAATGTTAAGACAATTTACAGTGTGCAAAATTTGACAAGAACGCTTGTTTTGTTCACGTGGTGGTTACGCAAATTTAAATCTACGCCTATAGGCACTCTCCCATAAATTGTAACAATGCAAATCAATGGAGATGAAGTAATTTTACTTCCAAGATAATAAGAAAGAAATCCACAAAAATGAAGTCTTCAACTTTAGGTACCTGCATTTCAGAATAAAGCCCGAATATGGGCTTCCAGCACTCTACTAGTTAACCAGCCTTTCTTGTGTCTGATAGATTTTTAGACTTTTGCATTGACAGGCTATATATATTTCAATCCCATGCAATATATGAATACCTGTTAATGAAGAAAAAGCAGTTTTCCAAGAATTTTTACACAGCTGAGCCTTCGGTTAGCCATCTCCAAACCACGTAAACAGGCAGTGGGTAGGAGTCATTTTTTAAATTTTGCACACTGATTTATAGTGGAAAATTTGGTAAAAAAAATGCCCAAACGATATATATTTTAGTGGCATGAGATTTTCTGGCCTGGCAGAAATATCTGCCAGCAGCATGCAAGGAGTTAATCAGGGCATAAATACAGAACACAACTCAGGTAGAGGAAGGCGGGAGGAATCAATGACCCTTGATAAGAATGTTTCGAGAAATTACCCTGACTCTCCCCAATCTTCCTTTGTTTTTAGACCTATTTGGCCTCTGTACATCCAATGCAGGCATTTAATCTATTATATCTTGGTTGATAGAGCTCATGGAACTGTGTCAAACAAGATATAATAGAATAAATGCTAAGTTTATCTCAAGAATACAGGAAAGTGACACAATTCATTAATTGAATACTCCCATTAATTGAATAATTTTCATTGGCAAAGTGGTTATTCAATTGACAGGGTTCGACTGTACAACTTGTTGAATCCTGCCTCCCCTTGTTCCAAAAACTTTGTGTTCTATCTAAATAGACCACACAAACTCCAAATCCCTGACACAAGTTTATGAACTCTTGTCTTGATATTTCATGGGGGTCTTTTTATTATAGTTATTTATTACACACCTGTTACGTTTCCTCGAGTTCCATATTTACAAAGTCGTACAGAATACATGTTCCATACGGATTTTCGTTTGTTGTTGAAATTTGTATTTGCATGTGGCCTTCCACAGAACAGCACTGAATACTTAAAGAGCCCACACATATATGGTTTACATTTGGAAAAACACATTTACAATGTGCAACATGTATTCAAAATCAGTTCATTAATGTAGGAGGAGTTGCACACACAAGAATCCCATTTGAAAACCCATAATAAATCCAAGTTAAAGGGAGGTAACCTGATTAAAATTGTCGCAGATCAAAAATTTGGGAATATGCGTATGTTCACTTAGTTGTGATAATGTTTGAAAGGTTTCGTCAAAATTGATTGATAAATGTAGGAGGAGTTGCACGCACAAGAATTTCATGTAGAAACCCATAATAAATCTAAGTTAAAGGGAGATAACCTAGTTAAAATAGCCACAGCTAAAAAGTTTTGGAATATGCGCATGTTCACTTAGTAGTGATGATGTCTGTAAACTTTCGTCCAAATTGATTGATAAATGTAGGAGGAGTTGCGCACACAAGAATTTCATGCAGAAACCCATATTAAATCAAAGTTCAAGAGAGATAACCTGGTTAAAATTGTCGGAGATCAAAAAGTTTGGAATATGCACATGTTCACTTAGTAGAGATGATGTTTGAAAGGTTTCATCAAAATCGGTTCATTAATGTAGGAGGAGTTGCGCACACAAGAATTTGTTCGAACGGAAAGACATAATAAATCTAAGTCAAAGGGAGATAACCTGGTTAAAATTGTCGCAGATCAAAAATCTTGGAATATGCGCATGTTCACTTAGTAGTGATGATGTCTGAAAAGTTTTGTCCAAATTGATTGATAAATGTAGGAGGAGTTGCACACACAAGAATTTCATGTAGAAACCCATAATAAATCTAAGTTAAAGGGAGATAACCTAGTTAAAATTGCCACAGCTCAAAAATTTTGGAATATGCGCATGTTCACTTAGTAGTGATGAGGTCTGTAAACTTTCGTCCAAATTGATTGATAAATGTAGGAGGAGTTGCGCACACAAGAATTTCATGCAGAAACCCATATTAAATCAAAGTTCAAGAGAGATAACCTGGTTAAAATTGTCGCAGATCAAAAAGTTTGGAATATGCACATGTTCACTTAGTAGAGATGATGTTTGAAAGGTTTCATCAAAATCGGTTCATTAATGTAGGAGGAGTTGCGCACACAAGAATTTGTTCGAACGGAAAGACATAATAAATCTAAGTCAAAGGGAGATAACCTGGTTAAAATTGTCGCAGATCAAAAATCTTGGAATATGCGCATGTTCACTTAGTAGTGATGATGTCTGAAAAGTTTTATCCAAATTGATTGATAAATGTAGGAGGAGTTGCACACACAAGAATTTCATGTAGAAACCCATATTAAATCAATTTGTTTGGATGGAAAGACACAATAAATCCAAGTCAAAGGGAGATAACCTGGTTAAAATTGTCGCAGATCAAAAATCTTGGAATATGCGCATGTTCACTTAGTAGTGATGATGTCTGAAAAGTTTTGTCCAAATTGATCGATAAATGTAGGAGGAGTTGCGCACACAAGAATTTCATGTCCGGAAAGACGTACGGACGGACGGACGGATGGACAGACAGACGGACGGACGGACGGACGGACGTACAGGGCGATTCCTATATAGCCCCCACTTCTTCGAAGCGGGGGTATAACTATTATTAATAAAGAATATCTTGCTAAACTAGGGCTCCCCTTCCTGGTAGCATGGTATCTTTGAAATGAAAGTGTCAATGACACTGTAGCTCAACTTGTCAAGACAAAGACATGCATGTGTAGTATGTGACACAGCAATGACAAACATCTAGGTAATGACCTGATAACAAAGGTACATATAAAGTATTGTAACGGTCTGTACATAAATAATGACCGTTGCCTGTAACAAATGGAAAAGGTAAAGTATTGTAAAGGTGGGTAACAGACAGATGCTAAACTAGAAAAGAAAACTTTGAGTCCCAGAGTGGGTCTGACTGAACCCCAAAATAGTTGTTCTCATAGCACAGTGATAACAAAGGCATCCCAAAACACACTTGTTCCTGTCCCAAGGTGAAAACAAAGGTACCCAAGAAGTTTTGTGAAGATCAATTCATAAATACGAGCTGTATAGAACTTGTGACAAAAAACTGATTGGACCTAATTTTGGTACAAAATGGCCACTGGTAGCCATCTTGAATTTTGGACAGTACCCAGAAACACTCATTCTCGTCCCAAGGTGATAACAAAGGTACCCAAGAAGTTTTGTGAAGATCGGTTCATAAATACAGCCTCTACCCTGAGCCGTATTGACATGTGTGCTCACATTGTGTAAGTAGCACTGAATAAATTAAAGTTCATCTAATTTGCATAATTTCTGCATGAAAAAAAAACCCTTACAATATGTGATGTATTCCATTTTACTAAACATTCATACAAAAATTTATTCAAATCAGAACTTTCATACAGAAGTTCTGTACAAAAGACTGATTGCACTAATTTTGGTACAAAATGGCTGCTGGTGGCCATCTTGAATTTCGGACCACACCCAAAAACACTCGCTCTCATCCCACGGTGATAACAAAGGTACCCAAGAAGTTTCGTAAAGATTGGTTCATAAATATGGCCTCTAGTCTGAGCTGCATAGAAGTTGTGTACAAAAAACTGATTAGACCTAATTTCGGTACAAAATGGCCACTGGCAGCCATCTTGAATTTTAGACCATAACCAGAAACACTCGTTCTCGTCCCAAGGTGATAACAAAGGTACCCAAGACATTTCGTGAAGATGAGTTCATAAATACAGACTCTAGTCTGAGCCATATTGACATGTGTACTTACTGTGTGTAAGTCGCACTGAAAAAATCAAAGTTCATCTAATTTGCATAATTTCTGCACGAGAAAAAAACCCGTATTATATGTGATGTATCCCATGGTACTAAACATTCACACAAAAAATTATTCAAATCAGCACTTTCATATGGAAGTTCTGTGTAAAAATCTGATTGCACCTAATTTTGTACAAAATGGCTGCCATCGGCCATCTTGAATTTCGGACCAGACCCAAAAACACTCGTTCTCGTCCCACGGAGAGATACCAAAGGTACCCAAGAAGTTTCGTAAAGATCGGTTCATAAATACGGCCTCTAGCCCGAGCCGTATTGGCATTTGCACTTACAGTGCTGAAAGTAACACCAAAAACATCAAAATTAGTCTAATTTGCACAATTTACGCATGAGAAAAAAACCCGTATTATATGTGATGTATCCCATGGTACTAAACATTCATACAAAAAATTATTCAAATCAGAGCTTTCATATGGAAGTTCTGTACAAAAAACAGATTTCTGCATCATCGGTACAAAATGGCGGCTGGCAGCCATCTTGAATTTCGGACCGCACCCAAAAACACTCGTTCTCGTCCCACGGTCATAACAAAAGTACCCAAGAAGTTTCGTAAAGATCGGTTCATAAATACGGCCTCTAGCCCGAGCCATAGCAGCTTGGCACTTCCAGCTCTGAAAGTAACACTAAATAAATCAAAGTCAGTCTAATTTGCATAATTTACGCACGAGAAAAAAACCCGTATTATATGTGATGTATCCCATGGTACTAAACATTTATACAAAACTTTATTCAAATCAGAACTTTCATACAGAAGTTCTGTACAAAAAACTGATTTTTGCATCATCGGTACAAAATGGCCTCTGGCAGCCATCTTGAATTTCGGACCACACCTAAAAACACTCGTTCCCGTCCCAGGGTCATAACAAAGGTACACAAGAAGTTTCGTAAAGATCGGTTCATAAATACGACCTCTAGCCCGAGCCATAGCCAATTGCTGACGTACGGACAGACGGACAGACGGCCAGACGGACAGATGGACGACGGGCCATGACAATAGCTCAAATTTGACTTCGTCAAAGTTGAGCTAAAAATTACTCACTTTACAAAATCACCTTTGAAAAAAAATCCTGCACTCAACCAGTAAATTAGATTGCTTGTGAGTATTTTAAGAAATATTTTCCTGCAAATTTAATCATGGCTGCTCACGAAGCATGGAGGTCAATGATAGAAAATTCATAAGAATTTAACTCAAGAAATCAATGGACAGAATGTTGAGACAATTTACAGTGTGCAAAATTTGACAAGAACGCTTGTTTTGTTCACGTGGTGGTTACGCAAATTTAAATCTACGCCTATAGGCACTCTCCCATAAATTGTAACAATGCAAATCAATGGAGATGAAGTAATTTTACTTCCAAGATAATAAGAAAGAAATCCACAAAAATGAAGTCTTCAACTTTAGGTACCTGCATTTCAGAATAAAGCCCGAATATGGGCTTCCAGCACTCTACTAGTTAACCAGCCTTTCTTGTGTCTGATAGATTTTTAGACTTTTGCATTGACAGGCTATATATATTTCAATCCCATGCAATATATGAATACCTGTTAATGAAGAAAAAGCAGTTTTCCAAGAATTTTTACACAGCTGAGCCTTCGGTTAGCCATCTCCAAACCACGTAAACAGGCAGTGGGTAGGAGTCATTTTTTAAATTTTGCACACTGATTTATAGTGGAAAATTTGGTAAAAAAAATGCCCAAACGATATATATTTTAGTGGCATGAGATTTTCTGGCCTGGCAGAAATATCTGCCAGCAGCATGCAAGGAGTTAATCAGGGCATAAATACAGAACACAACTCAGGTAGAGGAAGGCGGGAGGAATCAATGACCCTTGATAAGAATGTTTCGAGAAATTACCCTGACTCTCCCCAATCTTCCTTTGTTTTTAGACCTATTTGGCCTTTGTACATCCAATGCAGGCATTTAATCTATTATATCTTGGTTGATAGAGCTCATGGAACTGTGTCAAACAAGATATAATAGAATAAATGCTAAGTTTATCTCAAGAATACAGGAAAGTGACACAATTCATTAATTGAATACTCCCATTAATTGAATAATTTTCATTGGCAAAGTGGTTATTCAATTGACAGGGTTCCACAGTACAACTTGTTGAATCCTGCCTCTCCTTGTTCCAAAAACTTTGTGTTCTATCTAAATAGACCACACAAACTCCAAATCCCTGACACAAGTTTATGAACTCTTGTCTTGATATTTCATGGGGGTCTTTTTATTATAGTTATTTATTACACACCTGTTACGTTTCCTCGAGTTCCATATTTACAAAGTCGTACAGAATACATGTTCCATACGGATTTTCGTTGATGGACCATTTTTCCACCTGACAGCATAGATCCATCAAAAGAACTAGACACTGCCTATTTTTGTGCCTGGCCAATTGAAATGTCACATTCTGACCTAGATCAATTCAGAAGCTGTGATGACAGCTGATAAATCAAATGTCAATTGGAAAATGTTTGATTTGTTCAAATCCATCAAAATTAATGAAATACAAATTATTCTATAAATGGGGAGTGATTTTATAACACTCAAGTTTAGACTTTAGACTTTGAAGCGAATATCTCTCAGATAACGGCAACTAATTTCTTGTCTTTTTATTATAGTTATTTATTACACACCTGTTACTTTTCCTTGAGTTCCATATTTACAAAGTCGTACACAATACATGTTCCATACGGATTTTCGTTGAGGGACCATTTTTCCACCTGACAGCATAGATCCATCAAAAGAACTAGACACTGCCCATTTTTGTAACTGGCCAATTGAAATGTCACATTCTGACCTAGATCAATTCAGAAGCTGTGATGACAGCTGATAAATCAAATGTCAATTGGAAAATGTTTGTTTTGTTCAAATCCAAAAAATTAACGAAATACAAATTATTCTATAAATGGGGAGTGATTTTATAACACTCAAGTTTAGACTTTGAAGCGAATATCTCTCAGATAATGGCAACTAATTTCTTAAAAATACATAGAGAGTAATCGCTTGACTGGACTGGTTACATGAAATAATTCATGAGAGGTGAGGGACATCATACAAACACGAGTGCGCGAATGCACACAAGTGTTTTACAATATAGTCCCTCGCCTTGAATGAATTATTTCATGCAACCAGTCCAGTCAAGCGATTACTCTGTTTATTACTTTTCATTATTAACGATAATTATATTATTTAACCCTTTACCTAACGTAATGGCCAAAACCGGCCAGTGCTATTCTAAAAAATCGCCAATTAATTTTCATTATTTTTTTGTCTCAAAAACATAGGTTATGACCCCCTCTTTGGAACGAGCTCATCAAGCTCATTCCAATGAGGAGTCATAACTTATGTTTTCGAGACAAAAAATGAAAATAATAGTTATTCAAGAATTTGTTTTGCAAGTGTCGTCTGCTTTTCATTTTAGGTAAAGGGTTAAAAAAAACAAAAAACAATGAAGTCCCCATTACACCCACGGCAAAGCATCTTCATTTGCACGAACAGATACATGACACAATTGTTGATTGCATAATTCACTTGTGAAGTTATCGTTTATAATCAAACCTGGAAATCCAAGTTAATCACACTTTGGAAAGTAATAAAAACAAATTAACACAATTTTCATTTATATTTTTATGTTTGTGTACCAATCTGTCACATGTGTTTGCCAATCACACAGTATGTCTGGAAAAAGTTCACCGCACATGTGGGAGAGCTGGAGAATGGGCCAGAGTTTCCTTATTTCTCAGACCTGACCATTTAATGTTATGAAGGCTTTCTGAAGTATGGTTTGTGGATAGTGCTTGTCGTTATAATATTGTATCATATTGAGGGCATTTTTGTCAAAGTCGTCCTCATTGAAACATATCCCGTGGACCCACAGGAGTTGCTCATAGGGTCCACTGGCCTTACAAGGGTAAGGGTGACAGGAGTTGAAATCCAAAATAACTGTGAGTGTCAGTTTCTTTGGTGTGTAGGTCCGTACAGAGCCTTTTTCCATTATGGATGACCTTTGTGTCCAGAAATGTGACACAAAGATCAGAATATTCTGCTGTGAAGTTTATGGAGTGGTGGATCTTGTTACAGTATTTTAGAAACTATTTGAGGGCCACTTCTCCATGTGACCATACCATAAAAATGTCGTCAATGAACCTGAGGTACATGTCTGGTTTGAAGGGGGCTCTGTTTAGGAGCTTCTCCTCAAATTTGCCCACAAATATATTGGAGAAGGATGGGGCTAGGGGGTGCCCATAGCCGTGCTTGAGATTTGAAGGTAATGTTCTCCACTGAAGTCAAAATTGTTACTGTGTAGGACAATTTTGAGAAGGTTAAGTAAGCAAACACTGCTGAGCTTAAAGTCTGGTTTATATCTCTGTATGCATTTAGCTATAGCTACAAGTCCATCTGGGTTTGGAATGTTAGTGTAAAGTGAGGTGACGTCCATACTGACAAGAAGAAAGGTGTCCTTCTTGCATTCAAATCGGCTGATTGTGGAAATAAAGTCTGTAGTGTCTTTGATGTAACTTGGATAAGAACAGACGAACATGTTCATGTCTGCATCCACAAAGCTGCTGATATTAGCAGTTGAGCCGCTTACAATAGGTCATCCTGGGATTTTGCCCTTTTCAAGGCACTTGTGAATTTTTGGTAGACGATACAGCTGAGGTGTCCTGGTGTACTTAGTTGTTAGGCCTTCATGACATTTATCACTAATTTCATCTTTTTGGTGTAGTTTATTGACATCATTCAGGACTGATGTAAAATGTTTGTCTGATAAGTTGTCACTCACCTCACAGTAGAAGGTGGAGTTGCTGAGTTGTCTCTGTGCCTCTTGGATATAATCAGATGTGTTCTGGATTACAACCACAGAGCCTTTATCTGCCTTCTTGATAATAATATCTTTGTTTGCCCTAAGTCAAACAAGTGCCGTGTGTTTGGCTTTATTGATGTTGTTAGCTGACCGGTCAGGGTCGGCAGAACCGGGGGGGCTGGGGGGACTTAAGCCCCTCCACTTTTTTTGCCAGGCCATGTTTTTATGTATGCATATATTTTAACACAACCAATGACTGGTGAAACAAGGGATGGATCCAGAGCCTCCTCCATATTCTCGCGAGCTATGTTTCTCTTGTACTGGTTCAGTTTCAATGGATTTCAGATCATTTTTTGCAGTAAGTGGCAGCAAACGCTAAAATTTATACCGTCTGTTAAAAAATCGGTTAACTGAAGTAGATCGTAATCTTACAGACATACAAGTACTAAATCCATCTCAGACAAGATAATCCACAGACAGTATAATTGCTGTAAACGTCTGGTAAAGCATACAGGTTAGGTCTATTTATCAGCTTTGGTCGTTACGACCAAACCTGATAAATAGACCTCACCTGTATGCTTTACCAATGTTTTTTAATGACTCTCAAAGTGTGAAATCTTTCAAATACATCTCCTGAAAAATCTCAAAATATCCACTCAGATGCATGGAAATGGGGGTTTTGGAACCCTGGAATTTAAATTTTTCATACGCCATCGCCCGATCCAGCCCCCGTTCCACCACACCTGATGGTAGTGGCTCCTTTTGAGGTGGTGTAGTGTGTTCCAAGTCATTTTGGCAAAAAAGTCAAGGCAGACATCATCACCTGGTTTGGGGGTTTAGGTGCTTTTAGGTGCGAATTTGATATCCAATTCCATGGAGGCACCGCTCTTGTTATGGAAAAAGACTTTAAAGCACAAGGTTCCAAGGTTCGAACATCAAGCAGAAGTTCAAGTCAAAAGGCAGACACAACTCCCAAAGCAGAAATGTGATTTGCCTTTTGACCTGCAACAAATGCAAAATACAATATGTCGGGGAAACAAAATGCACATTCTGCGTCCGTATCTTGGAACATTTAAGGGATATCAGAAACAAACTTGATAAACCCATCAGTAAACAATACAAAGAACCGGACCACTCATTCAACAACGTGGAATTCTGTATTATTGACGTACTTCCAAGGGACCCTGACCTCAACAAAAAAAACGAATCAGGTGTGATAAGAAACTACATTGGCTCTTTATCCTGAAAACCATACATCCTTATGGTTTGGACAGGCTTGACTTTTAGTCTTTATATTGTGAGTCATCAATAGAAATCTGTATGGAACACATGTTCCATATGGATTTGTTAATCCAGAACTAGAGGACAAGTAATAGGCATATAATAAATTTATTTATTTTTTATTTATTTATTTTACAATAAAGCAGGCCTTGTTTACCACAATTCAGTAAACAAGCACTAGGGCACCTAGTGACTTGATCATATTAGCATACTTCCATCAAACCTGGATACTCTATAAATAAACATTTGTATATGGAAAGCTCTCCAAACGGAACACCTTCAGGACCAACCATTGTGTTAGGTTTAGAGAGAGGTGCAGTCTATAGAGATCTGTCAACTACAATGGAAGTAATATATGTGGGCAAGTACTTCCATTAGACTGAAAAAAGTAACTAGATGCTCTATAGAGCCTGTAATTGCTCACCTGGAACTACATATAACAAGAGGGATGTTACATCTCAACACTCACCTACATTCGCGCTTGATAATGTCATTCCAATGTAACATGCCTAATATTTAGTTAATATAAATCATTAACTAGGCATCAAATGATTAATGTGGTTTATGTGATGGCTTTGGAAAGTCTATATTTCTGCATTTATTATATATCAATTCAACATAGAATCAGTGGATATAAAAGCATTTTTTTTCTTTTAGAAATGTTTATGATTAAGAATATGAATCGTGAGGCCAGATATTAAATCATAAATAAGAATTAGGAAAGGCTTTCATAAATTTATTTTTTACAAAATAAAAATACATCAGATCAAAAAAAAATAAAATAGGAGGTGCAAAATGGCATTATGTAATGAAGAATCACTGAAATTGTAATTGAAGTACATTCATTGGTTAAAGAGGAGTTGCGGAAAAACAATTGTTCAAGAAAGTGACTATAAGTCCCCAAAATAGGCTGATGAAATCGTCAGATGTGTACCCATACGTGCAACTAGTAGAAAGCTATATGACGGAGGGCCACCACGGATGCTGACATTATGTACACCATACAAGGTATGGGTACATATAGAAATGGATTGGAGGAGTGTCTAATTTGATGGATAAAGGGTTAATATCTCCGGATCAAATAATCAGATTAACACCAAAAACTATACAGCTCGGCACATCAGTAACCTGAACACAAATATAAAGTAACTTGACAATCCAAGCAATATTTTTCAAGTTATCTAATGCCAAAGGGATCGGAGGAATTTTCAATTTGAAGGATAAAGGGTTAATATCTCAGGATCAAAATAACAGATTTACACCAAAAACTATACAGCTCACCACATCAGTAACCTGAACACAAATATAAAGTAACTTGACACTCCAAGTAATATTTTTCAAGTTATCGAATGCCAAAGGAATTGGAGGAATTTTCAATTTGAAGGATAGAGTTAATATCTCGGGATCAAATCATCAGATTTACACCAAAAACTATACAGCTCGGCACATCAGTAACCTGAACACAAATATAAAGTAACTTGACAATCCAAGCAATATTTTTCAAGTTATCGAATGCCAAAGTGATTGGAGGAATTTTCAATTTGAAGGATAAAGGGTTAATATCTCAGTATCAAATTATCCGATTTACACCAAAAACTATACAGCTTGGCACATCGGTACTCTGAACACAAATATAAAGTAACTAGACAATCCAAGAAATATTTTTCAAGTTATCGAATGCCAAAGGGATTGGAGGAATTTTCAATTTGAAGGGTAAAGGGTTAATATCTCAGGATCAAATTATTCCGATTTACACGAAAAACTATACAGCTCGGCACATCAGTAACCTGAACACAAATATAAAGTAACTTGATAATCCAAGCAAAATTTTTCAAGTTATCGAATGCCAAAGAAATGGATACGGATGCCGGATGGACAGACAGACGGATGGACAAAGGATGGACGAACGACGGATGGTCACCCCAGATGCCGGGATTATGTGTACCATACATAGTATGGGTACACATAACAAAAATACATCACATCAACAACTAAAATAAGCCTTAATGTTACTAGTGACAAGTATGAGAAAGTATTAAATAAAAAAAAAAAGTTAAAAAAAATTTTTTTTAAAGAAAGTGAATATAAGTCCCAAAAATCCGCCTCAAATTCCTCAAATATGCATGTAATGAGGATGCAATGTTACCGCAATGTAGTTCAGTAACCCATGTGTACAATATCAATTGCCTGGAAAGACACATAGAAACAGAACTCACCTTAACACAAACTTTTAGAACTTAAAATTGAGTAAGTCAGAGAAAACGTGAACAGTGTGACTGAAAAAAAGAAAAGAAATCAGTTAAATTTCTGCATACAGTAGGGTTAATACCTAAAGTAGTTATTGAAATGAGAAAATAAACAGTAATGAGAGGTGAAGGCACCACAATCTGCACAAAAGCTGACTTTAACGCAAATTCTTACAACACCTAAACGCTAATTCTTACAACAAGTTTTGGCAGAAAATCAGCCTCAAATATGCATGTAATGAGGGGTAAATATTACTGCAATGGAGTTCAGTAACCCAAGTGTAGAATATTAATCGCCTGGAAAGACACATAGAAACACAACTCACCTAAACACAAAGTTTACAAAGTTTTACAACTTAAAATTTACTAAGTCCGAGAAAAACATGAAAAATTTGACTGAAAAAAAAGAAAATTTCCGTTAAATTTCTGCATACAGTAGGGTTAATACCTACAGTTGTTATTGAAATATGACAATCAACAGTAATGAGAAGTTAAAGCAGCACAATCTGCACAAAAGCTGACTTTAACACAAATTCTTACAACACCTAAACGCAAATTCTTACAAGTTTTGGCAGAAAATTTTAGGTGAAATTTGGAAAAAAGTCGTAGTATCAGGGTTAAATACTGTTCTGATAGTCCCCTACAACCTACATATGCAATATCAAAGGCCTGAGCCCACTGATCTTTGAGAAATTAACCTTAACATTAAATCTTACAATATTGGACATGCCGGACGCCGACGCTGATGCCCGAGGTCATGACAATAGCTCACCACTTCTAATAGAAGTAGGTGAGCTAAAAATGTGATTTCCATGGTAACTATGAGCTGCAATTGTGGCCATGTTTGCAACATTACATCAACATTACATGAGGATCATTGGTAGGTGTCCCAGTCTTCAATCACGTGAAGTTTCAAAACATTTGAATCCACCAAACAGAATCATAGAATGTCTCCTGTGGCCATATTTTCCAACCAACGGGAACAAAAAGAGGATCGTTTGTAGAGGGCCGCCTATAGACCATTCTTTCCAAGTTTTGGTTCACGTTAGCTCAGTAGTTCCAGAGAGAAGATGAAAATGTGATTTCCCATAGGGTTTTTCTATAGTAACTATAAACTGCAATTCTGGCCATGTTTGCAATACGATCAACATTAAATCAGGAACGTTGGTGGAGGGTGTCCAAGTTATCAACCACGCACAGTTTCAAAACATTTGGCCCTGTGGTTTCAGAGGAGAAGGGTTTTCAAAATTGACCAATCAGAATCAAAGAATGCTTCTGGCAGGCATGTTTTTCACCCAACAGGAACAAGAAGGACGCCAACGCCCTATAGCTCACCAACATTCCTCTTTGATAGTAACTTTGGCAAACACAAGAACTGTATCAAACAGGCTCATAACATGTGACAAACCTTACCTAAACACAACCTCTTAAAAGTAAAACACAGAAACTGACATAAACACTAAGTTAAGCATGAAATTCTGAGCTAAACAGAAAACTAAACGCAACTAAAAATGTCAAGAAAAATGTTTAAAATGCAAGGTATGAGGGGTTAAATCATGGTATAATGATAATAATCATCATATAGCAGCATTATAAAGGCCATGATATGGAAATAGGGTGAGTAAGTGACCTAAACAGAAGCTTTAACATTATTGGACACATACGCTGACGCCGACCGATCGAGCCATGCCATAAGCTCACACAACTAAAGTTGGTGAGCTAATAAAATGAGTAACAGTTGTAGAGAACCTCTCACAGACCATACCTGCCAAGTCTGGTTCACATTGGCTCAGTACTTTCAGTGAAGATGATGAAAATGTGATTTCCTATAGGGTTTCTATAGTAACTATAAGCCACAATTGCAGCCATAATTGCAACCCGATGAAGATTAAATGAGGATCATTGGTAGAGGGGTTTACAGTCATCAGTCACACTAAGTTTTCAAACCATTTGGCCTTGTAGTTTCAAAGAAGATTTTCTTGAAAATGCACACATTTATGAATTCTGTTTCAACAAAAAAATCAGTAAAATAAGGTTAAATATTTCGAAAGTTAAAAAATTTATAGTAATTTATATATTTTTTATACTTACCAATGACCCAGACATAGCTGGTGCTAACTCTTAAAATATAGGGCCAAACACAAATTTTGCCCCCCAATCCCCAAAATTTGCATCTAAAACCAAAGAAAACATGTCCTGAATGGCCCTCCACACTTCACTCTACTGCGCATGCGCAGTGTCAAGGACGTTCCGAAATTGGCGCCATTAATCATTCTAATAACCAGTGCCTGGTAAGCGCTATGTACTCAGCGGGGAGGTAAGAGTTCCCAACTCCTGGGAGGGCCATCCCCGTCTGGGTCATTGGTAAGTATAAAAAATATATAAATTACTATAAATTTTTTAACAGTTTTATACTGTACCAATGACCCAGACATAGCTGAATAGTAAAAAGGCTGGAGGGCCAAGGACATAGAGCAAGATGGAATATGCTCAATAATATAAAATAGAATCATCCCCTCTAGGGAAAAAGAAGTATTAGGCCTTACATGTATCTTTCTTATTTATGATAAATTAGAAAGATACAACACCTTCCAAAATTGAGCATCATACATCCATGTACTCTATTAATAACTAGTATAATCCTTATACTAATAATTTTTAAAGTAAGCCAATAAATAAAGTAAGTCTAGAGAATAGAGACTCTTTATACTCCTTAAAAGTGTCTGAGGATTGCATAATCATGTCCGTTGACACGTGCTATATTCAAAAGCTATACTTTAAAAACTAAGACTTGAATGAATTTTAAAACATAAACTCCTCACTAAACAACCATCCCAATAACAGCTCAGAATTACTAACTCCGGAGGAGGTGTCCCCTTGTTTTCATAGTAAAACAGGTGACCCAAGGGAACACCCCCCCCCCCCCTTTTTCTTGCCCTGGGTCAAATAGCCCAGAGCGAAGAGGGCAGCAGAACGGAGTCACTGCCGAAACAGACAGCCTACCTAGCTATAGTAGCAACTGTTAAGTGAATGACATTCTGAGCAGTAGATAATAGACCTAACAATAGAGGCCTCCAGAAATGGACTCAATATTTCTGAGATAAAAAATTCATGAATGTGGATGGCTGAGCGCAATGAGCAGCCTTCAAAAATCTATAATAGCGACACTATTAATGTAAGCCCAAGATGTAGAAGAACTCTTACTTCATGAGCCGAAATCTCAAACACAACTGCTGAGTCAAAGATATACCATAAGCAGTATCGATAGTTAATTGAATCCATTAGCAATAGAATGGAGCGTAACGTCCTTCTAATAGGCATCAAAGACATTAGAAGTTTACGCCCGTAGTAATAAACAGATATCTGTTTATAAATACATAAACTCTAACCGGACAGAGTAAAGGCCTATGCCCGTACGAAGACGGAAGGACCTTAATAACAATAGGATCCGGATATTAGGAGCCTAACTCTTATGCAAAAATCCAACCTAAATAGTAAAGGAAGTAGTGATTCCGAAACTACGAAAGTGAAAATCATCCACCGATAGTGCATGAAACTCACTGAGTCTTCAGTAAAGGAGAAGCCAACAGAATTACTGTCAAAAGGTCAGAATTTGAAAACTACTGTTTCCAGAGGCTCAAATGATTACTTAGCTAAATAAGAACCGAAGTTAAATTCCATATAGGAATTTAATCTAATGATTCTAAGTCTATTTATCGAAAAGTTACTAACTGACTTAGATAAAGAGACATAAGACTCAATTGTAAACTATCATAGAGTGCATAGGTATGAGGTAACATAAACCTATAACCTTAATAATAACAGGCTGCAGTAGATCTTGTCAAACAAGTATACTAAAAAGTTGCAATGAGTAGTATGGAGGGATCAACAATATGAACATAGTGATCCCTACACCAACGACGGAAGAGCCTCCACTTTAGCCGCATAGAATAGCAAAGAAGAGGATCTCCTATAGTAAGAAATCGCGTCCAAAGCTCGTCCAGTACAATGCTTACAATGCAATAAGGACCACACAACGGAATACGTGAAGGTTGCGACCTTGCGGGTTGTGATAAAGATGATACGATTTTACCCAGCGAAAAAAGATCCTCTCATTGAGGAAGATTTCGCGTTAAGTCCCACAGTAGACATCAGAGTAAATTTACCCACGGTCTCTGTGAAGACAGAGATGCTATCAACAGAAATGTATTGTGGTTGTTTATCTTAGCAATACCTGCTGAAACAACAGCGCTGGAGGATACGCATATCCTATCATTCCGTCCTATTAGATCAATAGAGCGTTAACAACATTAGCTCAGAGATCCGGACAAGCAAACACATACGTCTGCAATTGATTAGCAAGCTGTGTCGTAAATAAATTATCATTGGGCGCTCCCATTGATAGCAAATCTGATTGAATACTTGTTTGTTGAGAGTCCATTCTGACGGCAACAAGCGACCCATAAGTGAACGGGAGTCCGGTAAAACAATCAGACGACCCGGAATATGACGGACCGAAACAGAACTTGGTGTACAATAACAAACAGAAGGATTCTTTCCATTAAATTGAATAACGGAAACGAATGAGTGCCTCCCTGGTTCCGGAGATACGCCACTACTGTCGAATTAACGGGGACAGGATTTGGACATGCGTTTCTGAATAATGTTCATCCAATGACATAAAGCAAGCCTAAAAAACATTATTCCGCAGAAGATAAGTGCTTGCTTAGAGACTGCAGAACCCAAAGACCCTGGTACTTCGAATCCGTTGGGATCAATATTATATCCCAACCTGTTTGACTGGCAACCGTCATAATTATAACACTCGGATCCGGCAACTGCAGTGGCACTCTCTGAGTCAACCACCGAATGTTTGCCCCAGTCTGAATCTCTTGCAACACGAGATAGACAAGAGAACGTGTAAATCGAGCAATTCATGGATTGCTGAAAAGTTGCCGTCGAAGAGAAGCTTCTCCGAGAACGAAGCGACTCTGAGAGAGTTCTTCACCTTACTATCCACACGCGTGGATGTAGCTAGGGCTGCGTCACGTCTAACCAACTCCAATCAGCCACTGAAGGGTGGAGTTATACGTGAACAAACTACTGCCCTTAAAAGAAATCACATTGAGGATAATATCCCGTAATTCTTTTCTTGAAGACGTAATGATAACGCCTCAGTAAGGTGGATTACGTATGATAAAGCGTCTAAGTTAAGTCTACTAGACATCATTGTCGTTTCCAACATTGTGGTTGGAAAAGACATAGACGGCGAAAAAGAATATTTCCAGTCTTTAACCACGCTGTCTAGACGCATATGAATTCTCGGTATGCCCTGCTCTGCCAAAATAAATTATTCGTATAAATGATAAAAAGGCAGAAATGAGCATTGCGGACAAGAAACTAAACTATCATGCTTGGTAGCAGGCTTATATGCATATATAGCATCGATAAATAATACACATGTTCTAATGACATTATTGGACTGTGTCGGTAAGTCAGGGACAATGTCCCTGAACCGATCCAAAATTCCGTGTCCAATGACGCTATAAGTCTCTTATCCAACATCGCAGCAATGTAGTCCGAAATAACAATCACTGGAAGATAATGCCAGAAGATATGAATGGCAGCTTCCAATGCTACGAAAGGGAAAACTCGAAATCTTTCGAATCCCTTTCGCCATCCTGTCGGACCCTATAAAGCGTTCGGTCGTCCGTACCTGATGCAACCGCGGACTGCACCGACCCAGCGCCGTCAGATAATTCCTGATTTGACTAAGAAACTGTCGATTGCTGGGATGCTGCGAAAAAACTGTGCTAACTCGGATAGCACGTCCGTCACTGAGGCCTGTGGAGAAGCGGTCCTACAATGCATTGCCGCTGGAAGCTCCGTGATCGTTACCCCGTGCATACTACTAATATGCGAGCAAACGGAGTGTATAGGCCTTGTGTCCCTTGGCTACCAGATGGCGTGACCTATTTGCCGTGGAATCACTGAATGACGAAACTAATCGGATACTCGAGGTCACGTAGCCAATGTGCGGTCGTGTGCCCTGCTGTGAGGATGAGAGAGCATTATCGACAGTCTCTCGGACTGTCAATATAACGGAGCGTCCCGACCGACAGACATATGCTCCGAATGTAAAATATCTGAACCACAACATGCGGTCCCCTATGTTGTTGGACGAGAGAGGGACCTCTCTCGCTCACAGCCCGGACAGACCTGGACAAGCCAGGAACCGGACTAACAGGCTTCCTCCGATCTGTCCTCAATCCGCCATCACTGGGTGAGTACTAAAGTAATTATAGTGCTCGCATCACCCAAATCTCCTTCCTAGACCGCAACGGATGAACCCGGCAGCCGAAGCATTCAATGAATGTACGCTACACCGGGTGAGCTAGCGAATGTCACTCCGTCGATCCTACAAGGGACCTCTTAGGCGATAGACATATTCCATGAGCACTTATTGCCGCTAGCTCTTCATTAACTATGACGACAGAGGCACACTTTTGAAAGACATCTCCGTAACTTTGCGAACAAGAAACCCGAAATGCTTGGTAATAGCAAGCATATAATAATAATATATATATAGCGTCGTTCAATAATTCGAAAGTTTGTGTGACATTATTGGACTATGTCGGAACTGAGGGACGATGTCCCTCAACCGAACCAAAAATTTCTAAGTCCACCGACGCTATCAGTTTCTTATCCGGCATCGCAGCATTCTGGTCCGACGAAAGAAGCTGTAGAAGATCAAGTCAGATGACATACACAACAGCATATGTTGTTCCGAAAGAGAAAGCTCGAAATCCTCCGAATCCCTTTCGGTATCCCGTCGGACCGGATGAAATTTTCGGACGTCTGTACCCGCTTCCGCGGAGCGTCCCGACCCAGCATCATCGGATAAAAAATATGCGACAGATTCAGTTGATGCTGGGATGCTGCGATAAGCTGTGCTTTTTAGGAAAGCACGTCCGTTCCCGAGGCCTGTGCAGTAGCGGTCTTACGATGCATTGCCGCCGGAAGCTCCGTGTACGTTGACTCCCGCACACTTTCCTATGCGAACGTCCGGAGTCTGCAGGCCTCGTGTCCCTGGCTACCGGATGGTGTGACCTGGTCGCCGATGATTCTCTGACTGGCGAAGCTGACTGGATATCCGAGGTCACGTAGCCAAGAGCGGTCGTGTGCGCTACCATGAGAATGAGGAAGCCTTATTGACAGTCTACTCCGGACTGCCTATATGTCGGAGCGTCCCGAGCGACGGACGTATGCTCCGAATGCGAAACATTTTGTACCACAACATCTGGGGCCAGATGTTGTTGTACGAGAGAGGGGCCTCTCTCGCTCGTCGTCCGGATGGACCAGAACGAGCTATGAACCGGACTAAAAGGCTTCCTCCGTTCTCCCTCTAATCCGCCGTCACTGGGTGTGCATTTGGTTGATTTATAGTGCTCGCATCACCCCAAAACTCCTTCTAGACCGCAACGGACGAACCCGGCTGCCGAACCATTCGATGAATGGACGCTACACCGGGCGAGCTAGCGGACGTCAAAGGCCGTCGAACCTACTAGGGTCCTCTTAGGCAATTGGCGTATTTACATGAGCACTTTTCCGCTAGCCCTTCATTAATTGTGACGACGGAGGCACACTGTTGGAAGACATCACAGATACATCACCCTAATCTTGATCGTCTGAAACAGAAATTGATAAAGTAGAGTGACCCTGCGGGGAAAGGACCGGAGTGTCCTAACATACCGTGACATGCGCTTCCCATGTTGTCATCGAAATCATACGATACAGAACAGGAGTTAATGCGAGTACACTGACCACATATAGAATGATTATAAAAGTCAGAGGAAGACTTCCTCTTATTACAATTGATCAAAATCCTTTCAATGTGAAAAGAAAACAAAGTCCTGGTACTCGCACCAACCCCTGGCAATCAAAATATATAATAATAATATGATCCATTAATATAGAAAAAATAATTAAAATCAAAATATTTTGAAAAAATATTTTTTCAGAATAGCCCAAGTTTCTGAAAAGTAACATTGAGCCCCAATGGATCCCAAGCCTAAGTGTGGACAAAAATTTTTAAAAATATTTTAAACAATTTATTCAACACTTACGAACAATAATAATGTATCTAGTTATGATTAAAATAACATCAAGATATTATTTTCAAGAAATCCCCCCCCCCCTCACACAGAGGGCTGTTGTAAATGTAAACAATGAGTGTAAAAACACTAAAATAAGACTCCAGGCACCCAGGCCCGGAATCAGTTACCAAAAATACACTGTCTGATGCAAAACAGAGACTTCCAGGGAAGAAACTGCAGAACATCAGATGGTAGATGCAGAACACAACGCCTAACCACCCGTAGGTGAAGACGTAAACATGGGGAAAAGAACAGAATTCATTCTGTTATTCAGCTAAAACTCCCAAGAAATTTTAGTAATAATAATTACAGAAACTATGCCAAAAGCATGGGAGAATAGCAAGAGGGGACTTAAAGGAAAGGGAGAGAGGAAAACACTGAAAAATCAGTGTAACTAAATAACCAGAATGACAACAAAATGGCTGCTGCCTCGAAAATAGATAACTTAACATAATTTCATTAAAAAATTTTAAGTTACAGCCCTGATAATATTCTGTCACACATTTTTCCTCTCCTCCTTCTCTATCCTCCTTAGAATCACCATTTCACTAATATTTATGTGTCTGGCATCATTTAAACTGAGATTTACAAGCACAAAGATCAGTCAGATGTTAACTGATGAAGGGCCAAACTTAGAATGATTAATGGCGCCAATTTCGGAACGTCCTTGACACTGCGCATGCGCAGTAGAGTGAAGTGTAGAGGGCCATTCAGGACATGTTTTCTTTGGTTTTAGATGCAAATTTTGGGGATTGGGGGGCAAAATTTGTGTTTGGCCCTATATTTCAAGAGTTAGCACCAGCTATGTCTGGGTCATTGGTACAGTATAAAAATATTACAATTTTGTCAGACAGTATTCTCTTTCAAAATAGCTTTGGATAGGTAAAGGATTACAGGAAACACATTTTACTCCAATTTTGTCAAATCTTAAAAGATATACAATAATTACTCTCATCTAAGCTGACATGGTGGGAAGAGAATATAAACAAAACTTCCATGGTTGTTTTTCAAACATGTGTCATCAATCAGTATTTTCTGATAAGTAACTTAAGACTAATAATACATATATCAACATACAGTTGCACTTGTTTACAGTACAAGTCAAACTAAGTTGTAGGATAATCCTATAAACTATGTATCTTTCTCTTCGTACACCAATAAGACCAGAAGCTGACATCATTTTCTGGAAAGCTCTCACTGATAGCTTTCCAGAAAATGTCAGATTCTGATCTTGTCAATGCAGGAGCAGCAGTTTACTTAGTTTATTGCAATTATGCTACAGCTTATTTTGACTTGTACTGTATACACAATATTTTGGGGTTGTTTCTTCAGTTCTCAGTGGAGAAAACTGGAACCAACCCTTACCAGATTTTCAAAAAACAAGTATTTTGCTGACAGTACCGATCTTCCTGCAGACAGGAGAAGCATTGGGCTAAGCATTAGAATATCGCCTATGGCGGCCACATATTTCCATCCTCTCATAGACCATTCCTGCGAAGTTTGGTTCACATCGGCTCAGTAGTTCCAAAGAAGATGAAAATGTGATGATTTCCCATAGGGTTTCTATAGTAACTATAAGCCGCAATTATGGCCATGTTTACAACCCGATCAACATTAAATGAGGATTGTTGGTAGTGGGGGTCCAAGGCATCATTTATGTGGAGTATCAAAAAATTTGGCTTGTCAGTTTCAGAGGAGAAGATTTTTGAAAATCCACCAACCAGAATCAAAGAATGCCTCTGGCGGCCATATATTTCAACCCACGGGAACAAAATGAGGATCGTTTGTAGAGAACCTCCCATAGACCATTCCTGCCAGGTTTGGTTCATGTCAGCTCAGTAGTTCCAGAGAAGAAGATGAAAATGTGATTTCCCATAGGATTTCTATAGTAACTATAAGCTGCAATTGAAGCCATGTTTGCAACCCGATCAACATTAAATGAGGACTGTTGGTAGAGGGGGTCCCAGTCATCAACCATGCAAAGTTTCAAAACATTTGGCCTTGTGGTTTCAAAATCCACCAATTAGAATCAAAGAATGCCTCTGGCGGCCATGTTTTCAGACCCATGGGATCAAAATGAGGATCGTTTGTAGTGGACCTCCCATAGACTATCCCTGCCATGTTTGGTTCATGTCAGCTCAGTAGTTCCAGAGAAGGTGATGAAAATGTGATTTCTCATAGGGTTTCTACAGTAACTATAAGCCACAATTGCAGCCATGTTTGTTACCCAATCAACATTAAATGAGGATCATTGGTAGAGGGGGCCCCAGTCATCATTTATGCAAAGTTTTAAAACATTTGGCCTGGCAGTTTCAGAGGAGTAGATTTTTGAAAATCCACCAACCAGAATCAAAGAATGTCTCTGGAAGCCTTGTTTTTGATCTGACGGGAACAAAATGAGGATCATTTGTTGAGGACCTCCCATAGACCATTCCTGCCAAGTTTGGTTCACACCAGCTCAGCAGTTACAGAGAAGAAGATGAAAATGTGAAAAGTTTATGGACGCCGGATGACGGACGGATGCCAAGTGATGAGAAAAGCTCACATGGCCTTTTAATCTGTTCTCAGGCCCTCCAGCATGGCCATATTGGCTGCCACATGCTTCCTTTTTATAACCAATGCAAACTTAAAAAAAAAACAAGAGGCCTCTCAATCCAGGGTCACTGCTTTTAGGGAAAGCTAAATACAAGACAAGAATCAAAGTGTTACTGCTTGTGACCTTAATCTTCATGATATGACAATGGGTCAAGGTCATGACACAACATTAGGTTATGGATAACAAGTATGTGAAGTATAAACAAGATCTGTCACATAGAGCCAATTACGCAGACCAGATAAGGGCTGTATAACAATATCAAAGTTGTGCTGTCTGTGACCTTGACCTTCATGATATAACCTTGGATCAAAGTCGCAATTCACCTTTGAGTCATGACCAATAATTGTGCCAACTATGAATAAGATCTGTCAATCATACCAAGTTATATGGATCGGACAGGGGCTGTATAAGAATATCAAAGTTTTGCTTTCAGTCACCTTGACCTTGATGAGATGACCTTGGATCAAAGTCACGACACACATTTGTGTCATCAGCAATAATTGTACCTCGTATGAACAAGATATGCCAATTATATCAAATTATATGGACCTGCAAAAATGATAATGAAATATCTGTTTTCTTGACTGTTACCTAATCTATGGGGCCAGTGACCTTCACCTAGAGGGTACAGACCTCATTACAACTGATGTCACAGTGTCTAGTGACAATACATGTGGTTATAAAGTTTTGTTAAAAAATATTGAGAGGTTAAGGCCCAGACAAACAAAATGTTGAAGACAGACTGGATGGACCGATGGATGGACGGACAACAGACAACTTAGCATTAGAAAAGTTCCATTGACATTTTGTCAGGTGGAGCTAATAAAAATTATGTCTGATATTTTATGTCTGATATTATACCCAAGTTAATGAAATGTAAAAATTTGTTCCTTGAGTGCAACAAGGCTTTGCAATGCTTTAGCACTGCAAAGCCTTCTGGCACTGAAGGGACGAAATACACCACCACCTATGCTATTCTGTAGATTATGGGACCTAAAACATAAAACAAAACAAGAGCATGAACTTTTGATGGCAAAAAAATAATTATAACAAGAGTGCACATATCGCTGAAGCAATACAATGTCCCCTACCGGACTAATGAGCATTAATAATTATACAAATGTTATAACCTAGATGTGATCAGCATGAATTCCGTTGAAGCGTTTCCAAAAAAAGTCTGGAAAACTGATATTTTGGCACTTTTCCATATTTCCAAGGGCCATAACTCACACAAGTATAATGCAATCAGCATGAAACTCAAACTTTATCTGTAAGTCATCATTCTATAGTAGGTTACCAAGAATGAATTGATTCGTTTGAAGCATTTCCAAAAAAAGTTCGGAAAACTAAAGTATGACTGACAGACTGACTGATAGACTGACTGATGGACAGAGCGCAAATGAAACTTGATCTGTAAGTCTTTGATCTATAGTAGGTTACCAAAAGTGAAATCATTCTGTTGAAGCGTTTCCAAAAAAGAGTCTGGAAAACTGATATTTTGGCGCTTTTCCATATTTCCAAGGGCCATAACTCAAACAAGAATTTGGCAATCAGCATGAAACTCACACTTGATCTGTAAATCATCGTTCTATAGTAGGTTACCAAACACGTAATAATTCCGTTGAAGCGTTTCCAAAAAAAGTCTGGAAAACTGATATTTTGGTGCTTTTCCATATTTCCAAGGGCCATAACTCACACAAGAATAATGCAATCAGCATGAAACTCAAACTTGATCTGTAAGTCATCGTTCTATAGTAGGTTACCAAGAATTAAATCATTCGGTTGAAGCATTTCCAAAAAAAGTCTGGAAAACTAAAGTATGACTGACAGACTGACTGACAGATTGACAGATGGATGGACAGAGTGTAAATGAAACTTGATCTGTAAGTCATCGTTCTATAGTAGGTTACCAAAAATGAAATCATTCCATTGAAGCATTTCCAAAAAAAGTCTGTAAAACTGATATTTTGGCGCTTTTCCATATTTCCAAGGGCCATAACTCACACAAGAATAATGCAATCATCATGAAACTCAAACCTGATCTGTAAGTCAGCGTGCTATAGTAGTTTATCAAAAATGAAATCATTCCGTTGAAGCGTTTCCAAAAAAAAAACTCTAGAAAACTGATATTTTGGTGCTTTTCCATATTTCCAAGGGCCGTAATTCACACAAGAATATTGCAATCAGCATGAAACTCAAACTTGATCTGTAAGTCATCGTTCTATAGTAGTTTGCCAAAAATGAAATCATTCTATTGAAGCGTTTCCAAAAAAAATTCCGGTAAACTAAAGTGTGACTGACAGACAAACAGACAGACAGACAGTCTGACAGACTGATGGATGGACAGAGTGCAAACCTATAGTCCCCTCCGGCGATGCCGGTAGGGGACTAAAAATAAACCAGAGACTCAAGTGAGCCTAAAACACTCACCTGGCTCAAGTTGTCAAAAGAGATGAGTGTGTCAGTAAGTGAAGAGCAGCATGAGCAATTTTTTGATTTGCCATGGCACAACCAAAGTCAAAGCCCATTCATTTCTGCTGATCCTAGGAAAGCTTCTTAGTCAAAAAACAAATGCTTTGTTCTGTGAAGTCTCAACAAGAAATATGAAAGGATTCTGACTGGTGGATCTGAAGAAGCCAATAGGGAGCCCAAATATAAACCCAGTGACCTGATTTGAACAAACTTGAATCTGACCCAACGAGAGATGGTGTATACCAAATATGAAAGCTTTCTGACTGGTGGATCTGAAGAAGATTTTTAAAGATTATTCCCCATATTGCACTGAGTTAATATTATGATTCCGTAATACCACATATCAAATTTGGTTCAAATCGGACCATCGGATCAGAAAATATAAATTTTGGGCAGGGCAAAAAATCTTGCCCCTCCCATTACAAAGGCAAATATTGATCCACAAACTTTGCTTGAACAAACTTGAGTCAACACCTCAAAAGGAAGCTCCATACCAAATATCAATTCATTGTACCCAATGGTTCATGAGAAGATTTTTTTAAACAATTTTGATGGATTTTTCCCCCATCCCCTCCCTATCAGGATGGACAAGCTGATTTAAAAAAAACAAAACAAAATGCAATATGAGAACAAGCAATCACCTCAAATATAACTAAAATTGGTTCAGTGGTTTAGGAGGAGCATGAGCAAACGCCATGCTCATGGTTGATGGATGCCAGATGACTGACTCTGGACAACGGACAGTGTGTGATCACTATTGTTCATCCTGAGTTTCAGTCAGGTGAGCAAAAAGAGTTATTCCCCTATATCCAAACTATACGTATTATTACTGTGTAATTTCACTGGGTGCATGGCAGTAGTACAGTACATGGAGAGAGTATTGACACTGAATCACCCACAGAGTGGAGATTCCACCCAAGCAATAATTGCAAATTTGTTGCAAAGCATAACAAGCACAAGCAAAGTTCCAGCCAATGGACCTCCGGGTTATACCCGGAGGTCCATTGGCTGAAACACTGCTTATGTTTTTTGTCCACAGGTTATTTATTTATTTATTGATGCTTAAGGTCACATATTTGTGCACAACGGCTAATCATGGCCGTGACAGTTTTACGGGTGGAGGAAGCTGGAGTACCCGGAGAGAACCACCGAGCAACGACGAGCACCTGCCAGCTCCCGAACACCGTAACTCTGAACTGCAGCACAGGCAGGGTTAAATTGGTTGAAGACATGCGTACCATCGACGTGCAGTATGCCTTAGTACACGGCGTTATCGTGCCCCCACGCGTGCAATGGAGATGAAGTGTCTTGCCCAAGGACACAACGCGGTTGCCGCAAGTGGGATTCGAACCAAGGACCTCACGGCTTGCAGCCTGCACCTCTACCTACTGAGCCACCGCGCTCCCTTGTACACAGGTACAGAATTTGAAAGTGATACTTTAAATAACTCCACTCCCCAGGTGATTTGGTTGCATTCCACTCTCCATGTACTGTATGTACTGCTGTGGTGATGTATGGCAGTGAAAAGATTTAAAGGGAGGTTCAGTTTATAGCGAGGTCAATTGTGAGGGATTTCAGTGTATAATAAAAAAAAGAACTTATAGTACTTACAGCATGCAGGGTTCAATTTCAATAACGTTTTCATCAATTTTCTTGTGGGTGACTGTCAATTTCAGATTTGGGTTATTAGGAACAGTGTTTTCCATTTCTTTAACATTATATTGCCAAGATACCTTAAGTAACACACAAAAACACAATAATTAAACATTACTGAAAGCTGATGAGCAGACAAATGGAATGCATTTTTCCAATCTTAAATTTAACCCGTGGTTAATAATAAACTCTTCCAATGTTCAGAAATACAGTGGAACCTTGTTAACTGAACAGTCACTTTGCCAGTGGAAATTATTCAATTAATCCTTCACCCAACACAGACGATTTCAAAATTTATTATTTTAAATAACATCTTTTAAAATAAACAGAAAATCAACAAAACCATATCATATGACACCCCCTCACTGGAACATGCATGACGAACTCATTCCAATGAAGAGGGTGACATGATATGGTTTATCGAAATTTATTGAAAAATAATGTTTTTTCAACTGCTGAATTTGCATATTATGTGGATGAATGCAGCCAATTTGTTAGGTAAAGAGTTAACAGAGGTATTCAGGATTTGTGAGACACCTATATTCTACAGATAAACTGAGCATTTATTCTATCATACCCTGTTTGAGAAGAGCCCATGTAGCTCTGTAAAACAACATGTAGTAGATTAAATACCTGGGTGGAAACAGCAAGTCCAAATATTTCTATAAGGCCTAAAAAAATAAAAAATCTGTTTCTCAGGCCCCCCCGCATGGTCCTTTTGGCTGCCGCATGCTCTCTTTTTATAACCAATTTAAACTTAAAGGAAAATAAAAATTAAATGGTTTATGTCTGATATTTTACCAAGTTAAAAAAATTGATAAATTTGTCCCTTGAGTACAAGAAGGCTTTGCAATGCTTTAGCATTGCAAAGCCTTCTTACACTCAAGGGGTGAAATACACCACCACCCATGCTATTCTGTAGATTATGAAGCCTAAAACTTGAACCAAGAACATGAACTTTTGATGGCAAAGAAGTAATTACTGAAATAAAAAATAAAATAAAAAAACGCTCGCCCGCATGCAATTTCACAAATAATGGCCTGAGAAACAGAAGATCTACTTTGTGTGGCCTAAAGAAGTTGCATTCTATGATTATCGAGGTAATTTCTTGACATGTTTTGAATTTTTGATATTTTTTATTCAATTAACAGAAGTTTACTCTCTTACCCACATGCAATTTACAGGTCAACTTTGCAATAGAAGTACAGTACGCCTGGCTGGGACTGATCACTTTCCACAGGTGAGCAATATTTCCATGGATGTAATAATATTAGATTCCAAACACTAATTATAGAAATAATCAGAAAAAATTTAATTAATGAAGCACCGGGTACAACTTGATGCTTCATTAATTAAAATTTTCCTGATGATGATTTTTATTACTTGATAAAAGCATGGGTGGACATCACTGCCCACGTGTAGACTTCGATTGGTCCTAGGCGAATGTACTGGCTGGTGAAGGGTTTTGTGTTTGTGGAAGTAAATTAGTGTTAAAGATCTCATATTTCTGTACAATCACTAATGAATGACCACGACATGGATATAAAGTCAAGTCCAGCCTATCATTTATAACCCTGTTGCCCATTTTAGCCCTTTACCCAACGAATCGGCTACATCCACCCGCATAATATGCAAATTCAGCAGCTGAAAAAATACTATGTTTCAAAAAATTTCAATAAAAACATATTATGAGACCCCTCTTTGGAACGAGCTCATTCCAAAGAGGGGTCACATGATATGGTTTTGTTGAAATTTTTGGAAAAATATTAGAAAATTATATTTAAAATAATAAATTTTGATATCGTCTAAAGAGTTAGAGAATTTCCACGTAAGGCGTTTGTTACTGTACAGTAAACAAACACTAATTTGATTTTCCAGGGAATTGGAAGTTATTAACAGGGTTATTTAATTAAGAGATATCCATTGTAATGGGACAAAAAATAAACTTTCTAGATCAAAGCACATGATAAGTAGCCATTTTTTCATTTACTAATTAACTCTTTTCCTAAAGTAACGGTCAAAACCAGCCAGTGCTATTCATAACAAGAGGCCCCAGGGGGCCTGAGGGCGCTCACCTGACATGGTAGCCTAAATAGCAACCCAGAGAATTGATTTCCACAAGTTGCATCTGCTCCTCCTAAGAAAAGCTGAAACCAAATATCCAAATATTCTGACCAGTGGATCTAAAAAAAGATTTTTAAAGAATATTCCTCATACTGAACTAAGTCATAATTCGGGCTCCCACAGGAAGCCCATATATGAACCCAGGGACTTGGCTTTAACAAACCTGAATCTCACACCCCTAAGGATTCTGCACACCAAATATCAAAACATTCCGACTGCTGGATCTGAAGAAGAAGATTTTTAAAGAAAATTCCTCATTTTGAACCAAGTTACAATTCGAGCTCCCACAATCAGCCCAAATATGGACCTAGGGACATGGCTTGAACAAACTTGAATCTTACCCCCCTAAGGATGCTGCATAAAAAATATCAAAAGCATTCATCTGCTGGATCTGAATATTTTTAAATAAAATTCCTCATTTTGAACTAAGTTGTCATTCAGGCTCCCATAGTGAGCATAAATATGAACCAAGGGACTTGGCTTGAACAAACTTGAATCTCAGCCCCCTAAGGTTGCTCCATGCCAAATATCAAAACATTCCAACTGCTGAATCTGAAGAAGAAGATTTT
Organism: Pictodentalium vernedei; assembly: GCA_031216915.1. NCBI lineage: Eukaryota > Metazoa > Mollusca > Scaphopoda > Dentaliida > Dentaliidae > Pictodentalium > Pictodentalium vernedei. Next base: position 633,301,142 of record CM062295.1, on the reverse strand, counting down.
TAAAGAAAAATTCCTCATATTGACTAAGTTATAATTTGGGCTCCCACAGGGAGCCCAAATATGGACCCATGGACTTGGCTTTAACACACTTGAATCCCCCCTCCCCCCCCCCCCCCCCCCCCCCCCCAAGGATGCTACTCACCACATATCAAACCATTCCGACTGCTGGATAAGAAGAAGATTTTTTAAGAAAATTCCTCATTTCGAACAAAGTTACAATTCAAGCTCCCACATTGAGCCCAAATATGGACCTAGGGACATGGCTTGAACAAACTTGAATCTCACCCCCACAAGGATGCTGCATACCAAATATCACAAGATTCTGCCTGCTGGATCTTGAGAAGAAGATTTTCAAAGAAATTTGCCTGAAATGCACCAAGTTCGAATTTGGGCTTCTATAGTGAGCCCAAATATGAATCCAGGTGGCCGATTTGAACAAACTGGAATCAGATCCACCCCACAATGTTGCATACCAAATATCAAAAGATTCTGCCTGCAGGATCTGGAGAAGAAGATTTTTGAAGAAATTTGCCTGAAATGCACTAAGTTCAAATTCGAGCTTCTATAGTGAGCCCAAATATGAATCTAGGGAGCCGATTTGAACAAAATAGAATCAGATCCACCCCACAATGTTGCATACCAAATATCAAAAGATTCTGTCTGCTGGATCTGGAGAAGAAGATTTTTTAAGAAATTTGCCTGAAATGCACTAAGTTCAAATTTTGGCTCCTATACTGAGCCCAAATATAAACCCAAGGGGCCGATTTGAACAAACTTGAATCAGATCCACCCCACAATGTTGCGTACCAAATATCAAAAGATTCTGCCTGCTGGATCTGGAGAAGAAGATTTTCAAAGAAATTTGCCTGAAATGCAGTAAGTTCAAATTTGGGCTCCTATACTGAGCCCAAATATAAACCCAGGGGGCCGATTTGAACAAACTTGAATCAGATCCACCCCACAATGTTGCATACCAAATATCAAAGGATTCTGCCTGCTGGATCTGGAGAAGAAGATTTTTTAAGAAATTTGCCTGAAATGCACTAAGTTCGAAATCGGGCTCCTATACTGAGCCCAAATATGAACCCAGGGGGCCGATTTGAACAAACCTGAATCAGATCCACCCTCCAATGTTGCATACCAAATATCAAAAGATTCTGCCTGCTGGATCTGGAGAAGAAGATTTTTTAATGTTTTTCCCATTGCCTACAGTGTTAAAAAGTGCTGACTCAGCACTTTTTCAATGTCCCGAAACTGTACCCTATGATAAAACCGATGGCAATTTTTTTTTACCAATTCTTTCTGTTGGTCCTAAGGAAGCTTCACACCAAATAAAAATTCTCGGTGCCGTGCAGTTTTGGAGATATGGGCGTTTTAATTTTTTTCTATTTTTAGCTCCTGCGGTTCCCATGGGGCTACGGGAAAAAAAAATCAGCATAAATTAGTTACTTATGACCCAAATAAGCCCTCACATAAAATTTGGTTCAAATCAGCCTCTCGGTTTGGAAAATAGAAATTTTGGGCGGGGCCAAAAATTTTGCCCCTCCCATAACGACGCCAAGTATAGCCCCACAAACTTCTCTTAAACAAATCTGAGTCTACACCTCAAAAGGAAGCTGCACACCAAATATCAAGTCTCTGCTACTGCTGGTTCATGAGAAGAAGATTTTTTAAGATTTCAGCACACTTTTTGGGTGTGGCCCTACCCACGGGCGGGGCAACTTGATTTGAACAAAATCAAATTGCGATGTCATAACAAACTATTATCTCAAATATCAATTAAATTGGTTCAGCGGTTTGGGAGGAGAAGACGCAAACACCATGTTCACGGACGACGGACGACGGACGGTGAGTGATCACTATAGCTCTCCTGACTGAAAGTCAGGTGAGCTAAAAATTGCCATTCAATTTTCATCATTTTTTTTTCTCAAAAACAAAGCTTATGACACCCTCATTGGAACAAGCTTGCTGCGCATGTTCCAATGAGGGGTCATAGGCTATGTTTTTGATGCACAAAATGAAAAAAAATGAGTTATTAAAGAATTTTGATTGCAAGTGTCATCCGCTTTTGGTGTTAGGTAAAGGGTTAATCCTTTATGTAACAGGAATAGAAAAAATGTTTGCAATTTGTTTCCTTGGATAACTAATAAAAATTTTCTTTTTTGTTTATCAAAAATAGCAGTGCACACACATTCCATAAAGGCTATGTTTTTGAAACAAAGGTTGAAAAATTTAAAAAATTTGATTTGTTATTCTTGTTTGTAGCACTGGGCTAATATGGTCATGACATTAACTCTTAACCCTTTACCCAACGCAGATGATTTCAAAATTTATTATTTTAAATATCATTTTTGAAATTTTTTCAAAAAATTTCAACAAAACCATATCATGTGACCCCCTCTTTGGAACGAGCTTGACGAGCTCGTTCCAAAGAGGGGTCACATGATATGGTTTTGTTGAAATTATTCGAAAAATAATATTTTTTCAGCTGCTGAATTTGCATATTACGCGGGCAAATGCATTGATTCGTTGGGTAAAGGGTTAACTTGCTGAGTATTTTCTAGATATTTTTCACCAAACCTAGTCATGGGTGCTATGAAGCAGCCAAGACTAGATTTGACGAAAAATGCCCCTAAATTTAACTCATGAGAGCAATGGTGAAAACATCCATGCAATTTACAGGTGGGAAATTTGATTGAATGTGCCCAAATTATACTTACTACATTGGCAAGAGAAATAAATTCCTAGCTGCATTTTGGAAAAAATTCATTTCTTGTAATTATTATTATCGATTATTGGTGTTTAACCTTTAAGGTCCTAATTCCAACCTTGATCACGTTTTTTGCAACAGAACAGGTGCCCCAACATAGTCTTTGGGTTAACTCATAAGTTACATTCTAAGCACCTTGGTAGTTGTTTTAGGGAAGTCTTGGCTGCCTATATGGGCAGCCAAGACTTGCTAGAAAACAGCAGCAAAGTTACAGGGAGTAGACTATCAAAGTGTATCGAAAATATGTAAAAATCTCTAGGTTCTTAAGGGTTAAGGTCACATATTTCTGCACAATGGCTTTCACCCCAGACATTGCTTACCAGGTCTTATTTCACAAGTAAAACAGACCTTGTTTGTGACAGTAAACAAGTACTACTTCATTTCCCAGAATTCCCATGGAGATCATTTCTTGAAAATTTTGATATTTCGATGTCAGTGTGCAGAAAGTTAACCTTGAAGGCCTACTTCTGACTTGGACAAATTTTGTGTTTTTAACCCTTTAGCCAATGCACACAAATGATATCCAAATTTTTTTTTTTAATTTTTATTTTTCTAATTTAAACAAGACTAACAGGGAAAGCCCAGCCACAGATGCCCCCAAAGTATGACCTTCATCTGTGACCTTGGCTTCCATTGAACAAAAAAAAAAAAAATTGTGCTTAACACATCATCTCCCTATAAGCAACATGTATGCGAAGTTTCAATAAAATCCAACGAAGCATCTCAATTATGGAGCGGGCAAGAAAATCTTCCTGATGGACGGACAGACAGATGGATGGATGGAAATGACAAACACTATATACCCCCAAAAAAAATTGGGGGGGGGGGGGGGGGGGAGGGAGGGGGAGATAAAAAAAATTCAACAAAACCATATCATGGGACCCCTCACTGGACAAGCCTGATGAGTTCATTCTAATGAGGGGATCACATGATATAATTTTAGAGAAATTTTTTGAAAAATAATTAATTTTTTTCAATGGCTGAATTGTAAATTACATGGATGGATGTGGCTGATTCATTAGGCGCTGGGTTAAAACAGGTGCCACAACATGCAGCCAAGTCTTCAGGACAGTTATCAAAATTTCTGGGTAGTAATTTTTTATATATTGGCAGTCAAAGCAGTGGAAATGTGTTAATTGAATACCCACTTTGCCAGTGAAAGATATTCATTTAACAAGAGTATTCAAACAACAGGGATTCTGCAGGCAAGGACTGATAACATTCAAGGCTATTCAAAGCCATATCCTGATATATACAGTACGTGGAGAGTGGATTGTAACTAAATCACCAGTGGAGTGGAGTTATCACCCGAAGTATAAATTTAAAATTCTGTACGTACGGACAAAAAACACAAGCAATGTTTCAGCCAATGGACCTCCGGGTTTAACCCAGAGGTCCATTGGCTGGAACTTTGCTTGTGATGTTTATGCTTTTCAAAACATTTGCAATTATTGCATGAGTGGAATCTCCACTCTGCTGGTGATTTAGTGATAATACACTCTCCATGTACTGTACCAGCATTTTTCCAGGCAAAACAAGAGCAAAATTCAAGGATTTTCAGTACCCTGCCTTCACTGGTCCTAACTAGGACCTCTGGTCATTACCCCATCTTCCCACTTCCTTTGAAGGGAAGTGGGAGGAGGGGGTAATGTCCAGAGGGTCCTAGTTAGGATTATGCTTTCACATTATAATATTAGAACATTTATTTTCATGTTCTATCAGTTAATAGAATCTGAAGTTGTGTGATTTCTGAAATAAAACCTGAAGCAGCAAAGCTGATGAAAGTTTTTAACAGAAATCACACAAACTTAGGTACTATCGACTGATAGAACATGAAAAGAAATGTTTTAATTATTTTATTTCGCTGAACAAAAAATAGCTTTCATTGGTAAGCGTTAACTGCAACATGCCATCAATCATATAACAAGGAAGCCAAATGCAGAAACATGCTTTTAGTTATGTCATTTCAAACGAATGACGTCGCTTTAGGAGTTTCCAGATCACCAAATTCGAAAATGACTTGTTATAAGTGCTGTTGCTTTGGAAGTTTCTATATTACCGAATGTTAGTGTTTATAACTGTTATAATTCATTATTAATGCTTAAGTGATAAGTGGTATAATGGAATATAAACTCATGTTTCTTGGACAACGACAGTTGTTAGAATTAAGCGGAGTGAAACAATGAAATTTGAACTTGAGGCCGAGACTCAGTAAGGTCGAGGAGTACTATAATAATAAACTTGTGGAAATATTATAAGTTATCTCTGTCAAAATGTATGGTATATGGAGATTTAATACCTGGATGTTGGCTTTTAAACACTGAGGCATGGTGTTTAAATGAGACATCCAAGTATTAAATCTCCATATACAATACATGTTGATAGAGGTAACATTTTTGTCCCATTTGAAACACAATAGAAACATAGTGGAGAAAAATTTGTGGACGCATTTTTCGTGCTCTGTAAAAGGTTGGACCAAATTTGTGAATAACTGTTTTGTTTTTATAAATGCAGAAGACAGCAGATAGAGTTACATCCCTTGGGTCGTTAAGGAAACAAGTAAACAGTATTTTGTTTACATATCGTCCCCCGAGTTCCAATGTGTTCTATGTGCCTACTGACCAGCACACTTATCTGTTCGGCAGACATCATGGAACTCTGTCAAATAAGATACAATAGATTAAATGCTTATTTTGAAAATTTTATGCAATTAACCCTCTGCACACTGATGTCAAAATATAGTGTAGCCCACTTAACTGGATATCTCTCAACTGAACAAACCTATTGAATATAATTTCCCAACACAAAACCATTTACCATACCTCGAGTACAAATTTGACCTGTTAATTGAATATGGTTTATTGAGTAAACTCCTGTTAATTGAATAAAAAATCTTGTAACCTGTCAAGAAATTATCCTGCTTCTCCCAAATTTTCCTTTGTTTATAGACCTATTTGGCCTCAGTACATCCAATACAGGCATTTAATCTCTTATATCTTGTTTGACAGGGCTCATGGAGCTCTGTCAACAGGATATAACAGAATAAATACTAAGTTTATCTCTAGAATACAGGAAAGTGACACAATCCCTGTTAACTGAATACTCCTGTTAATTGAATAATTGTCATTGGCAAAGTGGCTATTCAGCTAACAAGGTTCTACTGTACCAAAATTTCAAGTAGCAAGTTATTCCCACAATGCATCTAGGAATCTGACAAATCTTATTGAGCTCTGATAAATAAGATTGAATATGTTAAATTCCTAGCTGCATAATGGGGAAAAATTTGCTGCTAGTAATTTCTTAATTTTTACATCAGATTGCAAAAGGTTTATATTATAAGTTATTGCGATGAATTGACGGCAACTTGATCTGAGGTTTGCGGCTTGGAACTTAGGTTCTAGCGAGATGCAGAGTGTCTCGGTTGAACATAAACTGCAAGTCACAAACTTCAGACCATGTTACCTAAAATTTATCAGAACAACGTATATGTTCCAATAAGAACCTACCCAAAGTCCAAAACCCACATCATGAAATGAGCAAGGCAACTTCAATGAACAAGGCAACTTTAATGGTAACAAATTTAGGAAAAAAAAACTCTTGTGTACCCCACAATGCCACTCGACAACAAAACATCAATAACTAAGATAAAGGGAGGTTACTCCATCTCAGTTCAAATTATGAACAAGTTCATCATTTGACCTGAGATGGTGTATTATCTTGACTTTTTTATAACATTCACAGAATGGTCACTGGCCTTGAAAAATAATAGCATAAGTAATTAAATTTCTGATTCCAACTATTTTCCAAACTGTTTTATGAATAAACAAAAAAACCCCCCAAAACTCTGTCCCTCATTATAAAAGTGAGGAAAAATTGCATGAGAAACAAGAAATATTTTTTCATAGGCCTAATTATGACAATGCTCACTTTTATCTTCAGATGTGATGACTAATTTTTTACTTTTTTGTAGTTTTGTAAATGCTCTCCAAACACCAGCTATTACCCTCTAGCGATGCAACAGAATTGTCTCCGATTACTCTGTTTCTAGCTTGTTTAACTATGAATTTAACCAATTATATCTTGTTTGACAGAGTTCACCGAGCTCTGTCAAACAAGGTATATTTGGATAAATATCAAACTGTATTATGGAAAATATTTGCTGCTGAAAACATTGTTATTTTGACATCAGAGTGCAGAGGGTTAAACCAGGGAGTATCTTCATGCTAAACACTTTTTTGAGAATGTGTTTGCCTGCCTACTATTTTCAGGATCTACTTCACTATCTGGAGACGATCATGTAGATGATTATGTAAAAGACAGTTTCTGACTGTAAAGTAAAAATTGGGCTAAAATGTTCACACAGCGAAGGCCACCTAAAATAGATCTGTTTCTCAGGCCATTATTTGTGAAATTGCATGCAGGCGAGCATTTTTTTATTTTACTTTTTATTTCTGTAATTATTTCTTTGCCATCAAAAGTTCATGTTCTTGGTTTATGTTTTAGGTCTCATAATCTACAGAATAGCATGGGTGGTGGTGTATTTTGTCCCATGAGAGCAAGAAGGCTTTGCAATGTTAAACTGCAAAGTCTTCTTGCATGCAAAGGACAAATTTATCAATTTTTTTAACTGGGGTAAAATATCAGACATAAAAAATTTAATTTTTACTTTTTTTAAAGTTTACATTGTTTATAAATAGAGAGCATACGGCAGGCAAAAGGACCATGCGAGAGGGTCTGAGAAACAGATTTTTAATTTTTTTCCGCCTAACAGTTATATATTTAAACCAAAATAAATCAAAAAATCATCAAAATACATTTTTCAAGGATTTCTGATTATTACTTTTTCACAGAAAGACTAGTTTTCAAGTACCTCTAAGGGCCTAGAAAACTTAATTTAAAAATTCAAGCACTTTCAATTAAGGCCTCATACAAACCATGAGAATCAAATTTTTACTTCAAAATGATGTCCAGAAATAAATATAAACAATACCTGAACTAAAGCTACTCCAGTTCCTTTACCAGTAATGATTAACTCCTTAACATCTGATGGGAGCTGAAAAAAAGAACAGAAGAGAAAAACCCTGTCAGTCAACATATTCATATTGCAATGTTACATCATTGTTGAAATGTAATGTCGGGACGACAGTGCTACAGCTACTTTAGATTGTAAATTATTACAATGTTGAGCCTACAAAGCAAATTTATTACCATAGTATGGGAATAAAGTAGAAATTTATCTCCCACACCTGTCTATTGAGATATTTGTGTCCTGGTTGAGATGCGTGTGTCCTGGGTGAGATACCTAGGGGAGGCTATTATTATCCTCGATGGGTGTCTTGGTGGGATGGAGAAATCTCACCTGACGGGCAAGACATTTGAGCCAGACAAAAGGCATGGTGAGTGTCTGGCTCAAATATCTTGCCCATGAGGGTTAGATTTCCCCTTCCCACTCAGATGCCCATCGAGGAAGATTTTTCTTCTACCATTTAAGGGATGCAACACCATTAATAGGGAAATACCATATTTTCCCAGAAAAAACAATTCTTAGTGCGTCCATTCTAGGAGAAAACCAATAAAATATTCGGAAAGCTTGTTGAGAAGTATGGTACCACACACATGCACACACATGCAAACTAGCATCATATGTTGAGGGTTAATACACTGAAGCGACCTCACACTGCACACCACATTTCCAGACATGTACTTCAGTTTGACAGAGCGTAATGATAGAGCAATTTGATGTGTGCTGAAGTTTTTTTTTAGAGTGTTCTGGTTTCGATTTTCATTTATCAGGGTTTCCATACCTACCAAGAAAAAAAATTCCATACTTTTTCTAGACTTTTTCCAGACCCTCCTCTGTTTTTTCCCTACACTTCACAACCATCACAGAGTTTTCTTTAAACCTCTGGGGTGACAAGATAAATCAAAAATATATTTTATAAAACACTCACATGTACACACAATCTGTTGGAGTTCAACCCCATTGCCAGTTCTCCGAGTTTTACCACAATATTTATATTTATTTATTTATTGGTGTTTAAGGTCACATATTTATGCACAATGGCTAATCATGACCGTGACAGTTTTACGAGTGGAGGAAGCCGGAGTGCCCGGAGAGAACCACCGAGCAACGATGAGCAGCTGCCAGCTCCCCAACATCGTAACTCCACACTGCAGCACAGGCAGGGTTAGATTGGTTGAAGACATGCATACCATCGATGTGCAGTATGCCTTAGTACACGGCATCATCATGTCCCCACGCAGGCAATGGAGATGAAGTGTCATGCCCAAGGACACAATGTGGTTGCCGCTGGTGGGATTCGAACCGAGGACCTCTCGGCATGCAGCATGCACCTCTACCTACTGAGCCACCGCGCTCCCAGTTTTACCACAAATGATCACAACAAATAAACCCAAACTATGAAAATTCTTAATCCTTTATCCAACAAATCACCCGCATCCACACGCATTATATGCAAATTCAGCACCTTAAAAAATATTACTTTTCAAAAAATTTCAACAAAACCGTATCATGTGACCCCTCTTTGGAACGAGCTCGACGAGCTCATTCCAAAGAGGGATCACATGATACGGTTTTATTGAAATGTTTTGAAAAATTTTTAAAAATGACATTTAAAATAATAAATTTTGAAATCGTCTGCGTTGGGTAAAAGATTATGTAACAATTCAACAACTGTTGGCTGTGCTGCCTGATTTTGTTTCTTTGGAGCGTTTTTTTTTTTATCCAAAATAATGTGTTTTCTGGGGGTCATATGACTTGTTACTGCCATTTCCCCTGTATTTCAGACATCAATAGACTTGTCACAGATAAGACATTTTACCTCTGACTTTGTTTTGAATTTCGTGTTCCTGCTAATCCAGTGTGAGTATTACGGATTTTCCAACCACGTTTTTGAAAACAAACATTTCCTCATTTCCTTTCACTGTGTTGACGGTATTACATTATGCCTCAAATTAGCAAAACAAACTTTCGAGTTTGTGTGTTGTTTTTCTTGATGTTAACAACATAAATATGTTATCACTGGGTGCAGCCATTATGATCACAGAAATATATGGATCAAAAGTGATTCTGAATATATTTAAATGGTAGAGTGCTGAATTATTTTTGGCCATCAAATCTTGTACACATGTCGTTGCCTTGTTACAATTTATGGGAGAGTGCCAGCTGGCACTCTCCCATAAATTGTAACAAGGCAAACCCTTACAGACTGAATAATGTCACTCCAAAGATAATACAAAGCACATCCACTGAATATGAGCCTCCAAGTTGTGGTACCTGCCCTTCAGAATAAAGCCCATATATGGGCTTCCACCACTCTACCAGTTAATTAATTTTCCATACTTTTTCCATACAATTTATATGAAAATGTAATTTTCTATACCTTTTCCAGGCTTGGAAAATGTTTTTAAAAATTCCATACTTTTTCCAGACTTCCAGACTTGTGTACACACCCTGATTTATAAAGTCAGTTGTATTTACGGAAACAAAACATCCTTTCATTTTGTTTGTTTATACTTGTGCTGATGTGATTTATGATTAAAAAGTTCCAGCACTGCAGTAAAACCTGTCTTGAGAGATCACTGTCTTGAAAGACCACCTGTCTTGAGAGACCACATCTGCCAGGCACCGACTGGTTTTACTCTATAATGGACCTGCTATGGGAGGCCACCTGTCTTGAGAGACCACCTGTCTTGAGAGACCACTGTGACCTGGTACCAACTTGTATTTTTATGCCATGATGGACCTGTCTTGAGAGAACGCCCCTTTGAAGACTGATACCATGACAAAAGCTTTTTACTTGTTCTGGAATTGGAAAATCCATTGTGGTTATACTAACATAATTAAAAGTATTAAAAGCTCTTAATTGGGTTTCAATTGCTAACTCATTAAAGATTGAGATGTTTTTATAAGACCCCTGTGAAAAGATTCATATTGTTGCTGAATAAACAATTTCATACATACCTGAAATGTGACATATAGGAATAAAACTAAATTTGTGTTGAAAATCTTTTTGTAACAAATTGAAATGGACTGTTATAAAAATTATAAAAATAAATTAGTGTTGAAAATCTTCATTGAAGATTTTCAACACTAATTTATTTTTATAATTTTTATAACAGTCCATTTCAATTTGTTACAAAAACTTCATAAAAAAGAACAACTACAAAGTAATTACACGAATCCATTCTTCTCCATTTCTGAATTTTGTGGTTGGTTATTCACTGACTTGAGAAAACCTGAACCCTGTTATGAGAGACCACCTGTCTTGAGAGACCACTTTTGTGTGGCCCAAAGGGCAGTCTCTCAAGACAGGTTCTACTGTAATTACATAGGCAAATTGGTTGGTCACATGGGTGGAGTGAGATAGCTGTCACGTGGGTGGGGTGAGACAGGCATACCTCTCCCAACTTTATATATGCCTCAGTACCTTAGTGGTGGGAGAATATTATTATCCCTGATCGGTGAGGGTGTGAGATAGGGAAATCTCACCCGAGGGCAAGACATTTGAGCCAGACATGAGACTTGCCGATTGTCTGACTCAAATATCTTTTTGTCCCAAGGGTGAGATTTCCCTATCTCACAACCACCCCATCAGGGATAATTTCCCCCACCAAAACACCCTGATGTCATCAAAAGTAATTCAGGGGCATGTGCAGCTATATCAAACAATTGTGTTGTCCATTTCTGAAAAAAAAATGATTTGCTTATCGGGAAGAGCGCACAAAATTTCTGTATATACTACAGGTATAAACCACGAAATTAATTTGACATGGGTGAAAGATTTGTAGTGAAATGAACACTGTCACATTCCAATGATGTAATATTATGAATTCTGCAATGTATTCACATAATTTTTCAATGGGAATTTAATGTTTCTCTCCCCATTCGTAACGGCGTTCACCCCAAAATTAAAATAAGTGTCATATGTCCTTTGGGTTCGCGGTCAGTGTTTTTATTTCTGTTTTCTTCGACAAAGGTTCGTCTGCTAATATTTCTGAAACGTGACACCATGTTTTCTGTTTACAGAAGAACGTGCGATGATTGAATAGTCTTGCATTCATTAAATATGCTAATAAGCTAGTCGTGTGGGTCATGTGAGATAGATATGGCATATCTTGCATGGGAAATGGGGAGAAAGATCTATCTTACTCATCCTCATTTGAATATTTAACCATTTAGTCCTCGGTTTAATTTTTCATTAACCCTTTACCCAACGCAGCCGATATCAAAATTTATTATTTTAAATACCATTTTTTTTAATTTTTCAAAAAATTTCAACAGAACCATATCATATTACCCCTCATTGAAACGAACTCAATGAGCTCGTTCCAATGAGGGGTCACATGATATGGTTTTGTTGCAATATTCTGAAAAATTAATTTTTTTTCAATGGCTCAATTTGCACATTACGCGGACGGATGCGGGCGATTCATTAGGTAAAGGGTTAATAACTATCGTATATACATTTACATGGCTGCAGAGGATTTACAGTATGTGGAGCGTGTATTATCATTAAATCACCCACAGAGTGGAGATTCCACCCAAGCAATAATTGCAAATTTGTTGCAAAGCACAACAAGCACAATCAAAGTTTCAACCAATGGACCTCTGGGTTAAACTCGGAGGTCCATTGGCTGAAACATTGCTTGTGTTTTTTGTCCATATGTTCAAAATTCAAAAGTTATAGCTTGGGTGATAACTCCACTCTGCAGGGGTGATAACTCCTCTCTGCAGGTGATTTAGTCCACTCCCCACGTACTGTAACAGTATTTTTACATTATTGATACCTGCCTGTAGCGGCACCCAACAATAATGATAATGTAAGAACAGTGTCAAGATAAATGCATCCTACCAGTAGTTTTCGATAAAGAATACACCCAGTACAATTTTTACACAGCAATATAAAATGGGCGGTCTGTGCCTGTATGGGGACTTAAGAATTTATGATTTCATTCGATTAATACATCTACCCATCCTTCCCGCACATCACTCGAGGATAATTTTTCTCCCACCACACATCATATTACATCCTCAAAATCCATAATTCCAATACACCCCTCAAGGATGATTTTTCTCCCACCACAACAACTGCATAACACATGATGTCGCCAAAATCAAAATACTGCTTGTGCGATTTATTTATTTATTGGTGTTTAACTACACTTTCGACAGCCAGGGTCACCTAATGTCAGACAGTTTTACAGGGAACAAACGAGCAATGGCGAACAACTGTCAGACTCCCCAACCTATTAACTCCAAACAAGGAGGGTTAGCATTGGTTGAAGACAAGTGCGTCATCGATATGCTTTCTGCCATAGTACACAACACCACCATGCCCCACGTGGGCAATTGGGATTAAGTGTCTTACCCAAGGACACAACGTGGTTGCCGCAGGTGGGATTCAAACCAAGGACCTCTTGGCTTGCAGCCTGCATCTCTACCTACTGAGCGACCACACTCCCTGCTTGTGCGATAAAAATGTAGTGTTCAACTGATTGTTCAAAGAGAATGAAAGTGTCAATGACACTGTAGCTTAACTTGTGTGTTGTGTTTGATGAAAAGGATAATGTTCAATGTTTATGAAAGGATTATGAAATGAGAAAAGAATTGTGATACGTTCGTTTCTGTTCCTTGTAAGCTATGTTTTTGATAAAAATAATATAAGGTGTACACTGTACTAAAGAGCTGAGGGGTGGATTAATATAACCTCACAGTTAATGTATGTGGCCCTCACAGTTAAAGTATATCAACAAAAGTTATCAAGTTACAGTGAAATTATTTCAAAACGAGTCATCCTATCAAGTTACATTGAAATCCCTTCATAACTATGACTGTAGACTGTGCTAAAGGTTTTCAGGCTTTGGGCCCCTGTAGCCGACAGTTTCCCAATTGCGTCCAAAGGGGACGTTCTCATCTAGACAATACATGAAGTCAACCTACCAAGTTACAATGAAATCTCTTCATAAATATGACCTGTAGACTGTGCTAAAGGTTTTTGGGCTTTGGGCTCGGGCAGCCATTATGGTTGAATGATCGCAACCAAAAGGGGACATTCTCATCTGGACATCATCTGGAGTGATCCTACGAAGTTACAATGAAATCCCTTCATAAATATGACCTGTAGACTGTGCTCAAGATTTTCAGGCTTCGGGCAGGGCACCTGTAGCCATCACAGTTGACCAACCATGACCAAAAGGGGATGTCATCAGCTAGGCATTATATGGAGTTAACCTAACGAGTTACAATGAAATCCTTCCATAAATACGACCTATAGACTATGCTAAAGGTTTTTGGGCCTGGGCAGCCATCAAGGCTGAATGATCGTGACCAAACAGGGACGTTCTCATCTAGACATTATTTGGAGTCATCCTACCAAGCTACAATGAAATCCCTTCATAATTATGACCTGTAGACTGTTTTAAAGGTTTTCGGGCTTCGGGCCTCTGTAGCTGTCACAGTTGCTCAATCGTGTCCAAAAGGGGACGTTCTCATCTAGACATTATATGAAGTCAAACCTACCAAGTTACAATGCAATCCCTTCATAAATATGACCTGTAGACTGAGCTAAAGGTATTCGGGCTTCGGGCTCGGGCAGCCATAATGGTTGAACGATCGCAACCAAAAGGGGACATTCTCATCTGGGCATCATCTGGAGTGATCCTACAAAGTTACAATGAAATCCCTTCATAAATATGACCTGTAGACTGTGCTCAAGATTTTCGGGCTTCGGGCAGCTGTAGCCATCACAGTTGACCAATCACGACCAAAAGGGGATGTCATCATCTAGGCATTATATGGAGTCAACCTAACAGGTTACAATGAAATCCTTCCATAAATATGACCTTTTGTCTATGCTAAAGGTTTTTGGGCTCAGGCACCCATCAAGGCTGGATGATCGCGATCAAAATGGGACGTTCTCATCTAGACATTATTTGGAGTCATCCTACCAAGTTACAATGAAATCCCTTCATAAATATGACCTGTAGACTGTGCTAAAGGTGTTCGGGCTTCGGGCCCTTGTAGCCGTCACAGTTGCCCAATCATGTCCAAAAGGGGACTTTCTCATCTAGACATTAGATGAAGTCAACCCACCAAGTTACAATGAAATTCCTCAATAAATATGACCTGTAGACTGTGCTAAAGGATTTCGGGCTTCGGGCTAGGGCAGCCATCATGGTTGAATGATTGCAACCAAAGGGGACAATCTCATCTGGGCATCATCTGGAGTGATCCTACGAAGTTACAATGAAATCTCTTCATAAATATGACCTGCACACTGCGCTCAAGGTTTTCGGGCTTCGGGCACCTGTAGCCATCACAGCTGACCAATCACGGCCAAAAGGGGATGTCATCATCCAGGCATTATATGGAGTCAACCTAACAGGTTACAATGAAATCCATCCATAAATATGACCTTTTGCCTATGCTAAAAGTTTTTGGGCTCGGGCACCCATCAAGGCTGAATGATCACGATTAAAATGGGACATTCTCATCTAGACATTATTTGGAGTCATCCTACCAAGTTACAATGAAATCCCTTCATAAATATGACCTGTAGACCGTGCTAAAGGTTTTCGGGTTTCGGGCCCCCTGTAGCCATCACAGTTGTCCAATCACGTCCAAAAGGGGACTTTCTCATCTAGACATTATATGGGCCGTGAGCTGCAAAAAGGGACCTTAGAGGTCAAATATTCAAAATTTAGTTAGAGTTACATCTCTACTCTCCTGAAATCGAGGATTCCAACAAAGTTTACTTTAGGTTCATCCGCCATTTATAAATGGGTCAACGCGACGTGTAAAGTGGGATGTCCAAGAGCTCCATAACTTGAATCGAGTGTTTGACGTTTCAATGTAATACTTATACAACGCTTGTGTGTAACGTTATCTCTCGTGAAAATGTGAACGTTTAGCGAACAGTAACAAGTTATTTCTTTTTAAAAAAAATGAAATATTTAAGAATGAAGGAAGATAACAAAATACCATCTGAGCTTTAATTCACTGTGGATATGGTTTAATTCACAGTGTGAGAGGAGCAATCTGCAAAGAACGTTTTGAAAAATATTTGTTTTCCCGAGCTGTTAGGTTTTTCATTTTTGTTTATTTCTTGTTCATTTAATGTTTGTTTTTTGTTTGTTTGTTTGGTTTTTTTTTTTGTTGTTGTTGGGGGAGGGGGGTGATGCTTTTTGCACGTTTTCGGCTGCTTTGCATGCATAGGCAAAATTGAACAAAGAAAATCTATTAACACACAACCCTCCTGCACCAATATAACTAGTAGGCTGAAAACAGACAATAATAACAAAAAAAAAAAAAAAAAAAACAGAGGAAGAAGAAACCGAACCAACAGAATTTTACAGTGCCATCTCCAATAATGGCAATATGGGCCAATTTGCACAACGTCGCAAATGCATCAGAGCACGGCGGTAGTAGGAAAATAATTGGAGGTGATTTTTCAGTGAGTGTATTTGTCGGAGGATCTAAACTCGAACCTGAAAGTGGATCGAGGGGTCAGGATCAACCACTACACGCATACAAGTGTATGCACAGAGAGACACCTGTAATATTTTGTTGCCTATAGGTAAAACGTTGGCTGACAAACGCCATCATTTTCTTTGAAAGGAAATGGCGTGAAAAGAAATCTTGAAGACAACATGAGTTTAGGCACATCACAAAAACTGATTTATTTATTTGAGCTCCCATTAACAAGTTATCTTGAAGTGCAATGTGCTGCAAGATTGTCTTCCCAATTCTAAATTTTGTTGCCTTTCAGTACTTTTCGACACCACCATTAACACGTTTTGTAGAATCACAATTCACATGTACAGTCGAAACTCAAAGTTTACGGGACCGGCCGATAACTTCGACTTATCCCGGTCCTCGAGTTCGGCACTTGAGATGTATTTGAGGGATTTGGAAGCCTTGAACACAAGAACACAGAAACTTGTAATCTGGACAAAGGAACCACCTCCACACCTCCCAGAAAATATAGAACAGCGATGGTCTATATTTCCTGGGAGGGGTGGAGGGGGACTGCTAGTCCCTGATTGCTAGGACCGATAGCCAACTTCGAGTTATCTCATATATTCAAATCATCCGATTTCGAGTTATCGATTGCCGACTGTAGTTTTTAGTTTTTCAAGACAACTCCCATTCCCTACCACCTCTTGCTCCCGCCAGAAGAAAAGGGATCAGTGAACAAAAAACCCAAACAAGCAAACAAAAACAATACTCTGCAAAAAAAGTTATTTTACATGATAACGGGGTAAGTATTGTTTTTGTTTTTGTCTCTCGGTATTCCGGGGCGGGGTGGGGTGGAGGGAGGGAGGGGGTGGATCAGTTGTAAAAAGTAAATAAATAAATAAAAACACGATTTGCTGGGGGAGGTGGCAGATAAAAACTGCAAGACACAGGGTCCCGGGGAGGGGGGTCCGCCGAGGCCGAAGCATTTTTTCAAATCTACTTTTTTTACATTCAGAAGTAGAAGACTTTGAGCATTGTCATGCATGTCATTAGTGGTCACTTAAGAACATGACAGTTTCATTTGCCTTGAAAGATATTTTTTTAATGGTTGTCCTACACCAAAATTGAAAAAGAAAATTGCCCCCACCTCCCCCCCCCTCCCCCCACCCCTAAAAAAAAGACAATTTTTATGCTCAAATTGTTTTCTAGATAGCCCAAGGCAGAACATTGCTTTTCGGACCTAGTGTATTATTTTTACAGCCCCCCCACCCCCACCCCGACCACTCACGGGTATTCCCTTCTGTGTTGTTGTGTATGCGTGTTTGTGATATTGGCATCATGATGCAGTGAAATTACATCATCTAATTATTTCAAGCTTACATGCAGTCTACCTAACCGCCCAACCAATCATTCGTACAAAATTATTCTTTCATGTTTCATCAGAACAAAACTCAATTGTCACGAAGGGACTTCAGTTCATGAGGACTAATGGGAGGTCAGCTGCAAAAAAAAGAAAATACACGAGGCCGAAAAAACAACATTCTGCACCTGGACTACCTAAAAACAAAATTTGAGCCATTTTTTGAGAGAGAGAGAGAGAGAGAGAGAGAGAGAGAGAGAGAGAGTGAGAGTGTGTGTGTGTG
Organism: Pictodentalium vernedei; assembly: GCA_031216915.1. Classification (NCBI taxonomy): domain Eukaryota; kingdom Metazoa; phylum Mollusca; class Scaphopoda; order Dentaliida; family Dentaliidae; genus Pictodentalium; species Pictodentalium vernedei. The sequence goes on along the minus strand of CM062295.1, from coordinate 633,283,249 downwards.
TGTGTGTGTGTGTGTGTGTGTGTGTGTGTGTGTGTGTGTGTGTGTGTGTGTGTGTGTGTGTGTGTGTGTGTGTGTGTGTGTGTGCATGCATGTGTGTGTGTGTGTGTGTGTGTGGGTTTGTCTTACCAACTTGACGAGGTAACTAGACAAAAGAGTTTGCGTGTTTCGCCTTACCGAGGTACAAAAGACAAAAGAAACCCTTTACCTCGGTTGTTTTCCCAGAACTGTACCGGCAAAACGAGGTTGAAACCGTTAGTCCACACAAAGGACAAACAATGGGGTACCTCGGTATGTAGGGAAAACAAGTGTGTGTGTGTGTGTGTGTGTGTGTGTGTGTGTGTGTGTGTGTGTGTGTGTGTGTGTGTGTGTGTGTGTGTGTGTGTGTGTGTGTGTGTGTGTGTGTGTGTGTGTGTGTGTGTGCAAAAATCCTGTTTTGATGAGAAATAGGAAAACAGAAGAAGTAACTTTCAAAGCAAATAAAACCTATATCTTTTACCTATCATGTTCTTAAGTGACCACCAAAGATATAACAATGCTCAATGCTCTTTTATCAGCGAAATAAATGTGTAAAAGTGGATTTGAAAAAAAATGGTTTAGCTTCGAAGGGGGGGGGGGGGGAGGCGCACCCCACGGGGCCTAGCGTCTTGCATATGTTTTTCTGACCCAACCAGAGGTTATTCCAAGAGCTAAATTTGGGGCCTCGTGTATTTTTGTTTACAGCTAACGCCCCCCCACCCCCTTTTAGGAGGACTTGAAAAAAACTGCAGGTTTTTTGTTTTTTTTAACTTTCTACTTCTTTGAAACGCAAATCCCTTCTTAAAATGAGTTTAGGAAAATGGTACACATTATTGGTCCCAGCAACAATTACCAGAATCGAGAAATGTTTCTCGAACAGCTTCGAATGAAAGTTTTGAAAGATAGCCTACTTGAATTTTGTCATTTTTAAAAATTTTGTTAAATGAATATGAGTTGCATCACGATCACAAAATTAATAAGCCTCCAATTGAAAGAAAAACTGACACAATTGTGAGCTACCAAAGTTGACCAGTAGCAGGGGCGGCGCTAGAAAATCTTGCATTGAGGGAGGAGGGGGGGGCAAGTAGGGAACATGATATGCTCCCCATGGGGAGGGGGGTGGGGGGTAGAGGTGCATATCAGTACTTTTTAAGGCAGGAGCAATCCGTGAAGATTTATTGGAGGGTTTTATTTTCATTTTTATTTATTTATTTATTTGTTTATTATTATTATTTTGGAGAAGGTGATTCAATTTTTCTCGAGCTCCCAGACCTCTCCTCCCAGAAAAAAAAACAGACAAAAAAATTTGGTTTCGGACTATTCTTGTGGCTTTTAAAGGTTTACACAGTTTTTGAAAATTGAAAATAATGAGGTAGGGCCTACAACCCATATTTCGAGGGCAAGATTCACAATCTGTGTTGCCTGTTGGCTAACTGCATTCGAGCTTATGATTCTTTAGACTTTACTGGATAAGTTCATCGGCAGGGTGTGTAATGGGAATAACAAAAAAAAGCAGAGTCAATGTTTGTGAGAGAGAGGGTGTGTGAATGTGTTTGTGATGAATGGGAGAAAGGGGGTGGCTGGCAAAATCTATGTTTGGGGACGGGGTAAATGCCCTTCACCTCTCTCCCATCCATTGCATCGACATGGTCACAAGTTACTGCGCTTGACATGAGATGTTGCGGCTTTTGAGATTGTAAAGAATGTAGGCTGTGGACATGCTGTATCCAGGGCTGGAGAAAACAAATCACATTCAATTTCACAGTCCAACTATGGTGTTAGAAAATAGAACACCGCAATGCTTTGTCAGTATGAGCTATGTGTACTGTAATGACTAGTAGTGACGTAGAGTGGAGCTTGAATACAGAACAGACAACTTTAGTCATTTTTACGCCACAGCGGAACTTCAAATAAAAACAGAAACAACAACACAAAAACCTTCCTACGTTAAAAATCATTTTATTCCAGGCACATAAAATTTGTAACTTGTAACTGGTTTTCAGAAGGTATTACTGCATGAACATGATGGATTCATGTCAGAACAAGTGACGGAAACAAAGATGATTTTGAAACCTGAGTTCTCAGCAACTTTCTTTTCGATGTCACACCGTGATTTAAAAATAGAAACGTTCGTTGATGTAAACAATTCATCGAGTGCAAAACGTCATTTAAACAGGGCAAACAGAGTGAAGCGAAAAATCAGTCGTTTCACGTCTGCTGACAGCCCATCGAACTCTCTTGGAAAACAATGAAATTGGCATGTTTTTGTCAATAGGCCTATATCTTTTTGTGTGTGTTAATTTTCATCAGAAAATGCTGTGTACCTCGAAGTTTTATGACATTAATGTCATCGATCAATAGGAAACATATAAAGTCATATGGAAACAACCAAACAATTGGATACGCCTGAAGCTGGTTTGCTACACAGTAGACAACACGTCTTCTTGAAAGTCAAGAACGCGTGTTGCACTGTCGCCTCGGCTATTTCGTTGGCAAAGAACCGTTCAATTCATCAGAATTCAAGAGAATGTTTTGAGAGTCTGATTCTATCTCTGACATAAAACATTTATTTAGTTATGGTAATCAGTTTCAATTTATTAAATACATTAAATCAGTGCGTTCCTCGAATCCTCGTACGGAAAGAAAAAAATACAAAGCCGCGTGTGTTTATAAAACTTATTTGATCACGCCCACAATTTTTACGTCTTTCGTTTTTGACGTCTTTCTCTGTTTTCATTGGATATCCTGTAAGGTCCCTTTTTGCAGCTCACGGCCCATATAAAGTCAACCCACCAAGTTACAATGAAATTCCTCAATAAATATGACCTGTGGACTGTGCTAAAGGTTTTCGGGTTTTGGGCTCGGGCAGTCATCACGGTTGGCAGATCATGCCCAAATGGGGAAATTCTCATCTCGACATCATAAGGAGTCATCCTACCAAGTTACAATGAAATCCCTCCATATTAAATATGACCTGCAGACTGTGCTAAAAGCTTTTAGGTTTTGGGCTTGGGCAGCCGTTACGGTTGACAGATCATGCCCAAAAGGGGACGTTCTCATCTAGGCATTATACAGAGGCATCCTACCAAGTTACAATGAAATCCCTTCATAAATACGTCCTGAAAACTGTGCAAATGGTTTTCGGGTTTTGAGCTCAGGCAGCCATACCGGTTGACCGATCTCGACCAAAAGAGGACGATCTCATCTAGACATTACCCCAAACCTGCATATGAAATTCCGTGACGATCAGACCATAACTGTGGGGTGTAGCCCGTGCTAAAGGAACATGTGAACAGACTCACAGACTCACAGACTAACAGACTAAGACTAACAGACTAACAGACTAACAGACTCACAGACCAATAGACTTCCGAATGCATGATGGCAATAGCTTATCTTGACTTTGTCAAGTTAAGCTAAAAATGAATTTCAAAATTCGAAAAGATCATCAAAAAGTTCTGTTTATACCAAAGGTATATACATGCAGTACGAAAACAGCCACCAGCTCACTGTAGCAATCGGTTGACATATTGAGGCGATTTGACATGGCTGACATCTCTTTTGAAATTAGGGATTTAAGGCCCCACAAAGTAGATCTTCTGTTTCTTGGGCCATTTTTTGTAAAATTATATGCTGGCAGGCGGTTTTTTATTTTATTTGTTATTTTTGTAATTATTTCTTTGCCATCAAAAGTTCATGTTCTTGGTTTGTTTTCTGTTTTAGGCCTCATAATTTACAGAATAGCATGGATGGTGGTGTATTTCATCTCTTGAGTGCAAGAAGGCTTTGGAATACTAAGGCATTACAAAGCCTTCTTGCACTCAGGGGATAAATGTATCAATTTTATTAACTTGGTAAAATATCAGACATAAACCATTTAATTTTTATTTTATCAAGTTTGCATTCGTTATAAAAAGAGAGCATGCAGCAGTCAAAAGGACCATTTGGGAGGGCGCAAGAAACAGATTTTTAACTTTTTAGGCCTAACTGACATCATTCAGAATGTAGTGGAAGAAAATCATCCTTGTGTGGTGTAGAGAAAGGATGAGTAGCTGTATTAATGGATGCTATGTGCGACGCCATATTTGTTCACAAATTGCAGACAATTATGAAATAGTCCGGTAATCATTAAAATTCAACTGAGAATGGTCACAGAACATGAGATAGATATGGCTCACCCAGGCATCTGCCCCAAATTTTTACTGGCCAGTACAGATTCCCTAAGTGGACTTGCAAATGATTTAACATAATACATTTCTCCATTAATAACTGTAACAAGAGATTTTTAAATTAATTTTCTGATGCCAATATCTTCCAAAAATTCAATGTAAGTGTCAATAATGATGTAGCTTTACTTGACTGTGTGTAGTGTTTGATGAAAAGGATAATGTTCAATGCTTATGAACGGATTATGAAATAAGGCAAGAATTGTGATAATTAAGAATGTGTTAATTTCTGTTCCCTTCATGCTATGTTTTCAATAAGAATAATTTGAGGTGTGGACTGTACTAAAGAATTGAGGCCTGGGTTAATGTGGCCCACACACTTAATGTAGGTCAACCAAAGTTACCAAGTTCAGTCAAATCATTCCAAAACGAGTCATCCTACCAAGTTACAATGAAATACCTTTATAAATATAACTCATAGAATCTACATGTAGGTCATGTGATTGTTCAGTGGTCATGGTTGACCGATCATCACCAAAATAGGAAAGTCTCATCTAGATATCAAATCTAGTTATACTACCATGTTACAATGAAATCCCTTCACAAAAACCTGTAGACAGTGCTAAAAGAATCTAGGTCACGTGACCAGGCGGCAGTAATGGCTTACCGATCGTCACCAAAATATGATAGTCCCATCTAGACATCATATCGAGTTATCCTTCCAAGTTACAATGAAATCACTATGAACTGTAGACTGTGCTAAACAAATCTAGGTTACGTGTCTGGGTGGCCATCATGGTTGACCGATCAAAGAGAAAACAGAAGGTTCTCATCTAGACACTATACTGAGTCATCCTACAAATTTGCAATAAAATCCCTTCATAAATGCAAGCTGTAGACTGTGCTAAAGGAATCTAGGTAAGGTGCCCCTGCGACCGTCACGGTTGACAGAACCCGACCAAAATAGGTCATTCTCATCTAGACATTATAGAGTCATCCAACGATGTAACAATAAAATCTCTTCATAAATACGAACCGTAGACTGTGCTAAAGGTTTTCGTGTTTCAGGCCTGCGTAGCCATCAGGGTTGACCGGTCGCAACCAAAAGGGGGCATTCTCATCTAGACCTCATATGAAGTCAACCAACCAAGTTACAATGAAATCTCTTCATAAATACGACCTGTAGACTGTGTTAAAGGTTTTCGGGTTTCTGGCTTACATTTGTAAAGTATCTCTGCCAATCATGATCCATCCATAATTGATACAACAATCACGCCCCCCCCCCCCCCCACCCCCCATCCCCCACAAAAATTTTTCACCATTGATTTTTGATGCAGTTATGGAAAGCACAATGAGCAATTTCTTTCTTGTTTCTGGACAATGAGCACAAAAATTTGAAAATTTACTAAAAATCCTTTTTTTCTGTCAGTACTATTCTTTAAGTGGCCAAAGAATGTGTTTGGTTAAGCCCCAGAGCATAACTTACCACAGCGGATTTGATCATCAAGCATCTCTACATATAGCAAAGAAAAGTGTTTGAAATGAACCCTTTCCAAAATGTTAGAAACAAGCAACCAAAGTTGGCTACTTTTGGTATCTTCAAATGGTAATCTCATTCTCGCCATCATTGTGCTTGAGGGTTAAATCTGAGGTTAAAAGTAAACAGTAACTTTCTTCTCTAATCATTGTTGCATTTATCCTCACCCAAATAATTGTTACAAGAGCCTTGAAATTAGATAAATTTGCCCCTGAAGTTAGAAAATTTTGAAATTCATATCAGTTTTGGCCAGTAGGGGTTAACTTTGAAATATTTGTGTTGTGATTTTGGTGTATCATATTATGCACTGAATGTGTGGACATCAATCACAGACTGGGTGCCTGATAAGAGACATGGAAGAATCTTCAGTCTTGGTATTTGAATGAACATGTACAAGTTGAGGGTACTTCAATTCAAGGCCTGACAACTGGTGAGAGTTAAAATACTGATCAAAACATATAACAGCAAAACTGTTCTTGGATGAATGCCCTATCTTCTCATTTGAAAACGTTTTGAGGAAATATGGCTCCAGTGCTGAGAAATCACATGTAAAAGATGGCGAAAATAACAATTATGCTGACACTACCCTTATGGGACATCTCAAATCCGCTAAGGGTTAAGCTTTTAATAATAACATATAAAATAAAATTTGTCATACTCGGACTGCTGCAATGCAGCTTTAGAAAACATTCAGTTCTCAAACAATTAAAAATGGAGTAACTTGTCACTTAAACTTACCAAATTCTGAAAAAATGGGAGTTTTGTTTGGACGGCATCTTCTTTTATGCACCCAGAATGGGCATGGCATTCAACTTTACAACCAAACTTACAACAGCAAATATGCTCGGTAGTCAATTGTGAATGCGGACATGCAAAGTGTTTGAATTTAACCCATTTCAAAATGATAGAATAAAAGCAACCAAAGTTGTTTAAGTTTGACATTTTCAAACGGTACTCTTATTCTCACCCTCATTGTGCTTGAGGGTTAAATATAACATAAAAAAATAAACCGTAACTTTCTTCTGCCATCATTGTTGCATCTGTCCATACCAAAAACATTGTTACAACAACCTTGCAATTTGAGAAATTTGCCCTTGAAGTTGGTCAATTTTGAAGACACAAATTCAAAATTTATATCATTTTTGGCCACTAGGGGTTAGTTTTGAAATATTTTTTTGATGATTTTGGTGTATCATATTTTATGCTTTAAATGTTTGGAAAATTTGAGTGAGCTAGATAACTGTGAACAATTTTGAGACTTTTGAAAAACGGTGAAATTTTGATGGTTTGGGCAGAAAATTTTGAAAATAAGCATTTTCACGAATGTTAAAAAATTTATAGTAATTTATATATTTTTTATACTTACCAATGACCCAGACTTAGCTGGTGCTAACTCTAACAAAACCAGGGCCAAACACAAATTTTGCCCCCCAATCCCCAAAATTTGCATCCAAAACCAAAAGAAATCATGTCCTATAGGACCTCCATACTTCGCCCCTACTGCGCATGTGCAGTGTCAAGGACGTTCCGAAATTGGCGCCAATTATCATTCTTACTGGCAGTGCCTGGTCAGCACTATGTACTCAGCGGGGAGGCAAGAGTTCCCAACTCCTGGGAGGGCCATCCCCGTCTGGGTCATTGGTAAGTATAAAAAATATATAAATTACTATAAATTTTTTAACATTTTTATACTGTACCAATGACCCAGACTTAGCTGAATAGTAAAAAGGCTGGAGGGCCTAGGACATAGAGGAAAATCCAATAAGCTCAACTATATAATATAGAGGCAACCTCTTAAGGAGAAAAGGAGTATTAGGCTTTACATGTATCTTTCTTATTTAATGTTAAATTAGAAAGATACAATACCCTTCATAATTGAGCACAATAACATTAATGTTCTCTATTAACATCCAGTATAACCCTTTATACTAATTATTTTTAAAGTAAGCCAATAAATAAAGTTAGCCCAGAGAATTGAGACTCTTTATATTCTTTTAAAAGTGTCCAAGGATTGTATATTAACGCCCGTTTGACACTTGACATATACAAATGCTTCACACCGAGCTACACTTTAAAAATATGACATGAATGAATTTTAACATTAATATTACACTTTAAAAACATCCCGGAAGCGACTCAAAAATACTGACTTTGGAGGAGGCATTCCCTTGCTTTTCACTATAAAGCAGGTGACCTAAGGGAACACCCTCCCCCCCCCCTTCCCCTTGCCCTGGGTCAAATAGCCCAGAGCGAAGAGGGCAGCCGGACGGAGTCACTACCGGAACAGAAAGCCTGCATAACTATAGTTGCAACTGTTTAGTGGACGACATTCTGAGCAACAGATAACGGACCTAAACAATGCAGGTCTCCAGAAATGGACTCAATATTTCTGAGATAAAAATTCGTGAATGTGGATGGCTGAGACCAATAAGCAGCCTTCATTAAATCTGTAATAGCAATACTATTAGCGTAAGCCCAAGAAGTAGCAAGAGCTCTTACTTCATGAGCGGAAATCTTAAGCACAGACTGCTGAGAAGAAGATAAACTCTCATAAGCAGTACGGATAGTTAATTGAATCCATCTAGCAATAGAATGGACCAAAATGTCCCTTCTATTAGGCATCAAAGACAGAAAGAAACGTTTTCGTCCCTTTCTGATAAACTGAGATCTCTGTTTATAGATACGTAATGCTCTAACAGGACAGAGTAAAGGCCTACGCCCGTCTGAAGACGGAAGAGCCTCAATGACAATAGGTTCCGGATATTTATTAGGAGCCTGATTCTTAGCTAAAAAACCCACATTAGTAGTGAAGGTGATAGTGTTCCCGACACTACGATAGTGAGAATCATCCACCGATAGTGCATGAAGCTCACTGACTCTTCTAGCAGAAGAGAAAGCTAAGAGAAAAGCTGTCTTATAAGATAAGAATTTGAAATCTACTGTCCCAAGAGGTTCAAATCGCTTTTCTTTTCCTTCAATTTAAGAAGAACCCAAGCTAAATTCCATTTAGGAATTAACCTAAGAGTTCTGGGTCTATTTATCGAGAAGTTTCTAACCAACTTAGATAAAGAGACATTAGATCCAATTTGTAAACTATCATGATGTGCATAGGTATCAGATAATATAGACCTATAACCCTTAATAGTAACAGGCTGCAGTTTGATTTCGTCATCAAGTATACTAGAAAGTTTGCAATGTCTGGTATAGAGGGATCGAAAATATCTACAGAATGATCCCTACACCAACGACGAAAAACCTTCCACTTAGCCGCATAGTTTAGCGAAGAGGAGGTCCTCCTACAGTTAGAAATCGCGTCCACTGCTCGTCCTGTAAAGTGCTTGCCATGCAAGAAGGACCGCACAACGGAAAAACGTGAAGGTTGAGACCTTGCGGGTTGTGATGGAGTTGACGTGATTTCCCCTGCGAAAGAAGATCCTCCTGTGGAGGAAGCTTTCGCGGTAGGTCCCACAACAGACACCTGAGTAGATTTATCCACGGTCTCTGTGGAGACATCTATGTGCTACCAACAGAATCTTGCATTGAGATTGTTTTATCTTTAGAAATTCTTGCTGAATAACGGCGCTGGAGGATACGCATATCCTATCATTCCGTCCCAAGGGATCGACAGAGCGTCTACTGCAAATGCTCTTGGATCCGGACACGGAGACACATACGTCTGCAACTGATTGTTGAGATGTGTCGCAAATAAATCTATCATTGGCCATTCCCATTGGTAGCAAATCTGATTGAATACTTGTTTGTTGAGAGTCCACTCCGATGGCAACAAGCGACCCTTTCGTGAAAGGGAGTCTGCTAGTACATTCAGACGACCCGGTATGTGACGGACCGAAAGAAGAACCTGATGTTCTAGCGCAAACAGAAGGATTCTTTCTGTTAGATTGAACAAGGGAACTGAATGAGTGCCTCCCTGATTCCGTATATACGCCACTACTGTCGTATTGTCGGATAGGATTTGGACATGAGCATTGTGAATAATGTCCATCCAATGACGTAACGCAAGCCAAATTGACATCATTTCCTTGATGTTTATGTGCTTGCCCAGGAATTACGGATCCCAAAGACCCTGGCATCTCGAATCCGTTGGGATCAATGATGCACCCCAACCTGTTTGACTGGCATCCGTCATAATGGTAAAACTCGGATCCGGCAACTGCAGCGGAACTCCCTGAGTTAACCACTGAATGTTTGCCCAAGTCTGAATCTCTTGTTTCACTTGATCTGACAAGAGAACGTCTATGTCGAGCGAATGAAATTTCACACTCCAATTCTGAGTCAAGAAAATTTGGAGAGGACGCGTGCGTAACCGCCCCATCGGAATGAGATCCGCAGCGGCTCCGCACAGACCTATCAGTCTCATAAATTCTCTCGCTGTGACTTTGTCTGCGTGCAGACAATAGCGAGCGTAACAACTGATGAATTTCGCTTTGGTTAACGGCAGACGAACGAGATTGTTGTGCGTCTCGAAGCTCATTCCCAGATGTGTAAATGACTTGGACGGCACCAGATCCGACTTCTCCTCGTTTACTATAAAACCGAGACGTCGGAGCAATAGAAGTAGATTCTGAACATCGTTCTGAAGCGTTAACTCGTTGCCGTACCTCTGAAGAATGTCGTCCAGGTAGGCCGACGTTACCGCAGATGAATGAGCTCGGAAATAGATCATTACCGAGTTCATTACCCGAGTGAAAGCCCAGGGTGCTAGATTCAATCCGAAGCACATCGCCCGGAATTGATACACCACTCCTAGGACTGCGAAGCGTAGATACTTTCTGAATGTCGGATGTACCATGACGTGAAAGTACGCATCTTTGAGATCTATGCTCGTTGCATAATCGTTCACCTGAATACTCGCTCTGACCGACCGAATCGTCTCCATATAAAACTTTGGAGCGACGATCAGCTTGTTTATCCAGCTCAAATCTATGACTGGACGGAATGAGCCGTCTGGTTTCGGAACCAGAAACAGATGGCTGTAGAATCCCGGAGTCTCCTGGTTTTCTACGACCTCTACCGCGTTCTTCATTAAAAGAGACTGCACCTCTGATAATAGAGCGTCTCTTTTCTGCGGATTTGACGGAAGTTGAGTCCATTTTGGACTTCGAGTTAATGGAGGCTTTCGTTTGAAGGATATCTTTAGACCTTCCGAAGTCACTCCTCTCACCCAAGGGTCGTCCGTAATCGACGCCCATTCTTGTGAAAAGCTTGACAACCTTCCGCCAACCGGTACGCGATAGAGGTTTAAGCCATCACCTCCTGGACCTGCGAGGCCTGCGGTAGGAGAAACCACGTCCTCCATGACCCGCACCTCGTCCCGTCGACCTAGGGGCGTCCGACCGGTTGTCCCGGCCCGAAGGACGTCCCGAACGTGAGTCGCTACCTTGACGGTCTCTCGAATAAGACCAAGAGGACGCACCGGAACCTCTATAGGAACCTCTCTTGGGCGCATTAGACCCAGAAGTGCCTGTCTTATTCTTGTCTGCCATATCCGACTTCTTAGAAGCAGATTTGAACAACAGAGAATCCGAAGCTTTCTTTGTAATTTTATCATAAATTGCAGAAAGCTTGCCGTCAAAGAGAAGTTCTCCGGAGACCGAAGCGACTCTGAGAGAGTTCTTCACCTTAGTATCCATGAGTGTGGATGTAGCTAGGGCTGCGTCACGTCTAACCAACTCCAGGTTTGCCACTGAACGGGCGGAGTTACACGTGGAATAAGCTACTGCCCTTGAAAGAAGTCTTAAAGAGGATTGTATATCCTGAAATTCTTTCCCTTGAAGGCGTAGTGATAACGCCTTAGTAAGGTGATCTGCGTAAGATAAGGCATCTAAACTGGCTCTGTTAGACGAAATAGTTGTTTCCAACACCGCGGTTGGAATAGACGCCGACGACGGTAATGATAGCTCTAAGTCTTCCGCCTTGTTGTCCATACACAGAGGAACTCTCGGAATACCCTGTCCTGCCATGTCGAATTTATTCCTTGCATTAATGAAAGGCAGGTTGAGAGTATTGGCGGACAAGAAACCTGCTTTCCCCGTTTCGGAAGCAAGTTTAAATATAGCGTCGTTCAATAATTCAAATGTTCTTGCAACATTATTGGACTGAGACGGAAACTCGGGAGCGATGTCCCTGAACCGCTCAAAAAATTCAGAGTCCAATGATGCTATAATCCTCTTGTCCGGAACCGCAGCAGTCTGGCCCGACGGAACAACTTGAGGGAGAAAGTGCCGGATGAAGTCCACGGCAGCTTTATGTTGTTCCGAAAAGGATAGCTCCAAGTCATCCGTATCCCTTTCACCATCCGGTCGGACCTCATGATGCTCCCGGTCGTCCGCCCCCGATGCTTCGGCGGAGCGTACCGACCCAGTGCCGTCGGATAATTCCCGATCCGACACCGTTTCTGTCGGCTGCTGGGATGCTGCGATAAGTTGTGCTATCTGCACAAGTACGTCCGGCATCGAGGCCTGCGGAGGCGCAGTCTTTCGCTGCTTCGCCGAGGGCAGCTCCGCATCTGATGGCTCCCGCATACTTTTTCTATGCGAACGTCCGGAGTCCATCGGCCTCGTGTCCCTGGCTACCGGATGGTGTGACCTGGTCGCCGAAGAATCCCTGATCGGCGAAGCTGGTAAAATATCGGCGGTCACGTAGCCAAGGTGCGGTCGTGTGCGCTGACGAGAGGAAGAAGCCTGAGCAGTCTCTGCGGACTGCCTATACAACGGAGCGTCCCGAGCGACGGACGTATGCTCCGCTTGCGATACATTTTGTACCGCAACATCTGCTCCCAGATGTTGTTGTACGAGAGAGGGGCCTCTCTCGCTCACAGCCCGGCTGGACCTGGACGAGCTAGGAACCGGACTCAAAGGCTTCCTCCGATCTCGCCTACTATCCGCCGTCACTGGGTGTGCACGTTGAATGTTTATAGTGCTCGCATCACCCAACATTTCCTCCTGGACCGCATCGGATGAACCCGGCTGCCGAACCATTCGGTGAATGGACGCTACACCGGGCGAGCTAGAGGACGACATTTGTTTAATCTCCATGAGCACTTTTGCCGCTAGCTCTGTATTCATTTGTGACGACGGAAGCGCACTTGCGGAAGATAACATGGAAACATCACCCTGTTCTTGTTCCTCTGAAATAGAAACTGAAAGAGTAGAGTGACCTTGCGGAGAAAGAGCCGGCATAGCCCTTTCTCCAGTAACAACATACCGTGACACACATTTCCAATGTTTGTCATCCCAATATTGACATATAGAACAGGGATTAGTGCGAGAACACTGACTACAATTAATACAATGATCATGAAAGTCAGAGGAAGATTTCTTCCTATTACAATTTGAACAATATCCTTTCATTGTGAAAAGTCAACAACAAGTCCTAGTTACTCGCACAAACCCCTGACACAAAGATACATAATAACATGATCCATTAATAATGAAAAAACAATTGCAAATCAAAATAATTTTTGAAAAATATTTTTTCAGCGAAGCCCAAGTTTCTGAGAAGTAACGTTGAGCCCCGATGGATCCGATGGCTAAGTGTGGTCAAAAATTTTAAATTTATATTAAATAATTAATGCAACACTTACGGATAATAAAAATGTATCTTATAGTGAGATAAACTACACCAAAGGCAAACAGCCCCCCTCAAAAGAGACTGTTGCCAATGTAAACAAACAGTGTAAAACACCAAAAAACATGACTCCAGGCACTGAAAAAACTGGCCCGAAATCAGTCATCAAAATTACACTCTATCTGATGCAAGACAGAGACTCCCAGGGGAGAATCTGCAGAACATCAGATGGAAGATGCAGAACACAACGTTTATACACCCATGGGTGAAAACGTAACTATAGGGAAAATAACAGAAAACATTCTGTAACCAAGCAACTCTCCCAAGAGAATTTTAGAAATGATCTTTCTCAAAAATATGCCAAAAGCATGGGAGAATTGCAAGGGGGGACTTAGAAGACCAGGGGAGAGGAAACACTGAATAAGCAGTGCAACTTTTTAGCAAGAATGACAACAAGAGGCCCATGCCTCGAAAATAGGCAACTTAACATAATTTCATAAAAAATTTTAAGTACAGCCCTGATTATTTTATGTCACTCCTTTTTCCTCTCCTCCTTCTATATCCTCCTTAGAATCACCATTTCTCCAATAATTACGTGTCTGGCATCCTTTAAACTGAGATTTACAAGCACAATGATCAGTGAGATGTTGACTGATGAAGGGCCAAACAGAGAATGATAATTGGCGCCAATTTCAGAACGTCCTTGACACTGCGCATGCGCAGTAGGGGCGAAGTATGGAGGTCCTATAGGACATGATTTCTTTTGGTTTTGGATGCAAATTTTGGGGATTGGGGGCAAAATTTGTGTTTGGCCCTGGTTTTGTTAGAGTTAGCACCAGCTAAGTCTGGGTCATTGGTACAGTATAAAAATATGACGATACCCCATTTCACTAGATTTTGTAACAATACATAAGTTTGCCAAATTTGGTTGAAATCATACAGCTTGTTTTTTAGCTATGTTGAAAATGGTAAAATTTTGAAGGTTTTGGCAGAATATTTTGAAAATAAGTGTTTTCTCAGACATGACGATACCTCATTTCACTAGATTTTATGGCATTAAATAAGTATGCCAAATTTGGTTACAATCGTACATACTGTTTGTTTTTGAGCAGTGTAACAGACAAAATTGATGGCGGAAAAAAATTAAATTAAAAAAAAAAAATAGAGAAGAAAATTTTTTGAAAAAGAAGAATAACAAGAGTCTTTCCTAAACTGGGTTTGGGAAAGCCTAATTAATTGGAGATTTTTGTGAATAGCGCTGGCTGGTATTGGCCAAAGGGTTAACCAGCACTCTGTTAATCAATACTGAAGCGCATCATTCAAATGGTGTACCTTTGAATAATTCAAGATTTGGGAAGTTATTGCAGACTGCAGAGTAATCAGAATCTTCGGCCTTGTACACTCGAACAACCCCATTAGAACAATTCAAACTGCAAAAGTAAGAAAATTGTCACAAGACTCACAACGATCAGTTAGTTCACTTGTAGTGATAGTCCTAATTTCACAACGGTCTGGAGTTTCGAAGATTCAATTCCATAACTTTCAAGGTTCCACCACAATCGAGGGGAATCCTGCAAATTGGATTTCGAAATGAATTCAAAATGGAATCTCATCTTGACATGTAATAAGAGTTTACTTACAGTATCTTTCTGTGTTATCATAGAATTGTCAGGAGTTATCTTTGTGAAGTCATTTTTGTAGGCTGGAGAAACTGATTTAACCTGAACATTCATACTGATAGGATTGTCATCTTTAACTTTCTGAGCAAAATCACTCTGAGATTGGAGAGCTAGAACTGTGTCCTGAAATAATATGAGATTTTTAACCATTAATTCCTTGCACGCTGCTGGCAGATATTCCTGCCCAGGACAGGATTTTTCTTGCCACTGAAATAAGTAGAATTTGGACACATATTATTAAATATTGGCCCTTGTAAATTGAATGAAATTTTCACCAATGGCTCCTTGAGTTAAATTTAGTTGAATTGTTCATCAAACCTAGTCATGGCTGCTTTACAGCAGCCATGACAAGATTTGATAAAAAATATCTTGAAAATACTCAGCAGGTTAACTGTACCCCCTCACTTTTGTAACTCTGGCGCCGCCACTGTCTGCACTGGGTAAAGGTTCAAGTGTCATAAAATGTCCTCTTACAGTGCTAATGACTTATTTCAGTAATTTTGAGTCAAAGACAGAAAATTCAATTCTAAAAAGTACATGTGTAAAAGTTTCATACGACTGACTCTGTATTTGAACAAGCTTACAGGCCACCAGTCTAATTCTGTTTGGAATTTGATGCAGTTATGGGCTATTTGTTTAACAACTTTTCATAGAGCTTGCGTGGAGACTACCGTTGATGTAATATGAAGGCCTATTACTCACACAGATATACTTGTACTAATATTCTTTCATGCTCCAGTTACAGATATTCCAACAATAAGTATTTAATTCACCTTGCAAACATGGTAATCATAAACCACCAGTGTGACAAGTCTTTACTCATATTATTTAGTGAACAAACACAACTGAAGCTATTGTTAACCCTTTACCCAACACAGACGATATCAAAATTTATTATTTTAAATATCATTTTTTCAAATTTTTCAAAAAATTTCAACAAAACCATATCATGTGACCCCTCGTTGGAATGAGCTCGATCTAACGAGGGGTCACATGATATGGTTTTGTTGAATGTTTTTGAAAAATCATATTTTTTCAACTGCAGAAGTTGCATATTACATGGGCGGATGCAGGCAATTCATTAGGTAAAGGGTTTAAGTCATTAAAGAATCGGTCAAATCAATCAAGTCTCAATTGAGAAACATTTCTTGGGTTGATTCAAAGAAATGTTTGGGAAATTTTTTAGATAAGGTTGGTTGGAATACTTCAGTTGGTCGGAAAACCAAACCTGAGGTTTGTTTTTCTGACCAACTGAAATATTACAGACGATTGAATCTAAACATATGTGATCGATTATTAGAGAACTAGATTGGTTCTAGACCTAACAACATCAAATTTCTCACGGATGTGGATGTCAACATCAGACCCCCAGTTTGATTCGGGGAGCACTGTTGAAGCAAGACCAGTTCTCATTAGATCACCGAAGTTAAGCAGTGTTGAGCCCGGTTAATCCTTGGATGGGTAACCAATCGGTGATTGATTTGGATGCTTCCCGTAGTAGTGGCTGGCATGTGATCGGAAAAGTCTGAGTGTGTGATTCTGCAATGTTGCATCACATGCCAGCTGTGGACATTAGGAATGTTCACCAGTGCTACGCAATCTTCACCTTACCTAGGTGTAAAATAGGGACCTGTTGAGGTGCTTGCCTTGTGTGCCCATCTGTAGAGCACTGGCAGTATGCTCCATTGAGTAGAATGAACAAAAGGTGTGAACACCTGTGATAAGGGGTAATGATGTAAGTCAAAGAGCACTGCGGTGGATTATAGACGTTAACATTGCATTATTCAAGATTCAATTTGACAATAGAAATTCCAGGTTTGTAGGGCACAAATGCAAATGTGTTTTGTACTTGTTGCATTTAGGCTAAGATGACTCTGCTTCCCCTCGACCCCACCCTATTCACACACAAACTCTTCCATTGAGCTTTCATCCCTGCCTCCATCAAACACTGATGAGAATCAGGTTTTGTACACATTTTGTCTGAATGAAACTAAAAAATCTCATTTTGCTCTCAAAAATCAATTTTTCAATTTTTTGGGCAAAATATGAAACATCCTTCTCTTCAAACTTGATGCATTTCAGAAAACGATCATTGGAATATTTGTGGTTGTAAAAAATGAATGACCATGTGTTCACACTCGCTTTTGTAGCTGACAGATGAGTGGAAATTAATTAAAAAGTTAATTCTCTTTGTTCAGTATTATGGCTTTTGTCTTCAGTCATCACTCTGACAGTGCCTTATTATTAACAATAAAGTTTTATGATCATATATACAGGCCTGAAAATAAGCAGTCTGACATTTGCAGAATGAGGTCCCCAGAGGGTGAATTTGATGATGCTTCCCCATACAGTGGGCCAATTTATCCTCTGGTTACCTCTTTCTGTTTAGTTTGAGAACCTGATTCAGATTGAGGTTCACAGAGAGTAAATTTAGTGATGCGACCCTGCTGCTGAGGGCCTCATTTTGCAGATGACAGTCTGCTTATTTTCTGGCTTGCATATATATTGTTCTTTGTTATCAGGATTTCGAAATTTGCTTTTATTATACATGTCTTGTATTTTCACCTCTTATTTGTTTCAAATGTTGTTTTCAAAATCAGAATAAAAATATTACAAAAATACTCATCTCTTTTAATTTAAACACCCAGAAAAGTATCTGTAACAGATCGTGACCAAAAGGCGACGTTCTCATCTAGACATGACCCCAAACCTGCACATGAAAGTTTGTGATGATCAGACAAGAACTGTGGGGTGTATCCTGTGCTAAAGGAAAATGTGAACCGACTCGCTTGTTGAGAGTCCACTCCAATGGTAACAGACGGCCTTTCCGTGAGAGCGAGTCTGCTAGTACATTCAGAGGACCCGGTATATGACTGACTGAGAGATGAACATGATGATGCAGAATGAATAGGAGAATCTTCTCCATTAATTCACAGTACGGAATTGAATGAGTGCCACCTTGGTTCCTGAGGTAAGCTACTACCGTCGAGTTGTCCGACAGAATCTGAACATGGACGTTTGTTATTTGAAGAATCCAATGTTGTAGTGCTAGTCAGATAGACATCATCTCCTTGATGTTTATGTGCTTGTCTAGGAACAGAGGGTCCCAAAGTCCCTGACACTTCAAGTCAGCAGGACTTTGATACGCGCACAAGCCCGTCTAACTCACATCCATCATAATCGTGAATGCCAGATCCGGTAGTTGAAGTGGAACTCCCTGAGTCAACCACTGGAGATCCGCCCAAATCTTAACCTGGTTTCGAGCGAATGCATCTTCACACTCCAATTCTGAGTAAAGAATATCTGGAGAGGACACGTGCACAGACAGCCCATCGGAATAAGATCCGCAGCCGCTCCGCACAGCCCCATCAGTTGCATAAACTCCCTGCGGAAGAGTTTAGATAAAAGCGAGCATAACAACTGACTAATTTTGCTCTGGGTAACGGCAGATTAACCAGATGGTTGTGAGTCTCGAAGCCCATTCCCAAGTGAATGAAGGACTTGGATGGAGCTAGACACGTCTTTTTCTCATTTACTATGAAACCGAGACGTCGGAACAAGTGAAGCAGACTCTGAACATCGTTCTGAAGAATAATTCTGTCGCCGTATCTCTGAAGAATGTCGTCCAAGTAAGCCGACATTACCACAGACGAATGAGCTCGGAAGTATGACATTACCGAGTTCATTATTTGAGTGAAAGCCCAAGGAGCTAGGTTTAGACCGAAGCACATTGCTCTGAACTGATAAACCTCTCCTTGCACGGCAAACCGCAGGTTATTTCTGAATGCTGGCTTACCAGGATATGAAAGTACACGTCCTTTAGATCTATGCTTGCCGCATAGTCGTCCACTCGAATGCTCGATCTTACTGACCGAATGGGTTCCATATAGAACTTTGGAGCTACGAAGAACTTATTTATCCAGCTCAAGTCTATTACCAGTCGGAACGAGCCATCTGGCGTCGGTATGAGGAACAGGTGACTGTAAAAACCTGGAGAATTTTGATTCACGACAAACTCTATTGCTTTCTTTAATAAGAAAACCTGTATCTCCGCAAGGAGAGACTCTCTTTTGGAAGGATCTGCAGGAAGATTTGTCCAATGCGGACATCTTTTAAGTGGGTGCATTGCCCGGAATGATAGCCGCAGACCTTCCGAGACTACATTTCCCACCCACTGATCTTCCATGACTTCCATCCAGTTTCTTGCAAAGTTTGATAACCTTCCGCCAACTGGAAAGCAACAGACGTCTTGTCCATCACCTGTTTACAAGGCTTGCGGGAGGAGAAACGACATCCTCCCCAAGAAGAACCTCATCCGGTCGGCCTAGGGGCATCTGACCTATAGTCTCAATCAGACTTCCGCCCCTTTCCCGAGTCACTATACTGACAACCTCCGGAGTAACTATAAGATGGTTTCTTGTACTCTCGTGAGGATTTCCCTTTAGTTGATTGTGAAGTGGAATGCACTCGCCTACTCCAGTCTGCCGAAGCGTGTTGTTGAGACGCAGATTTCAGAAGCAGTGCACTGGAAGCTTTCTTTGTAGCATGTTCATAGACTAACAAATGCTTGTCGTCAAACAGAGTATGTCTGGAGACCGGAGCGACTCGGAGAGAGTTTTTCACCCTGTCATCTATAAGTGATGATGACGCAAGGGCTGCATCACGTCTAACCAACTCCAAATTTGCTGCTGTCAAGATGGAATTGTACGTGGCATACATGACAGCCCTGAAAAGAACTCTTAGCAAGGAACAAACATCCTCAAATTCCTTCCCATTTAGACATTGTGCCATAGCTCTGGTGAGATGGTCTGCGTAGGATATTGCGTCTAGCCTCGCTCTATTGGATAAAATAGCACATTCCATCACATCCGAGCATAAACTGAATGATGTCAGTAGGGATATATCTAAATCCCCGGCCTGCACATTCAAACGCAGAGGAGCTCTCTGGACATCTTCTCCAACCGTTTTAAAAGAAGGATGAATATGGCGTCATTAACAAGGCATCCGACACCTGCCAAGATAGTTTTGGGAAGGAAAGAACATCATCTTTCCTTCGCACAAAATCTTTGTCCAGAGAGACAGCATTTTCTGTCCAGCAGTCGCAGCTTGCTGATCAGGTGGAACAATGTCAGGATAGTATTGATGAATAAAATTCATCGCTACCATATGCTGCTCCAAAAGGGAATGGTAATCTTCTTCCTTGTCCCTTTCACTATCTGACTGATTCAGCTGCGCATTTCGATCAACCGCATCTTATGTACAGATGATGGGAACAACCCAGCACTGTCCAACAGCTCACCTCCGGAGGCTGCGGAAGGCTGCTCTTGCACTTGCTGGGAAGCTGCGATGAGCTGCGCTATCTGCGATAGCAAGTCCATTACAGAGGCTTGAGGAGCAGTGGTCTTCTGTTTTTCGCCACTTGCTGCTTCTGGGACGGATATCCGGAGAGAGATCTCTTCTCCACATGTCCCAATGAATGAAGCCTCGGATCTCTACTGGGACCTACCAGGTGGTCTGACTTCACAGGTGAAGACTGGCTCTGTCTTCGTGCAGCTGGCTGGATATCTGAAGTTGGATAGCTAGCATACAGTCGTGTGTGCTTTTCTGAATTTGTGGAGGAAGTCTTGACTGTAGCCGACCCCGGCTGCAGTCGAGAAGGAGCGTCCCGAGTGGCGGGTGTGGACTTTAGCTCCGGCTCAATCAAGTTTCTCAAAACAACATTTGGCCCCAAATGTTGCTGAGTTATCAGACCTTGCTGAGCTTCCCAAAGAGAAACTTGCAGACTTCCTCCCTTTTTCCATTGTCGCTGAGTGAGCTTTAGTTTTTGAGGTGCTCGCTCCACCCAATTCTACACTTCCTTTGACCACAGCAGACTTATCCGGTGTTACAGCTCCCACTGTCAGGTTGACCGCTTCACCAGTCAAACTGGCTGCTGGAATAAGAGGCCTTATTCCTTGTTTTATATTCATGAGCCCCTTAGCAGCCAGTTCGGTTTGCTCATCATTTGCGACAATAGTACCACACTTTGGATGGGTGTCACAATACCATCACCATGGTCTTGCTTGTCTGAAAAGAAAAAGAAACTGAAAAACTCGAATTATTCTGCAGTGAGAGCTCTGGCATAGGAACCTCGCCACCAACATCGCACCGTGACACCCATCTCCAACATCTGTCATCCCAATGTTCACAAGTAGGACAAGAATCCGTAGGAGTGCACTGACTGCAGTCAAGGCAACAAGCATGTAAAACCGAGGAAGACTTCCTCGCCTTGCATTTAGAGCAGTAAGCTTTCATAATTACAATCAAAAGACAAAGTCGATAGCACTCCTACAAACTCCACAAGATACATGATAAGGATACAAGAAAAATATCAATCAAAATTAAATTCGAAACAATTATAAAAAAAATTTTCAAAATTTATTTTTAAAAATGCCTATTTATTTATTTATTTATTTATTTATTTATTTATTTATTGGTGTTTAAGGTCACATATTTTTGCACAATGGCTAATCATGACCACAACATGAGTATCAACTCAAGACCAGGGGTGAGTGCTAATAAGCCATGTTGCCCATTTTAGAGAGGGTTTGCACCTCCCAAGCATAGGTTGAAAATGCCTAAGTTCCCAAAGGGAACATCATGAGCCCAAGGGCATCCCGATAGAGCCTAAGTGTGGACAAAATCCAAATTTTTGGAGCTACACTACCGGAATCATAATCAATGTATCTTACAGTATTTCTAAAGTATTGTAATACTAATTAGTACATGCCTGTTCTATGAAATCCCCATCTACAGCAACACTAAACCGTGCGGAAAATGATAATCTGTTCCACACATATGTGCAGAAAGGAAATCACTGATGGACTATTTTTAAATACAAGTGAAATTTCACTGGCATTTTCTACAAATCGTGCACTGAAATTATAATTTGAATCGCTAGCGATAGCTGAAAATTGTCCTACGAGTTCCAATGTGTTCTATGTGCTGGTAGGCACACAAAACACACTGGAACTCGGGGCACGAAATAGTTTCCCGGGTTCCCCTCACAAATTTGATTGGCGATAAAATGTGTTCTTTTTGTTGATAGTTGTCAAATGAATTGCTGAGTGTCCTTCCAATAATTATTTTTATTGACGTGAAAGCGTGTAATAAACACAAACGACACATGCGTGTGAATGGGTTAATTGATATGGCACTTGTGCCATCGCAGAAGGGTAAAACTCGAGGCCTGAGGCCTCTTGATTTATCCTTCCATGCTGGCAGTTGTGCCATATTGATTAACCCATTCACATGTGTGTGTCGTTCTATGTATATACTACATATTTAAGGGCGTTGCCAATTTAAACAACGTCAATGGAAAAAAGAAACGGAAACAAGACATCAGGCACACAAAAGGCACAAAGTCAATAACTGATTTAAATGCTACCAGATGCAAAGCTAGATCTTCATATGAAGAAAAAATGATACATCGGATAGAAGATGCTAGACCAAAACGACCCGACACCCCTAGGGTGAGGACGTAACCATGGGGATAAACAGAATAAACATTCTGTAATATACGTTAAACTCCCAAGAAATTTAATAAAAAATTTAAATAAAAAATAGCCAAAAAGCGTAGGAGCTTAACAGGAGGGGTTCATGGAAGGATAGGGAAGGAACACTGAACAAACAGTGGAATAATTATTAGCAAGAATGGTGACGTCAGGCTTATGTCCCAAAAATGGGAAACATGAAATACTTTTTATAATTATTATTATTATTTATTTATTTCAGACATTTAGTCCATATTATTATAAAGTTACAGCCGTGAACATTTGAAACCACCGTTGTTCACTTTCATCATCCATTTACAGCCTTGAATCCACCAATTCTTTCATTGATTTGTGTCTGGCATCCTCAAAAAAGGAGATTTAAAGCACAGATGTCAGATCATTGTTACTGATTTTAGGGCCAAACAAAAAATGACGGTTTGCGCCAATTTCAGAACCCTCTTGGATACTGCGCATGCGTAGATAACAAAAGTATGGAGGACCAGATAGGACTTGAATTTTTTGTAGGCAAATTTTGGGGATTGGGGGGTTCAAAATTTGTGTTTGGCTGTGAATTATATTGAGTTTGCACCAGCTAGTCTGGGCCATTTATTGTTGTATAAAAATACCAATTGTTTTGATTTATTATGTTCAGGGTCACTGTGACCTTGACCTCTTACCTAGCGAGTCCAAAATAAATAGGGTTCTTCCTCTCACAACGACCAACCTACATATGAAGTTTCATGAATGTGTGTTGAACCATAGTAGTCAAGTTATCATCCGGAAACCAATTGTTTATGATTTAGTATGTTCAAGGTCACTGTGACCTTCACAAGTGACCTAGCGAGTCTAAAATACATAGGGTTCTTCCCCTCACCGAGGCCAACTTACCCATGAAGTTTCATGAATGTGTGTCACATCATTATCAAGTTATCGTCCAGAAACCAATTGTTTATGCCCGCCCGCCTAAACTGGGCACCCGCCATTCACCAAACTATAAGTCGAGTTTGACTTCGTCACAACTCGACTAAAAACAGGATCAACCCATAGCTAATTACAGTGGAGCCCACTTAAGTGGATATCTCTTAATTGTATACCCCTGTTAATTGAATATAATTTTCCAACACAAAACCATTTACCATACCGCCAGTACAAATTTGACCTGTTAATTGAATATAGGTTATAGAGTAAATTCCTGTTACTTGAATAAAAAAATTTGTAACCTGTTGAGAAATTACCCTGACTCTCCCCAGTTTTTCTTTGTTTGTAGACCTATTTGGCCTCATTACATCTAACACAGGCATTTAATCTATTATATCTTGTTTGACAGAGCTCATAGAGCTCTGTCAAACAAGATATAATAGAATAAATGCTAAGTTTATCTCTAGAATACAGGAAAGTGACACCTTCCCTGTTAATTGAATACTCCTGTTAATTGAATAACTTTCGATGGCAAAGTTGCTATTTAATTAACAGGGTTCTACTGTATTAGCCCCCACCCGACCTTTCATCCACTTCCCCCCAAAGGTTTTCCTTCTTAGGCAATCACTCATTGAAATTAAACCTCATTGCTGAATGTTTTCTGTTTGCCGTCAGTGTCGTCCAAAATTTGCATGAAATCATGAGACCTTAACAATTACATTTTTTGATTTATGTATATTTATTTACACATAGCTGCAACAAAGTGTTATTAAAATACAGATGTTAGGCTAAAGAAAATTAATCTTTTGATTCTCAGGCACCGGCATATTCGACATAGTTATTTTGGAGGCAAAATTCAAAATGTATAAAACTATCATAGAGTGATTTTAGCGGTATCACATCGCGATTTACGATGCAATATGTCGTATACATTGATACAGTATTGTTATTCTCTTTGCCAAATGCGACACGATTCTCATATGTATGTACAAAATAAATATTTATTTGACTGGTCGAGAGCTTGATTAGTTTTAGTGGTCTAAATTTGAACACCAAAAATTGTTTTATTACAAATTATTGGAGTGCCAACAGGCACTTTCCAATAATTTGTAATAGAACAAATTTGTCTAAACAAACTATTATTTATGTTTGAATACGAAACATGGGGTCAGGAAAATGTTGGATTTTGCACTGGTACCCTCATTTTTTTTAAAGGTCTGATTGTGGCTTCTAGCACTCAACCAGTTAAAAAATTCATTATTATTTTTAATCTCCATTTTAGTTTTTCTATATTGATTTTGTATTTTATGATCACTGTTACAGAAAAAAACCCAAACAATCAGTGAAATCAACAAGGAAGCTCTAGTATTCAATTTTAGTCTCTCACAACTAGATTTTAGGCATCGGCGACCATTCCATCAGGAATAAAAAATAAAAACAAGAGGCCCCAGGGGGCCTTAGGCGCTCACTGAATGTTCCGTACTGTTAAGACACAAATTTTATCAAAACCTATTCTTAAGGTTCTACAGAGTAAATCTATACTCTCTGTGGAGCTAAAACATCAACAGGACTGAATGGAACAATGCTGCTGATCAAATATCAAAAGATTCTGCATGATGGTTCTGATGAAGATTTTTCAAGAATTTTCATTGAATTGCACAAAGTAAACATTCACGCCCCCATAGTGAGCCCCAATATTGATCGAGGGACTCAATTTGAACAAACTTGAATCAGACCCATACCAAGATGCTGTATACCAAGTATCAAAAAATCTTGCCCATGGGTTCTGGAGAAGAAGATTTTAAAAAACATTTTCTTAAATTGCACTAAGTAAAAATTCAGTTCCCCATAGTGATCCACAAAATTGATCAAGGGCCTCCATTTGAACAAACTGGAATCAAACCCATATCAAGATGCTGTATACCAAATATCAAAAGATTCTGCCCACTGGTTCTGGAGAAGAAGATTTTTCCTTAAATTGCACTAAGGAAAAATTCATGTCCCTATAGGGAGCCCCAATATTGATCAAGGGACTCGACTTGAACAAACTTGAATCAGAGCCATACCATGATGCTGCATACCAAATATCAAAAGATTCTGCCCATTGGTTCTGGAGAAGAAGATTTTTTAAAAATTTTTCTTAAATTGCACGAAGTAAAAATTCAAGCCCCCATAGTGAGCTCCAATATTGGTTGAGGAACTCGACTTGAACAAACTTGAATCAAACCCATACCAAGATGCTGCATACCAAGTATCAAAAGATTCTGCCCACTGCTTCTGGAGAAGAAGATTTTTTAATAATTTTTCTATAATTCATATGGTGCTATCAGAGTTACTGGCTTTAACAAACTTGAATCTCACCCCCCTAAGGATGCTACACACCACATATCAAAACATTCTGATTCCTGGATCCAAAGAAGAAGATTTTTAAGAAAATTCCTCATTTTAAACTAAGTTACAATTCGAGGTCCCACAATGAGCCCAAATATGGACCCAGGGACATGGCTTGAACAAACTTGATATTTGCATACCAAATATCAAAACATTCTGACTGCTGAATCTGAAGAAGATTTTCAAAGAATATTCCTCATTTTGAACTAAGTTATCATACAGGCTCCCACAGTGAGCCCAAATATGGACCTAGGGACATGGCTAGAACAAACTTGAATCTCACCCCCCTAAGGATGCTACATACCAAATATCAAAACATTCCGACTGCTTGATCTGAAGAAGAAGATTTTTAAAGAAAATTCCTCATTTTGAACTAAGTTATAATTCAGGCTACCACAGCGAGCCCAAATATAAACCCAGGGACTTGGCTTGAACAAACTTGAATCTCGACCCCCCCACCCCCACCCCCCAAGCACGGTGCATACCCAATATCAAAAAATTCTGCCTGCTGGATCTTGAGAAGAAAATTTTTTAAAGAAATTTGCCTGAAATGCACTAAGTTCAAATTGGGCTCCTAAACTGAGCCCAAATATGAACCCAGGGGGCCGATTTGAACAAACTTGAATCAGATCCACCCCACAATGTAGCATACCAAATATCAAAAGATTCTGCCTGCTGGATCTGGAGAAGATTTTTTAAGAAATTTGCCTGAAATGCACTAAGTTCAAATTCAAGCTTTTATAGTGAGCCCAAATATGAATCCAGGGGCCGATTTGAACAAACTTGAATCAGATCCACTCCACCACAATGTTGCATACCAAATATCAAAAGATTCTGCCTGCTGGATCTTGAGAAGAAGATTTTTTAAGAAATTTGCCTGAAATGCACTAAGTTTCAATTCAAGCTTTTATAGTGAGCCCAAATATGAATCCAGGGGGCCGATTTGAACAAACTTGAATCAGATCCACCCCACAATGTTGCATACCAAATATCAAAAGATTCTGCCTGCTGGATCTTGAGAAGAAGATTTTTTAAGAAATTTGCCTGAAATGCACTAAGTTCAAATTTGGGTTTCTATACTGAGCCCAAATATGAATCCAGGGGGCCGATTTGAACAAACTTGAATCAGATCCACACCACAATGTTGCATACCAAATATCAAAAGATTCTGCCTGCTGGATCTGGAGAAGAAGATTTTTTAAGAAATTTGCCTGAAACGCACTAAGTTCGAATTCAAGCTTTTATAGTGAGCCCAAATATGAATCCAGGGGCCGATTTGAACAAACTTGAATCAGATCCACTCCACCACAATGTTGCATACCAAATATCAAAAGATTCTGCCTGCTGGATCTTGAGAAGAAGATTTTTTAAGAAATTTGCCTGAAATGCACTAAGTTTCAATTCAAACTTTTATAGTGAGCCCAAATATGAATCCAGGGGGCCGATTTGAACAAACTTGAATCAGATCCACCCCACAATGTTGCACACCAAATATCAAAAGATTCTGCCTGCTGGATCTTGAGAAGAAGATTTTTAACAAATTTGCCTGAAATGCACTAAGTTCGAATTTGGGTTTCTATACTGAGCGCAAATATGAATCCAGGGGGCCGATTTGAACAAATTTGAATCAGATCCACCCCACAATGTTGCATACCAAATATCAAAAGATTCTGCCCGCTGGATCTGGAGAAGAAGATTTTTTAAGAAAGTTCGAATTCGGGCTTCTATACTGAGCCCAAATGTGAATCCAGGGGGCCGATTTGAACAAACTTGAATCAGATCCACCCCACAATGTTGCATACCAAATATCAAAAGATTCTGCCTGCTGGATCTGGAGAACAAGATTTTTTAAGAAATTTGCCTCAAATGCACTAAGTTCGAATTTGGGCTTCTATACTGAGCCCAAATATCAATCCCGGGGGCCGATTTGAACAAGGGCCCCCAAGGGACGTGGCCACTTCATTTGAACAAACATGAATTGCCATATAGTAATGAACATCCACATGAAGTTTCGTGAAAATTGGACCAGTGGTTTCAGAGAAGAAGTCATTTGAAAAATGTTCATGACGACAGATGTCGATGGACGGCAAGTGATAAGTTGAGTTCCCTTCGGTGAACTAAAACTTCCTCGTATTGAATAAGTTATAATTCGGGCTCCCACAGGGAGCCCAAATATGGACCCAGGGAATTGGCTTTAACAAACTTGAATCTCACCACCCTGAGGATGCTACACACCACATATCAAAACATTCCGACTCCTGGATCTGAAGAAGAAGAGTTTTAAGAAAATTCCTCATTTTGAACTAAGTTGCAATTCGAGCTCCCACAATGAGCCCAAATATGGACCTAGGGACATGGCTTGATGGACGGCAAGTGATAAGTTAAGCTCCCTTCTGTGCGCTAATAAAAACCGCCTTCACTTATTCATTTTTTTTTTAAAATTGCCTGAGAATGAATTATTTAGTTTTGTTTGGCCTTACATATGTTTATTACAAATGTTTTTTTTTTTACATCTAGTTTAATATCTTCTGCATAAAATAACTCTCATATTATATGGAAAAATTGTGCACAAATATAACTGAACACAAATGTATTTGATATTTCATTATTATTTCTTTATTTATTTACTGGAGTTTAACCCTTTACCCAACGAATCGCCTGCATCCGCCAGCGTAATATGCAAATTCAGCAGCTGAAAAAATATTATTTTTCGAAAAATTGCAACAAAACCATAAAATGTGACCCCTCTTTGGAACGAGCTCATCAAGCTCGTTCCAAAGAGGGGTCCCATGATATGGTTTTGTTGAAATTTTTTGAAAAAATTTAAAAAATGATATTTAAAATAATAAATTTTGAAATAGTCTGCGTTGGGTAAAGGGTTAACAACACTTTCAACAGTCAGGCACACCTCGTGTTGGACAGATTTAGGGGTAGAGGAAGCCGGAGTACCCCGAGGGAATCACTGAACCATGGCAAGGAACTGTCAGACTCCCCAAGATACTAACACAACACAAGCAGGGTATGCACTGGTGGAAGATAAGTGCACCATCGACATGGAGCAAGCCTTAATACACAGTGTCCCCTCCTCCCGGAGGGTAATCAGGATTAAGTGCCTTGCCAAGGACACAATGCAGTTACCCTGGTGGAGCTCGAACTGTGGACCTTTCAGTTTGAAGTTCAATGCTGTAACCACTCAGCCAACACGTTCCGATATGTATTAACTGCCTGTTGGTGCTAAATTTTTCTTGGTTGTCAAAATTTGTTTACATGTCTTTACCTATAGGCACTCTTCCATAATTTCAACAAGGAAAATTTATACAGATGAAATAAATTCACTTCAAAGATAATGAGAACCAAATCCACAGAATATGAAACCTTTAAGTTCTGGTACCTTAAGTTAAGAATGGATCCCAAATGGGCTTCCAATATTCAGCCTGTCCTCAAAGAAATAAACATGAAAATAGAAATAAAAGCCTCCCTCCCTCACTGATTTCAAAATACACTGCTTAACCCTTTACCAAATGCAGATGATATCAAGATTTGTTATTTTAATATTAGTTTTTTACAATTTTTCAAAAATTTCAACAAAACCATATCATGTGACCCCTCATTGGAACGAGCTCGACAAGCTCGTTCCAATGAGGGGGTCACATGATATGGTTTCGTAGAATATTTTTGAAAAATATATTTCTTTAACTACTCAATTTGTAAATTACGAGGGCAGATGCAGTGGATTCGTTAGGTAAAGGGTTAAGAACCAAGAGTTTTTTTATTCGGCCTTACCTGTGTTGATGAATAACCACCCAAAGCATTTCTCTGAGTTAACAGCCATTTCAGAATGTTTCTCCCTTGGTCAATTCTATTGTCAGAGTTTGCGCAGGCAAGAAGAACATATGCTGCTGTTTCGATTGATGTGGGCTCAGGTTGAGGTGGAGGACACCAAATATGATCACCTCTTTTTTGGTTGAAATTTTCGACAGAGTCTTTCATTCTCTTAGATGGCCAATACAAACCTCCACCTGCAAAACAAAAAATATCCATTTAGGCCCCACAAAGTAGATCTTCTCTTTCTCGGGCCATTTTTTTAAAATTGCCAGTGGGCGGGCAGCTTTTTATTTTATTTTTTATTTTTAAAATTATTTCTTTGCTATACCAGAAAATAAGTGGTCATACAAAGACAATGTCAGGTACAAAAAGGCCAATGTCTGACTGAGGTTTAAAATCATCAGACAAAATGTCTGATGCCAAAATTATCAATGAAGTTCAGTGATCAGGACATTATGCATGCTGGAAATCATGAATATAACTAGCAAGCCTACAATTAATGATTATTGTGATTTCTGGTCCTGGCAAGTTGGGAAGTGTGTAGGAAGTGACTGTACAGCTCATCAGTATTAAAAGCATGTGAAGGGATACAATTTGATATAGCCATACATGTATCTAAATTATGTCTGAAGGGTAATTCAGTTCCAATTCAGAATGAAACCAATCATACCTTGTTTGGAAGGGCTCATTGAGCCCTGCCAAACAAGGTATGATTGGATGAATTCTGGACAGTTTTAAGATGAAGGTACATGTACACCTAAAATACATTATTTCAAATACTCAAACTTCATTTTGTAATATGTCAGATATCATTCTTAAATGACAGACATGATTGATTTGGTGCCTGACATTTTGTCTGGAAGCCTAATGAAAATTATTTTCAGGCCTGTTCTTTGCCATCAAAAAAAGTTCATGTTCTTGGTTTGTTTTATATTTTAGGCCTCATACTTTACAGAATAGCATGGGTGGTGGAATATTTCATCCCTTGAGTGCAAAAAGGCTTTGCAATGTTAAAGCATTACAAAGCCTTGTTGCACTCAAGAGACAAATTTATCAATTTTATTAACTTGGGTAAAATATTAGACCTAAACCATTTAATTTTTAGGGTTTTTTTTAGGTTTGAATTGATTATAAAAAGAGATCATGCACCAGCCAAAAGGACCATGCAGGAGGAAGTAAGAAACAGATTTTTATCCTTTTTATGCCTTACAAATTAAGACACAATATCAAAATCTGTTTACAAAATGTTCTTCTCCCAAAAAAACCCTTCTGATCCTCATGGAAATCAGTAAAGCCACTTTTATTAACCCTTTACCTAACATGACAAGCAGACGACACTTGCAAAAAAAATTCTTGAGTAATTAATTTTTTTCATTTTTTGTCTCAAAAACATAGGTTATGACCCCTCATTGGAACGAGCTTGATGAGCTCGTTCCATCAAGGGGACATAACCTATGTTTTTGAGACAAAAAATAATGAAAATTAAGTGGCGATTTTTGTGAATAGCACTGGCCAGTTTTGGCAATCATGTTGTTTAAAGGGTTAATTAACACTTTGCAAACTGATGTCAAAATATCAAAATTTCAAGTTACAAATTTTTCACACAACGCAACTAGGAAATTACTGGTAAACAATTTAATCCTGACTTGTTTATGAGTAATTTCCTAATTGGATTGTGGGAAAAATCAAGAAGATGTGATAAATTGATCAAGTTCCAAGTTGCATCTGAGGAAACGTGAAGTAGTGACGTAAATTCAGGTTCTTTTTTTTTACATCAGTGTGCAGAAAGCCAGGAAAATATAAGACTATCAGATTTTCTTATTTCACATATCAAGTTAACAGAAAGAAGGACTCTTAATTATATAGTCTACTCAAAGTTTGCTAAGCACCACATATTTGACACATTGTGAAATTTTCTTGTGACACATTTGCGATATTTTTGGTGGATATGATTGAGGAATGTATTGAGATGGTCCCCAGTGTTTACATTAGCTCTCTTGACAGGCAGACTTTTGGTGACAGTCATGGAAAGCATGTACCCCTTGATTTCCATGATGTTTTCGTGTACTGTCTACATGTACATGACATACGTAGGGTATTCAGTCTTCATTTCAACACAAACCCTTGTGATTTAATGATTGAATATGGCGAATGCAAATGTAAGAAGACATTTGACTGAAGCAGAAATGTGGTGGGCTGTAGGGATGGTGGAACAAGGAGCTACCCATCGCCTGGTTGGTGAAGCCCTTGGTGTGCACCATACGGTGATCACCCGAGCCTGGGCAAGATTTCAGCAGTATGGCACACCAGTCAGACGACATGGTGGTGGCAGAGACAGGGCAACATCTGCAGCTGAAGACCGGTTTTTGATCAATCAAGCCTGTAGGAACTGCTTTGACACAGCAACCCAGCTGCGCAGTGACCTTAGAATGCATCCGGGGTAAATGTTTGGACGCAAACTATCCGGGCAAGGTTGGGCGAAGGTGGTCTCTGATCGAGAAGACCATGTATTCACATTCAGCTGTCCCAGAACCACCGCTAGGCACGATATGAATGGGCCATGGATCACGTTGGATGGACCAGAAAAGATTGACGACCTGTCTTTTTTACAGATGAATCAAGGTACTGCCTAGACAACACAGATAGGCATTTTAGGGTATGGAGAAGACCAGGAGAGTGATTCCATGCAGCCAACATTGCTGAGCATGACCGGGTCAATAATGGTCTGTGGCGGCATCAGCTGGGATGGACGTACAGAGCTCTGTGTCCTTGACCGTGGTACATAGACTGCACAGCGATATATTGATGAGATTCTGGATGCCCATGTCAGATTGTATGCAGGTGCAGTGGGTGAGAGATTCATTCTGATGGACGATAATGCCTGTGCTCATGTTGCCCATGCTGTCCGGGAGTACCGGCAAAGGGAGGGGATTGAGCGTATGGACTGGCCAGCAAGATTTCCTGACCCCAATCCAATTGAATATGTCTGGAATGAGTTGCGGCTTGCAATTTCAGTCCGTCCAGGCCAACCTGGAAGTGTCTAGGTGATTGGTGCCATGCTGGTCTAAGAATGGAACAACATCCCACAAAGGACTATCTGGAACCTGATTGGGAGTTTGAGAAGGCGTTATGAAGCTGTAATTAACAATAATGGGAATCATACTCGATATTGAACCCATATCAGTTCGCTCCATCAACTTTTTGGCAAATTTGACAAATTTCCGCTTTTACCAATAACATCCATTTTCCATGGTTATCGCATTCAAAAGCTAAAAAATAATGTCAAACACAGACAAAATCTCAATTTCTGTGCTTAAATCATTAAAGATATAATTAAATATAAAATATATACATTTTTCATAACAATATTTCAACTAATATTGTAGTTGCAACTAATAGGTTAGTTGGATATACTTGGTGCTTAGCAAACTTTGAGTAGTATATTTATTTATTGGGATTTTACAACACTTTCAAGGCTAGGGTCATCTCATGTAGGGCAGTATTACTGGTGGTGGAAGCCAGAGTACCTGTATAGAAATACTGTGCAATGAAGTACAAGTAAGACTCTCCTACTCACTAGCTACCATACTGATTCGATTATAAGCTCACAAATCAAAAATAAGCCCACCTACCAACTTTTCAGATTTCAGTTTCAGAGTCCCCCAACTTGTAAACTAGAGGTACTGTGAGCAAACTCACAAAGTGATACCCCCCGCACCTGAAATGTATAAGTTAGATTATCTCCCCTTGAAAACGTCAGAATGGAATTATATTGCTTCATGCACATCTTCATATGGAGTTCTTCCATTGTGTAAAGTTTCATGAAAATTCTTCAAATGTTTTAGGAGGAGTTGCGCTTACAAGGATGGAGACGGTATAAGTTAGATTATCTCCCCTTGGAAATGTCAGAACAGAATTATATTGCTTCATGCACATCTTCATATGGAGTTCGTCCATTGTGTAAAGTTTCATGAAAATTCTTCAAACAGTTTAGGAGGAATTGCGCTTACAAGGATGGACAGACGGTATAAGTTAGATTATCTCCCCTTGGAAATGTCAAAACGGAATTATATTGCTTCATGCACATCTTCATATGGAGTTCTTCCATTGTGTAAAGTTTCATGAAAATTGTTCAAACGGTTTAGGAGGAGCTGCACTTACAAGGATGGTCAGATGGACAGATTATCTCCCCTTGGAAATGTCAGAATGGAAATATATTGCTTCATGCACATCCCCATATGGAGTTCTTCCATTGTGTAAAGTTTCATGGAAATTCTTCAAACAGTTTAGGAGGAGTTGCGCTTACGATGGATGGACAGACGGACAGACGGACAGACGGATGGACAGGGTGATTCCTATATACTCCCCCAAACTTTGTTTGCGGGGGGTATAATAAGTCCAGAGCCTGACTTTGGAATGACAACCTCAATGACAACCATGCTGGTACATGTAAGTTGTTGCAATGGAAAAGAAATCCTTACTTAACCCTTTGAGACTTTAATTATCCTGATGTTCAAACGTCACTGGGAATTCCGTTTCTTCAACGTTTTTCAAAATGCGACGTCAAATGTCGGAAAGTACAAATAACAAGATATTTTTCACATTAGTGATTATCTGGTTAAGGGATAGATTATTTTTGGTGGTCTGAATTTGTTATTCAAAACTTGTTTTATTACAAATTATTGGAGAGTGCCCACAGGCACTCTCCAATAATTTGGAATAAAACAAATTTATATAAACAAAATATTATTAGTGTTTGACTCAATATAAAATATAAGCAAGAAAAGTGTTGGCTTTTGCTCTGGTGTCCTCATTTTTTGAAAGCCCTGATAGTGGCTTCTAGCACTCAACCAGTTGAGAAGTCTTGACAGCAGTATTATATTAGTATCTTAAACTGCGATAACATTTGGCTCAACGGTTGTCACTGACCACTATTCAGGAGAAAATAGGAATTGAGGTTAAAACTTTAAAAAATCGAAAAATAATAACAAAACAAATGACCATAAAGTATCTACGCGCTGTTTGATCAACAAGGTCTTTGATTTTGTACGTCATAAGACGTACTCGAGTATCAAAGGGTTAATTCACAGTATATCAAAATTCGTTACTATAATTACTATTTTTCAAATGTTTCAAAAAGTTTCAACAAAACCATATCATATGACCCTCACTGGAACAAGCTCAACAAGCTTGTTACAATGAAGGATCACCTGATATAGTTTTGTTGAAATTGTTTCAATTTTTTTTTTTAACTCTTCAGTTTGTAAATTACACTGGCACATGCAGCTGATTCATTAGGTAAAGTGTTAATGCATCTTTGTTATGGGTAGGCCCCTGCGAATATGGATTTTTCTTCGACTTGACTTTCAACTCGAACTTGCCAATAAAATGTTTGAGTCGACCAAACAATGAATTTGAAACAAGTTAGCCGAAACTAGGTGTCCAAGTGCAGTTTCATATGTGATATTTCCAGTTTAGAATTGTCACATTCGGATTGATTTGGCATTGTACTGATGATTTATCCACATATTCTTGCTAACATTCAACAGTTTGTACGTTAACAATGCAGCACACTTCAGCGTATGATTGAATAGAAGACAAAGAATCTGTATGTACCTGTGATTGCTTTACAACCTTCTTGATTTTAAGCTTGGCATCACCGGGTAGGGCTGCATGGTATATCGATAAACCGATATATACCGGTATTCAAACCAATATAATTACAAAAATATCGGTTTATCGTCATTATTTGTTTACCTACAATTTAATTTTCAAGATGCCTTTAGTTTTTTAACTGTAGCCCCGAATGAATAATATTATCTCTTTATCCTTGGAATTGTCTGCTTGTGCCCTTGTAATATACAAATTCAGCAGTTGAAAAAATAATTTAAAAAAAATTCAATAAAACTATATCATGTGACCCCTCATTGGAACGAGCTTGTTGAGCTTGTTCCAATGAGGGGTCACACGATATAGTTTTGTTGAAATCTTTGGGGAAAATCTGATAAACTAATTTTGAAAATAATAAATTTTGATATCGTCTGCGTTGGGTAAAGGTTTTTCGAACTGCATCATCAAGCCATGCTAATTCACTCCGACTGTGATGCCTCGAGTGTCGATTGTGGTACTTTTGTTCATATATCTGAACAGTTTCTGATATACCGGTATACCGCAGTATTTTTTTTGAATACCGATACCGGTATTCAGTTTTGAATATTGTGCAGCCCTATCGTCAGGTTTTCCTTATCTTGAAGCGAAGGATGCTTCTTACTGAAGTGTACCAGAGGTGAGATGTAGTCACTGTCGCTGGGTTTTGCATAAAGTCTTATATGTATTACATGTGTATGTAGCTGTGGCTTTATTTACTGTAAAATATGAGTGCATTACCGATGTCATTTGGAATCACATGACACGCATGATTCCAAATGACATTGGCAATACACTGTAAGTTCCATGTTAACAATGTGTGCTTGCACTTCACACTCAACTCCTTGCATTGTTTTGACAATTTAGCCAGTATTAAATGTACAAATGTACGTATACCAAGACATTTTGTGACAAGTTTTTCTCATATTCAAATTTTATATGTGTGATTTTCTTTTCGACTTGAATTTGTTGACTTGACTTTGACTCAAACAATCAAATATTTGCAGGGGCCTAGTTATGGGATTGACAAAGTCACTTAACTTTGCCAAATTTGCATCCAAATTCTCCTGCAGATTTGACATATACTTTTTCCCCTCTTTTACAGCACACATCCCCTGGGTTTATTTCCTGGTCAGCAGTCCTGGTAATTCATCCTTGTTTCCTCAGCATACAAATTGCTGTCAAAAACTGGTGCTTCTGTGGCAATTGCTGTGAAGCCTGTTCGAGTGTTTAAAAATCATAAGGGGACAGGGCATAGTATCAATTGCCATGCACATGTAGTATGCGGTGAAGGGAAAACTTTCAAGTAACTTCAACATGTGAAAGTAGTTCGAGATACATGTGCATATAATCACAATCAATGTGCAGAATCTTTCACTCAGTTGGATCCTGCCAATATCATGAACCATGGTAATGCTGGGAAAAAAACTTAGAAGTAAGCAGGTGACTTGCTCAATATGTATAGTATGAGTGAAAATAAGATGCAGCATAACCACAAACTAAGTATCTCACTGCTTCTATGTTGATAACACTAGAATCTGAAGATTAACAATACAGCATAGTGCAACCCATATGGTTTCATTCCTTGTGTAACCTGGAAGTTGTGCAATTTCTGCCACTTCAAGGCTTTCTGAAGAAGCCATCCTCGGCAGTAATTTTGCTGTGGATATTTTTAGTTTCCTTGGCATTTTCCTCGGCACTGCTGATTGCTGAGTGTGAATTACCAGGGCTGGGTCAGGATGGTATGCACAAGATGGTTTAGCATCAGTTGGAAGGCATTTGTACCATTGATGATATGTGTGCTCAAGCACACTGTGCCAGTGTGTTCCCAAAGGTTCTATTAACCCTTTGTTGAAAAGGTTGTACAGAAGTCACCTGGCAATATTTTTTATTTCTTTTTATTTCAGAACACCATAATTCTATGGAAACGGATAAACATTAAAAATTCAAGTAAAATAGTGCCAACAATTAGATCAAAAAATCCCTCAATTTTCAATAAATTATCATGATTTTCGATTTCATCCAAGACAATGTTAACCCTTTTCCCAACGTAATGGCAAACGCTATTCATAAAAATCACCCATTAATTTTCATTATTTTTTTCATTTTTTTTCCAAAGAGGGGTCACAACCTATGTTTTTGAGACAAAAAATGAGTGATTCAAGAATTTTTTTTACAAGTGTCATCTGCTTTTCATGTTAGGTAAAGGGTTAATACAAGAGGGTCCAGCTTTGTCTTGCCTGGGTATAATTCATTAAACAAATAATAAATTTTCCATTGGGTTCTGTGTTAAATTACAACTCCCTCTGGGGGTAAACAAAATCAGCCAAGTTTAACACTTTGAACAATCTTTATTCTAGAAGTCATACCAATGCTATAAACCAAATATGAAACAATTCTGCCTGGTGGATCTGAAGAAGATATTTGAAGAATATTCGTCATGCAGCATTACGGTAAAATTTGGGCTTAGGGCATCCAAATATACGTGTAAGGATTTGATTTGAACAAACTTCAATCTCACCACATCTTTTTCAGTTTTTGTCTCAAAAACATAGCTTATGACCCCTCATTGGAATGAGCTCAATGAGGGGTCATAAGCTTTGTTTTTGAGACAAAAACTGAATGAGGCGTCATAAGCTATGTTTTTGATTCAAAAAATAAAAAAAAAATAGTTATTCAAGAATTTTATTTGCATGTGTCGTTTGCCTTTCATGTTAGGTAAAAGGTTATTGAGGTTTAACTCCCTTCACTCTGATGTCAAAATACCAAAATTTCAGGAAGCTGTTTTTTCCCCATAATGCATCGAAAAATTTAACCAATTCAATCTCGTTTGACAGAGCTCAATGAGCTCTGTCAAACGAGATTGAATTGGTTAAATTTCTAGTTGCATTATGGGAAATTTTTTTTTGCCTGAAATTTAGATATTTTGACATCAGTGTGCAGGGGGTTAATGATGCTTTCAACAGCTGGAGTCATTATCTCATGTTGGATTGCACTAAGTTAAAATTGGGCACCCTCAGAGTGCTCAAATCTGAACCCAGGGATTTCTGTTGAACAAGTTTGAATCTCATTGTTGTAAGGATGCTGTACACCAAATATTCAAGAGATTCTGACAAGTGAATCCAAGGAATACAAGTTTTAGAGAATATTCCTCATGTTGCACGAAGATGAAATTTGGAATCCCATAGAGAGCCCAAATATGAAACCATGAACTTGATTGAAACAAATCTGAATCCGAACTCCCATAGTACATTGTATTCACAGATATATAAGTGGCAAATGTAAAAAAAAATACTGGAAAGTGGAGGCAAGCGAAACTAACGCAGACCAGGGTCCAGAGGCTGCTCTAGGGTTTTTGATGGTCAAAGACTGAGTCACACTATCAGTTATCTCCCCCAATATGTATGGAATATGGAGATTTAACACCTGGATGTCGGTTTTTAAACACCAAGCCGCAGGCAAGGTGTTTAATTAAGAATTGAATGCAATTTTTATAATCTTTATTGGAGTATGAACGTGTGGGAATGGGTACAAATTATGTATGAATCCCGAAGTGATTCATACCATTTGTACCCATTCCCACACGTTCATACTCCAATAAAGATTATAAAAATTACATTCCATTCTTATAATTACATTCCGTAACTGTTTAAACTACTTTTTACCAAACAACAAAGCAGAAAGACGAAATAAAACATGTACGAATGAACAAGGCGAAAAACCACCCTCACACAAAAGACAAAGCGCACAACTCTGAGTTGAGCGCCGGTTTTCGGCATTGACCCAAATTTGTCAAATTGCCGTCTTTTGCAACGAAACTTGGAATGTTCAAAACAATTTATTTAACATATCAGTAAACTATAATCACTGATCACTGCAAGAGGCGCTCAAGTTATAAACCCACCCAAACACCGCCCGAATTACATTCTGTCAACTGTGATCTACCATAAATGCAGGTCAAAGTTCGACCAAATGTATTCATTGGAAAATGAATTACATTTGGTCATGACATTTTCATCCAGCTGACCAATGGGAATTGAGTATTTGGACCCAAAACGTATAACTACATTAACAATGTAATTATATGAGATTAAGAGTCTATTTTCTGCTCTTGGGGTTCCCATGGGGATGCCAGACATTTTCTTTACAGGAATCAAGTTCTTATGACCTCAAAATTCCACATACCAAATTTGCTTCAAACTGACTCGTCAATTCTGAAGAAAGAAATTTTGGGCAGGGCCAAAAATGTTGTCCTTATCAGAACAAATGAAAATTTTGTTTATCAAACTTCACTTAAACAAGTTTTAGTGTACACCTCAAAAGGAAGCTGAATGCCACATATCGACTAATTCCATCCATCAGATGATGAGGAAAAGATTCTTTATAAAAGTGGGGTAACTTTCCCCTACACCTCCTCATGAGGGGTAGTAAATTTGATTTCAGCAAAATTGAAATGGCCATTCCACCCATCAGTCACATGAAATATTGGAATTGGCCCAGTTATTTTGGAGAAAAAGAATCAAAAACACACCATTTTTATGAGGGACAGGCAGACAGATGAAACACGAAGAGAGATCAGTACAGCTCTCCTGACTTTCAGTCAGGTGAACTAAATACATAGTGGCTATTGTTTAATGTGTCATGACAGATTATCACCCTCAGAAGAAACAATGAACACCCTCAACTTCATCTCAGGCATCAAGTTTTTCAGAGGTACCTCTCAGATGAGCACTTTCAAGCAATCAGTAACAAGCTAGTAACTGGTGCATGCTAAATTCTTTTTAAAAGGTGATTTGAAACATGGGTATTTTTTTAAA
The DNA here is from genome assembly GCA_031216915.1 of Pictodentalium vernedei. NCBI lineage: Eukaryota > Metazoa > Mollusca > Scaphopoda > Dentaliida > Dentaliidae > Pictodentalium > Pictodentalium vernedei. The sequence goes on along the minus strand of CM062295.1, from coordinate 633,243,136 downwards.
AGATACTATGCTACCAGCAAGAGTAGCCTTAGTTTAGCAAGATTTTTTCGCAATAATTGTTTTGGTACAATTTATTGGAGAGTGAAAGTGGGCACTCTCCAATAAATTGCAACCAAACAACATTATATAAGAAATGTATTGTACTGATGAGCAAACATCAAGCTTATGTCAGAGTAAAGCCTATTCTCAAAAATCGCCAATTAATTTTCAAAATATTTTCATTTTCTGTCTCAAAAACATAAGTTATGACCCCTCGTTGGAATGAGCTCGTTCCAACGAGGGGTCATAACCTATGTTTTTGAGACAAAAAATGAAAAAAATTAGTTATTCAAGAATTTTTTTTTGCAAGTGTCGTCTGCTTTTCATGTTAGGTAAAGGGTTAAGTGCTTTACCCAAGAACACATCACAATTACTTCTAGTGGGAATCGAATCCTGGACCTTTCCATTTGCAGTCCAATGATTTAACCACTGGACTGCCACACTCCCCTCAACTCGTGAATTGAAAATAGACGTTTTCATTTTCTGGATTCACTATAAAAAATGTCCACATTCATTCCAATGAGGGGCGATAAGCTGAGTTTGAATGGTTTTTGAGAGAAAGCACTGTCCGGTTTTGGCCATTTACCTTAGATAAAGATTTGCTTTAGATGAGATTTACAGTAAGGCCTTACTATATACAGGGTTAGTTAATCAGTTAACAATGCAATTCACAGGGCTATTCATACTTTCCGTTCACCTCATTATAAAACTCAAACCAAAAAACTTGAAAATAGTCACAAATATCATCAGATTTCTGACAATTCAATCATAAAAATAAAATAAGAGATAATAATTCGTCCCCTGAGTACAGTAGGCACATAGAACACACTGGAACCCAGGGGACGATATGTCAAGAAAATACTATTTACTCGTTTCCTTAACGACCCAAGGGATATAACTCTATCTGTTGTCTTCTGTGATTATATAAACAAAATAATTATCACTAATTTGGTCCAAGTGATTGTGGAGCTGAGAAATGTGTCCACAAATTTATTTCCACTATGTTTGTATTGTGTTTCAAACGGGACAAGAACGTTATATCTGCCAACCTGTATGGTTTATGGAGATTTAATACCTGGATGTCTCATTTAAACACCTCGCCTGCGGCTCAGGGTTTAAAAACCGACATCCAGGTATTAAATTTCCATATACCATACATGCTGGCGGAGATAACTTATATCGGTAACTGCTTCATCACACTACATGAAAATGTACACTCATCAAGGTGTGCAGTGATCAGGGTTCAAGTCACAAAATAGAGATGATTTTATTTACAACCAGAAAGAAAAGAGTGACTAATCCTGTGCATTGCTGAGTTAGTTGGTAAACTAACATACACTGACTAACCACACGATTAGTTGATAGGCTGCCTTATCACACACTACATGAAAATATACACTGACTAAAGCTGTAAAAATGCACATGGTAAGTTGGTTACATGTTACTCGCGGTGCAGGATTCAAGGAAATAATAGCAATACTTATACAGAGGTGTGGACAGTTTTTTAAAGCGAATTCCAAATGAAAGTGTCATTGACACTGAAGCTCAACTTGAAACTAGAGGCTCTAAAGAGCCTGTAATCACTCACCTGGAACTACATATAAACAAGAGGCCCCAGGGGGCCTGAGGGTGCTCACCTGACATGGTAGCCTAAATATCAACCCAGGGAATTGATTTCAACAAATTGCATCTGCCCCTCCTAAGAAAAGCTTATACCAAATATCCAAAGATTCTGACCAGTCAATCTAAAAAGACAGATTTTTAAAGAATATCCCTCATATTGAATTAAGTAATAATTCAGGCTCCCACAGGGAGCCCAAATATGAACCCAGGGACTTGGCTTGAACAAACTTGAATCTCACCTCCAGTGGGATGCTGTATACCAAATATCAAAAGATTATGACTTGTGGATGTGAAGAAAAGGATTTTTAAAGAAAATTCTTCATTTTGAACTAAGATTTTTAAAGAATATCCCTCATATTGGACTAAGTAATAATTCGGGCTTCCACAGGGAGCCCAAATATGAACCCAGGGACTTGGCTTTAACAAATTTGAATATCACCCCCCTAAGGATGCTGCACGAAAAAATATCAAAACATTCTGACTGCTGGATCTGAAGAAGATTTTTTAAGAAAATTCCTCATTTTGAACTAAGTTACAATTCGAGCTGCCACAGTGAGCCCAAATATGGACCCTAGGATAATGTTCAATGTTTATGAAAGGATTATGAAATAAGACAAGAATTGTGATAATTGGGAATATGTTAATTTCTGTTCCCTGTATGCTATGTTTTTAATAAAAATAATATGAGGTGTACACTGCACTAAAGAGCTGAGGGGTGGGTTAATATGACCTCACAGTTAATGTATGTGGCCATCCAGTTAATGTATGTCAAGGAAAGTTACCAAGTTACAGCAAAATTATTCCAAAATGAGTCATCCTATCAAGTTACATTGAATTCCCTTCATAAATATGGCTTGTAGACTGTGCTAAAGGTTTTGGGGTTTCAGGCCTGCGTGGCCATGACGGTAGACCGATTGCAACTAAAAGGGGACATCCTCATCTCGACATTATACTGAGTCATTCTACTAAGTTACAATGAAATCCCTTCACAAATACGACCTGTAGTCTGTACTAAAGTTTTTTGGGTTTTGGGCTCAGGAAGACATCATGGTAGAATGATCGCGATCAAAATGGGGGCGTTGTCATAATCCGGAGTGATCCTACAAAGTTACAATAAAATCTCTTCATAAATATGACCTGTAGACTGTGCTCAAGGTTTTTGGGCTTCGGGTGCCGGAAGCCATCACAGTTGATCAATCACGACCAAAAGGGGATGTCATCATCTAGGCATTATATGGAGTCAACCTAACAAGTTACAATGAAATCCTTCCATAAATACAACCTATAGACTATGCTAAATGTTTTGGGGTTTTAGGCTCGGGCAGCCATCAAGGCTGAATGATTGCGACCAAAAGGAGACGTTCTCATCTAGACATTATTTGGAGACATCTTACCAAGTTACAATGAAATCCCTTCATCAATATGACCTCAAGACCATGCTAAAGGTTTCTGGGCTTCGCGCTCCTGTAGCCGTCACAGTTTCCCAATTGTGTCCAAAAGGAGAGGTTTTCATCTAGACATTATATGAAGTCAACCTGCCAAGTTACAATGAAATCCCTTCATAAATGTGACATGTAGACTGTGCTATGGGTTTTTGGGCTTTGGGCTCAGGCAGCCATCTTGGTTGAATGAGCACAACCAAAAGGGGACATTCTCATCTGGGCATCATCTGGAGTGATCCTACAAAGTTACAATTCCCTTCATAAATATGACCTGTAGACTGTGCTAAAGGTTTTCGGGCTTCAGGCCCATGTAGCCGTCACAGCTGCCCAATCACGTCCAAAAGGGGACTTTCTCATCTAGATGTTATATGAAGGCAACCTACCAAGTTACAATGAAATCCCTCCATAAATATGACCTGACTGGGCTAAAGGTTTTTGGGTTTTGGGCTCGGGCAGTCGTCACAGTTGACAGATGGAGTTCAAATGGGGAAATTCTCCTCTAGACATCATAAGGAGTCATCCTACCAAGTTACAATATTATTATTTATTTATTGGTGTTTAAGGTCACATATTTCTGCACAATGGCTAATCATGACCGTGACAGTTTTACGGGTGGAGGAAGCCGGAGTACCCAGAGAGAACCACCGAGCAACGGCGAGCAACTGTCAGCTCCCCAACATATGAACTCCACACAAGCAGGGTTAGCATTGGTTGAAGACAGGTGCACCATCAACGTGCAGTATGCCTTAGTACATAATGTGACCGTGCCCCCACGTAGGCAATGGGGGTGAAGTATCTTGCCCCTCCATATTAAACATGGCCTGCAGACTGTGCTAAAAGTTTTTGGTGTTCGGGCTTGGGCAGCCATCACAGTTGCCAGATCATGACCAAAAGGAGATGTTCTCATCTTGGCATTATACAGAGGCATCCTACCAAGTTACAATGAAATCCCTTCATAAATACGACCTGTAGACTGTGCTAATGGTTTTGGGGTTTTGGGCTCGGGCAGCCATACCGGTTGACCGATCATGACCAAAAGGGGACGTTCTCATCTAGACATGTCACCAAACCTGCATAGGAAATTCTGTGATGGTCAGACATGAACTATGGGGTGTAGCCTGTGCTAAAGGAAAATGTGAACAGACTTACAGACTAACAGACTTCCGCACGCATGATGGCAATAGCTTATCTTGACTTTGTCAAGTTAAGCTAAAAATTTGGCCTGCCAGTTTCAGAGGAGAAGATTTTTGAAAATCCACCAACCAGAATCAAAGAATGCCTCTGATGGCTATATTTTTCAACCCACAGGAACAAAATGAGGATCGTTTGTGGAGGACCTCCCACAGACCATTCCTGTCAGGTTTGGTTCATGTCAGCTCAGTAGTTCCAGAGAAGAAGATGAAAATATGATTTCTCATAGGATTTCTATAGTAACTATAAGCCACAATTGAAGCCATGTTTGCAACCCAATCAACATTAAATGAGGATCCTTGGTAGAGGGGTTCCCAGTCATCAACCATGCAAAGTTTCAAAACATTTGGCCCTGTGGTTTCAGAGGGGAAGATTTTTCAAAATCCAGCAATCAGAATCAAAGAATGCCTCTGGCAGCCATGTTTTCAAACCCATGGGATCAAAATGAGGATCGGAGAAGGCCTCCCATAGACTATCCCTGCCAGGTTTGGTTCATGTCAGCTCAGTAATTCCAGAGAAGATGATGAAAATGTGATTTCTCATAAGGTTTCTACAGTAAATATAAGCTGCAATTGTGGCCATGTTTGTGACCCAATCAACATTAAATGAGGATCATTCACATTTATGTGAAGTTTCAAAACATTTGGCCTGGCAGTTTCAGAAGAGAAGATTTTTGAAAACCCACCAACCCAAATCAAACAATGCCTCTGGAAGCCATGTTTTTCATCCGACGGGAACAAAATGAGGACCGTTTGTAGAGGACCTTCCGTAGACCATTCCTGCCAAGTTTGGTTCACACCGGCTCAGCGGTTACAAAGAAGAAGATGAAAATGTGAAAAGTTTACGCCGGACGACAACTGATGAGAAAAGCTCACATGGCCTTTAAGGCCAGGTGAGATAAAAACTTGAATTTGGTAAGTTATACGTGAAATGGCAAAACTGAAGATCATTGTTTCCAATGTTACTTGATTAAACTTCAACAAAACAGCATTGTGTGTGCACTACATCAGAGCAATCCATGCATTTTTCAAAGAGGAAAGTTGATGCACAAATGCACTAAATTCAAATGTCATTGCTAACAGCAACAGAAAATATAGAGCTCCTATCTATGTCACCCTGAATAAGCATACCAAGTTTCAAAACAACCGGATAATGAATGCACCCTCGGAGGTATGCAAAAGGAAAATGTTATTGCACAAATGCACAAAGATTGAAGGTTGTTGTTAGTCGCAATGTTTTTTATCTTTTTTATTGGAAATTCATAAATATGCCCTGCAGAGAGTGCAAAAGGGATATGCTGCTGCACAAATGCACTAGGGGTCACGCTGAACATGCACACCAAGTTTCAAAGCAATCTCTTGATAAATGTGCCCTATAGGGCATGCCAAATGAATATGTTGATATACAAATGCACCAAGTCCATTTCTATGCCAACATTTTTTGATGGAAATGGATGAAAATCAATAGCTCCCATCTAAAGGTTGCTCCAAACTAGTATACCAAGTTTCAAAGCAATCGAATCATACATGTGACCAAAGGAAATTGTTGTTGATGCACAAAAAGGCAAAGTTGAAGGTCATTGCTAACAGCAACTTTTTGATCAACTCTTCAAAACATACCAAAGTGATCCATTCATGAATGTACTATAACCAGTTACAAAAAATTCAGTGTGTCCAGTTTGAGAAAATAAGGCCTAAAAAAATTAAAAATCTGTTTCTTAGGCCCTTCTGCATGGTTACTTTTGGCTGCAGCATGCTCTCATTTTATAGCCAATGTAAACTTAAAAAAAATTAAAAATTAAATGGTTTATGTCTGATATTTTACCAAGTTAAAAAAAATTGATAAAGTTGTCCCTTGAGTGCAAGAAGGCTTTGCAATGCTTTAGCATTGCAAAGCCTTTTTGCTCTCAAGAGATGAAATACACCACCACCCATGCTATTCCGTAGATTATGAGGCCTAAAACTTGAACCAAGAACATGAACTTTGATGGCAAAGAAATAATTTCAGAAATAAAAAATAAAATAAAAAACGCCAGCCCGCATGTAATTTTACAAATAATGGCCTGCGAATCAGAAGATCTACTTTGTGTGGCCTAATACTATTTATTTTCTGTTGCTATGCACACCCTTTTCTTTGTAGCTGTATAATTTTAAAATGTTCCTAATGTTTGGTCAACCTGCTTCCTTCCTGGCTATTTGTATGGTAAATATCCCTTAAAACAATTGGAAACATTAATAAGGTGATTGGAAATCCATCCTGTTAGGATTAGGGGTTTCATTTCCTGTAAAGTTGTGTAATGAGACACCTTATCTTTAACTGGTAGAGTGCCGGAAGCCCATTTTTGGGCTTTATACTGAGGTGAAGATACTGCAGCTTGAAGGCTTCATACTCAGAGGATGAGCTTTGTATTATCTTTGAAGTTAAATTATTTAGTCTGTAAGGCATTGCCTTGTTACAATTTATGGGAGAATGCCTACAGGCACTCTCCCATAAACTGTAACAAGGCAAAGATATGTGAATAAATTTTGATAGCCAAAAATAATTTAGCACTCTACTAGTTAACTGAAATCTTCAAGTGAAAGACAACAGCTTTTCTTTATCTAAGGTTTATCATTTAAATTGATCATAACAAATTGACAAGATGGCTGTTTTCCTGTCCAGGGTAAGTGGTTGGAACTGACAATGTAGGCCAATCAAAAAGAGCTGGGTGGGAGTATAGGTGGAGTAAACATAGCCTGTCACTTGCAGATAGATGGAAACCTTTTTGATATACAGGGAGATTGGCAAGCTCTTCGGCAGAAGATGTTAAGGCAGTTAATGAGTCAACAAAAATAAGTTTTCAAGTCCAACAGTTCAAGTTACTTTGTTATTATGTTAGGAGAGTGTTTAACATGTTGATAGTTAATCAGTTAGGGGACAGCCATTTTATTAGCACCAGTTGCTAAAGTTACAATGTTTCATCGAAGTTGTCATAGACTGATCCAAGAATGTATTTTACCATGTTTGTGTTAATGCAGCCTTTTATAATGTAAATATTTGATGTACCATTAAGAAAAATTCATTAACTGATCAAAGATGTAATTTATTACCTCTTGCAGCCAAGCCTGCTGAACAGCAGCCATGCCTTAATGACCAGTAACCCCAGCAAGGTCATAGTACCTAGCAGAACGTGCAAAAAGAAAATGCTGATGCACAAATTTACTAAGATTGAAGGTCGTTGTTAACGGCAACTCTTTTTACGAAAATGGAAGAAAATTGATAGCTCCCATCTAGAGGTCACCCAAAAAAGCATACCAAAGTTCAAAGCAATTCAATGGTAAATGCGACCTGTGCATTGTGCCAAAGGAGACTGTTGATGCCCAAACAGTAAGTTGAATGTTGTTGCTAACAACATTTCTCGACAGAAATGGAATAAAATCAAAAGCTCCTATCTAAAGGTAGGCCCAAACAAGAGTCACTTAGTTTCAAAGTGATCCATTCATGAATGCACCCTGCAGCTCCCATTTAGAGGTCACTCCGAACACGCATACCAAGTTTCCAAGCAATCTACTCATAAATGCGCCCTACAGAGCATTCCATATGAACATGTTGATGCACAAATGTACCAAGTTCAAAGTCCGTTGCTACGACTGCTTTTTTTTGACAAACTTGAAACAAGTTTCAATGTAATCCATTCATAAATGTGCCCTGTAGGGCATGCCAAAGGAACATGTTGATGCACAAATGCACTAAAATGCACTACCCTTTCTGACAAGGGTTTTTGACGGAAATGGACAATAATTGATAGATCACATTTAGAGGTCACCTCAAATAAGCATATCAAGTTTCAAAACAATCCATTCATAAATGTGCACTGTAGGGCATGCCAAATGAATATGCTGATGCACTAATTTTTAACTTTATTTCTGACAAGGGTTTTTGACGGAAATGGAAGAAACTTGATAATGAACACCTAGAAGTTACCTCAAACAAGCATACCTTGTTTCAAAGCAATCCATTCATAAGTGTGTCCTGTAGGGTACGCTCAAGAAATATACTGATGCACAAATGCACGAAATTCAAAGGTCATTGCTAATGGCAATGTTTTGTGATGGAAATGGAAAAAATCAATAGCTCCTCTCTAAAGGTCATCCCAAACAAGCATACCAAGTTTCAAAGCAATCTGATCATAAATGTGACCTATGGGGCTTGCCAAAGGAATATATTGATGCATAACTAAACTAAGTACAAAAGGTGTTGCCAAGGGCAATGTTTTTTGACGAAACTGAAAGAAAAAAAAGTTGATAGCTCCCATCTAGAGATCACCCAAACAAGAATACCAAGTTTCAAAGTGATCTGATCATAAATGTGTCTTGTTGGGTGTGCCAAAGGTAAATATTGATGCATATCTAAACTAAGTTCAAAAGTCCTTGCCAACGGCAACATTTTTTGACGGAAATGTAAGAAACTTGACAGCTCCCATCTAGAGGTCACCCCAAACAAGCATACCAAGTTTCAAATCGATCCTATCATAAATGCGACCTGTGTTGTATGCCAAAGGATATTGTGTACATACGTACGTACATACATACATACGCACACCGATGGATGCCAAGTGACAGCAATAGCTCAGCTTGACTTCTTATGTAAGCCAATGGACGTCAAGTAACAGCAATCGCTCAGCTTGACTTCATTAAGTTGAGATAACAAGAGGCCCCAGGGGGCCTGAGGGCACTCACCTGACATGGTAGTCTAAATATCAAACCAGGGACTGGACTTGAATAAGCTGCATACACCCCTCCTAAGAAAAGCATATGCCAACTAGTTGAAGCGATTGTGCCCACACAAAACACAGGATTTTCCTTCTATCTTCAGTTCCTGCACTTTTACATCCCAAAATTGAGATAAACGCATGAAAACCAGATTTTTTTTATTTTTGTTCTGAAATTTTCGAAGTCCCAAACAAATATCTTCAGACTAAAATTTTTTTCTTCTTCCAAAAAAACTAATTTTGGGATTTCGGTCCAAAATTTTCTAAGTCCCACCCAGACCCCAAATTTTCAGAGTAAAAAAAAAAAGTTTTTGTCTTAAAATTGACTGAAATGTATAAAAAACCAAAAAACTCATTTCCAGATTTTAGTCCAAAATTTCTAAGTCCGGACCCCAAATTTTCATCCTAAATATGAACCCAGGGATTTGGCTTGAACAAATTTGAATTGAATCTCATCTCCCTAAGCATGCTGCATACCAAATATCAAAAGATTCTTATTGGTAGATCTGAAGAAGAAGATTTTTAAAGAATATTCCTCATACTGCACTAATTTAAACATCTGGGCTCCCATAGAGAGCCCAAATATGGACCCAGGGAATTGATTTCAATAAACGTGTGAAACAATCTTCCAATGAAAATGTCAATGACACTGTAGCTCAACTTGTCAAGACAAAGACATGTACATGTATAGTATGTGACACAGCAATGACAAACATCTAGGTAATGACCTGATAACAAAGGTACATATAAAGTACTGTAATGGTCTGTACATAAATACTGACCTTTGCCTGTAACAAATGTATAGGTAAAGTATTGTAAAGGTGGGTGACAGTCAGATGCTAAACTAGAAAAGAAATCTTGAGTCCCAGACTGGGCCTGACTGAACCCCAAAATATTTGTTCTCATAGCACAGTGATAACAAAGGCACCCCAAAACACACTCATTCCTGTCCCAAGGTGAAAACAAAGGTACCCAAGAAGTTTTGTGAAGATCAGTTCACAAATATGAGCTGTGTAGAAGTTGTGACAAAAAACTGATTGGACCTAATTTCGGTACAAAATGGCCACTGGCAGCCATCTTGAATTTCGGGCCGCACCCAGAAACACTCGTTCTCGTCCCAAGGTGATAACAAAGGTACCCAAGAAGTTTTGTGAAGATCGGTTCATAAATACAGCCTCTAGCCCAAGCCGTATTGACATGTGCACTTACAGTGTATAAATAGCACTGAATAAATCAAAGTTCATCTAATTTGCATAATTTCTGCACGAGAAAAAAAGCCGTACTATATGTGATGTATTCCATGTTACTAAACATTCATACAAAAATTTATTCAAATCAGAACTTTCATACAGAAGTTCTGTACAAAAAACTGATTGCACTAATTTTGGTACAAAATGGCTGCTGGTGGCCATCTTGAATTTCGGACCACACCCAAAAATACTTATTCTCATCCCACGGGGATAACAAAGGTACCCAAGAAGTTTTGTAAAGATCGGTTCATAAATATGGCCTCTAGCCTGAGCCGTATAGATGTTGTGTACAAAAAACTGATTAGACCTAATTTCGGTACAAAATGGCCACTGGCAGCCATCTTGAATTTTGGACCGCACCCAGAAACACTCATTCTCGTCCCAAGGTGATAACAAAGGTACCCAAGACGTTTCGTGAAGATCGGTTGATAAATACAGTCTCTAGCCCGAGCCGTATTGATATGTGTACTTACTGTGTGTAAGTAGCACTGAAAAAATTAAAGTTCATCTAATTTGCATAATTTCTGCACGAAAAAAAAAAATTATATGTGATGTATCCCATGGTACTAAACATTCACACAAAAAAATTATTCAAATATTGCTTTCATATGGAAGTTCTGTGCAAAAATCTGATTGCACCAAATTTTGTACAAAATGGCTGCCATCGGCCATCTTGAATTTCGGACCGGACCCAAAAACACTCGTTCTCGTCCCACGGTGATAACAAAGGTACCCAAGGAGTTTCGTAAAGATCGGTTCATAAATACGGCCTCTAGCCTGAGCCATATTGGTATTTCCACTTTTCTACAGTGTTGAAAGTAACACCAAAAAACATCAAAGTTAGTCTAATTTGCATAATTTACGCACGAGAAAAAAACCCGTATTATATGTGATGTATCCCATGGTACTAAACATTCATACAAAAAATTATTCAAATCAGAGCTTTCATATGGAAGTTCTGTACAAAAAACAGATTTCTGCATGGTCAGTACAAAAAAGTGGCTGGCAGCCATCTTGAATTTCGGACCCCACCCAAAAACACCCGTTCTCGTCCCACAGTCATAACAAAGGTACCCACGAAGTTTCGTAAAGATCGGTTCATAAATACGGCCTCTAGCCCGAACTGTATCCAATTGTTGACGGACAGATGGACGACGGGCCATGGCATAAGCTCAAATTTGGCTTTGCCAAAGTTGAGCTAAAAATGTTATATGTAAAATATGAAAGCTTTTGGAGCAGTGGTTTGGAAGCAAACGATTCTTTAATTTTTTCCCATTGCCCACAGTGTTAAAAAATGCTGACTCACCATTTTTTCAAAGTCCCGAAAAAGAACCTTATGGCAAAAGCGATGACAATTTTTTTTTCACCATTCCTTTCTGTTGGTCCCAAGGAAGCCTCACACCAAATAAAAAAGTTTTGGAGATATGGACATTTCCGTTTTTTTCTATTTTTGGCTCCTGAGGTTCCCACGGGGCCGCTGGAAAATTTTTTTTTGCATAAATCAAGTACTTATAACCCAATAATACCTCATATTAAATTTGGTTCAAAATGGCCTCTCGGTTCAGAAAATATAAATTCTGGGCGGGGCCAAAATACTTGCCCCTCCCAGAACAAAGGCAAATATTGCCCATCAAACTTCTCTTGAACAAACTTGAGTCTACACCTCAAATAGCAGCTGCATACCAAATATCAAGTCTCTGCTACGGCTGGTTCATGAGAAGAAGATTTTAAAAAAGTTTGTGCATTTTGGCCCCACCCCCCTCCTCAATATGACCAGAAACCCAATTTGAAGAAAAACCCAAATGCCCCTATATAACCGCTACTCATGTGAATTTTCATTGAACTGCAGTCAGTGGCTTGGGAGAAAATGACCCAAACATCACCTTCTCGACGTACGACAGACGACGGATGACGGACAAAAAGTGATCAGAAAAGCTCAGTCAGGTGAGATAAAAATGGTGGTATAATAAATTTAGAATGCAATCATCCTTCCATATACCAATTTAATGCCTACCCTCTTCTGTGGTTGCTTCAGCAAACAGTTTGTCCATCACAGTGCCTGCAACCATACTGTTATCCAACGAGAGAGCATATGCTAATATGGACAGTGTGTAATGATCATTGATTGAGTTTGCCTTGCCTTCCAAGAATGCTTTGGTTGTGTCCAACTTTGCCCTGAAATTCACCTGCAACAAAGCAAAACAAATATTCAGTACTTTAATCCAATATGAGTATAAAATATATACTGTCCAGTACACTGAATTGGATTTATCCCATAAATGGCTGTTTATTTGAACAATAAAGGCCTTGGATAAATTTTTGCTTTAGTCACCTAGTAGGGTGATAAATTTTCCGCATAGGTTTAACACTGAAAGAATTTATTCCCCTAGTAGTGACGGACTTGTTGACCTCTGCCCTGTACCACATTTGTCTATCAAAATTAATAGTTTGATTGTTGATTTCTTTAAATCTTTTTGAAAGTATTACACAATGCCAGTAGAAAACACCACACACTGCTCATATAATAAAGTATTTTTGCAAGCTTACCTCAAGTTTGTAGGCGAATTATTTTTAGAGAGAAATGTATAACTGCGCCTGGTTTATTTTTGACAATTTTGCTGGTCAAGTGAATTGGACCAATGTGCTCCTCACTTCTCACTGTGTTTTGTAGTGAATTATAGCACGATTTTGTCGCCACTGCCCTGTAGAAGATTTACGGGATAAACAAAATAAACGTATAGTGTTTTCAAGTAAAAATTTGATTCTACTCGTAGAATTAAGAATGAAGCCGACTCACCAGAGGCTCATCGGTTTCATTCTTAATCCTACTCGTAGAATAAATTTTTTACTTGAAAACATTATACGTTTATTCTTGTTGCATGTAATAGAGTTAGAAATAGACCATGATAACTTCTAATCTGTTAATGTATTATTTATTTTCCAGATTGTCCATTTATACCATACAAAAATTAAACAATCACACTGCCATAACAGCTTTCAGTATGTTGGTGTATATGTACAGATAAAAAATAACTCAAAAACATTCTACAAAACATACACACAAATGCACACACAATTGTTCTCAATTCTTAATAACTTGAAAATGGAATGATGCAAGCACACCCTGAAGCACACATGGGCACATTCACAGACATCTGCGCAGTTGTATATAAAATCGAGACTAAAAATACATTACTGAGCTCCAAACACAAGCCTCGTCAGCATGCATTTACATTATAATTCCAACCCAAAATTAAAGAAGTGGAAGTAATGTGGTCTGCCGAGATTGTCTAATTAAATATGAATTCTTCAAATATGGAAACTTAGTTCCAATCCCTAATAAGGAGAAACTGACTACTAGTGTCCGAGAGGACCTGGGTATCCGTTATCCCAGAATTCGTCTAACTGGTTTCGTTCAAGTGAGTACTTCATCAGAGGCAGAGTAAGACTGTTGATGTCATCCTTTTATAATAACTTGTTTGGCAAATGACTTGGCAGGTGACTTGGTGAATCACTTGGCAAATGATGTGGCGAATGACTAATTGGTGAACAGTGTGTTGGACATTGGTGAATGACAAATAGATTTTGGCAAATGACTAGGCTGAGTCACACAAAGTGTGACAGTTTGTTTGTTCTAATGTAATAAGCCTATATGTTGGCTACTAAGTCTGGTTTAAGTCACTTTTGTTGGTATAGCATGTCCAATCAACAATGGGTATATATTTGTTGATGTTGGCGATATGAGAGATTATATAAAAGATCTAAAGGTAATTTTGTCTGTAAATGATATTTTCCCCTGTGGGGGGTGGCAGCTCAAAGGAGGCATCAGTGTTGTGATGTCCATACAGCTACTGGACAATGGGGTGCCCGGTTTGGTGTCAACCATTATGTATAGTTGGCATGCTGATGGTGGAGAGAACTGTAGAAGAATGAATGCGGAAAGGTTGCCAAGAGAGTTTAAATAATACCGTACTTACTCTATGTATAGAGACACTCTATGATTTGGGACACACATTTTTTCCAGAAAACTATATTTTTTTATGCTCCAAAGTTTGGGACATTCAGGAGATTTGTTTCCAGTTGACCCGTCACTAGTAGCAGACGACACTCATAAAAAAAATTTTTGAGTAACTAAAAATTTTCATTTTTTGCTTCCAAAACATAGCTTATGATCCCTCATTGGAACGAGCGCAATGCGCGAGTTCCAATGAGGGATCATAATCTATGTTTTGGAAGCAAAAAATGAAAATATAAAAGAAATTGGACGGCGATTTTCGTATATAGTGATGGAAAACAAATCACACACAACTTTATTCAGCATCAAATCAAGACCAGGCTGTGTTCTTTCCCCATTTTCTAAGAATTGGGACACCTGTGAAAATAATTATTTTTAGCTGTCCCAATACATAGAGTAAATACGGTATGCTTGATTTTCAAGCATTATTTGTGAAATCCGAATTGTTCCTTATGTCCCATTGGTATAAACTTTGGGCGGCATAGCATACAACTTTACTGGTGCTGTCTCATGACAGCACATCTGTGTCCAGAGGTGTGTGCCCTTCTGCGAAGATATTGTTGGCTATGGGCCGGGTTGACAATCATTTCACAGTCATTGTTCAAAGGCAGGAAATTCTGAGCTGGTAGATTGGTAGCAATCATGGCTACCAATGTCCAGGTTTATGATCATTTCACAGTCATTGTTCACGGGCCGGAAATCTGGTTCTGAGCTTGTAGGTGGATAGCAAGCCTGGGTATGCTCAGCTTTGGTCTCCAGCCACTCCGCTGGTTGTGTGATCTCTTTCATAGCTAAGCTCAAGATGTCTCTGTGATCTGGGCTGGATGGGTAAGCAATGTTTCTGATATTATCACTCATTTGGTGACAGTTTTGGCACAAGTGTTTGTTTAAGTATTTTCTTTTGAAAGTACACTGGCAACTGGGACACTCTACAAATCCTCTTCTCTTATGGATGGTCTAACAGTGTTGGTGTAGGCCTTGTTTGAATTTATTTGTGTGTCCGCATATATCACAAATGGCTGCCATAATGGTAAAAGCATAATTGTCCCCTCTCATGTTAGGACTAAAACAGCAAAAGCTAAAATACTTGCAAATACAGTGGAACCCTGTTAATTGAATATCCACTTTGCCAATGAGAATTATTCAATTAACAGGAGTATTCAATTAACAGAGATTGTGTAACTTTCCTTTATTCTAGAGATAAACTTAGAATTTATTCTATTATATCTTGTTTGACAGAGCTCTATGAGATCTTTCAAACAAAATATAATAGATTAAATGCCTCTATTGGATGTACTGAGGCCAAATAGGTCGAAAACAAAGTAAAACTGGGGAGAGTCAGTGTAATTTCTTGACAGGTTACAAGATTTTTTATTCAATTAACAGGAGTTTACTCTATAACCTATATTCAATAAAGAGATCAAATTTGTATTGGAGGTATGGTAAATGATTTTGTGTTTGGAAATTATATTCAATTAACAGGGTTATTCAGTTAACAGATATCCAATTAAGTGGGCTCTACTGTACTAAAAACTGACTTAGAATTCCTTCTTGTTCGGACCAAGGGGTTGTAGCCTTTTCGGTTCCAGGATACATTTCATCACAATGTGGCAGCATTGATCAGTTGTATTGGGTGCATCAGTTGGGTCAGAATGTAGTACCTGTACGATGCAGTAATGGAGATCCAAAAGGGAATGTTTGGTGGAATTAGAGTGTATGGCTACAGGGGTGTCACATTTTGTGTGTGATGTCCGCGACATGTTCCTTAATGCGGTGTCGGAAGAATCTCTTGGTTTCACCTGTGTATTGTTTTTGACAGGATCTACATGTAAGTAGATAGACACAGTTTATAAATGTTTGTGGCTAACGGTGCTTGAGAACCATATATTTTTTGGAAGGTTTGTGCATATGGCCTAGTTATTTATGACACACAGGGTGGCCAGGTTCCAGATAATTTTACCACTTATTTGGTGGATGTTTGGGAGTTTGGAGTGGGTTAGGTAGTCTTTCAGTTAACCCTTTACCTAACATGAAAAGCAGACGACACTTGCAAAAAAAATTCTTGAATAACTAATTTTTTTCATTTTTTGTCTCAAAAACATAGGTTATGACCCCTCATTGGAATGAGCTCGACGAGCTCGTTCCAACGAGGGGTCATAATCTATGTTTTTGAGACAAAAAATGAAAATATTTTGAAAATTAATTGAGAATAGCGCTGGCCGGTTTTGGCCGTTATGTTGGGTAAAGGGTTAAGGATTATGCCTGGTTGCTAACAATGGTGGTGAGGAAAATAAGGAGGAGCCTATTTGGCTGCATAAAAGGGCCGGTAAATGGTGAAGAAGGGTATTCAGTCAGTGGATTTCTTTTTTGCTGGGTCTCAGATCAGGGTTTGACGGTTTGTGTTTGACATCTTGTGTAGGGCATTCTGTAATAAATCCTCCAGATATCCCCATTTGCAGAAGTGGTTGAGCATTGTTTCTGCCCGGTTGGTGAAATCGTTATGGTCACTGCAAATGCGTTTGACCCTAAGCAACTGGCTATAGGAATCCCGTTGATTTGGCTCTTGGAGTGGCAAGAATCAAGATGTAGGCATGGGTGTCTGTCGGTTTGGTGTATAGATCAGTTTTGATGGTATTGCCTTGTTTGATGATTTTAACATCAAGGAAATAAAAAATAACAATTTGGCAGGCCACTGATTTGTCACGGTTCTCAGGTGAGAAGGCCTTGGTTACCCCTGTGCTCCCAAATGCCTCCCTAGACCCACGCTTCTTCTCTCCTCCCAACACTCGGATACGAACTGCTTGATGAGTTCCTTTACCCCATTTTTCCTAATCTCTCTGATTAGCATATTAACCCTCTCCTTAGAGTCACTCACAACCCACGTGTCCTTCATTCTCCCATCACACTTCCCCATTATACTCCCAGTGAATCTTATTTTTTTAGACTGGTATTTTGAGCATTCTAGAAGAAAGTGTTCCAGGGGCTAACCATTTTTACATTTCGACCATGGCATCAAAGACAATGCAAGCAAAGCCATTGGCTATTTTCAGAAGAAATTATTCTGTGGTGACATCAAAGTAATCATAATGCATGATCTTTGTGTATTATGATTACTTTCTTGTCACTGCAGAATCATTGGTATGATGCTATGTTTGTCTTTGCAATCTTGGGGACGGGGTGGTTTAAATGCAAATTCTCCGACATGATTGAGTTATATCACCCAATTGTAGATTTGTCCCAGTACCGCTTTCAGTGGGGGAGGCTCTGTTCCATTCCAGTACCGGTTATGTTGGTACCGGCGGTACATTGACATGCCTGTCCTTGGCCTTGAATGCAACCAGTTGATAATCACTAATAAAAAACAAACATCATTTTTTTATATTTACTGCTGTTTAACCCTTCACCTAACACGAAAGCAGACAACACTTGCAAACAAAAGTCTTGAATGAAAGTGTCAATGACACTGTAGCTCAACTTGTCAAGACATGTACATGTATAGTATGTGACACAGCAATGACAAACATCTAGGTAATGACCTGATAACAAAGGTACATATAAAGTATTGTAACGGTCTGTACATAAATACTGACCATAGCCTGTAACAAATGTATAAAAAAAGTACTGTAAAGGTGGGTGACAGTCAGATGCTAAACTAGAAAAGAAATCTTGAGTCCCAGAGTGGGTCTGACTGAACCCCAAAATATTTGTTCTCATAGCACAGTGATAACAAAGGCACCCCAAAACACACACATTCCTGTCCCAAGGTGAAAACAAAGGTACCCAAGAAGTTTCGTGAAGATCAGTTCATAAATACGAGCTGTATAGAAGCTGTGACAAAAAACTGATTGGACCTAATTTCGGTACAAAATGGCCACTGGCAGCCATCTTGAATTTTGGACCGCACTCAGACACACTTGTTCTCGTCTCAAGGTGATAGCAAAGGTACCCAAGAATTTTCGTGAACATCGGTTGATAAATACAGCCTCTAGCCTGAGCCGTAATGACATGTGCACTTACAGCGTATACGTAGCACTAAATAAATCAAAATTCATCTAATTTGCATAATTTCTGCACGAGAAAAAAACCTGTGCTGTATGTGATATATTCCATTTTACTAAACATTCATACAAAAATTTATTCAAATCAGAACTTTTATACAGAAGTTCTGTACAAAAGACTGACTGCACTAATTTTGGTACAAAATGGCTGCTGGTGGCCATCTTGAATTCCGGACCACACCCAAAAACACTCGTTCTCATCCCACGGTGATAACAAAGCTACCCAAGAAGTTGCGTAAAGATCAGTTCATAAATACGGCTTTTAGCCTGAGCCGTATAAAAGTTGTGTACAAAAAAACTGATTAGACCTAATTTCGGTACAAAATGGCCACTAAATACATCAAAGTTAGTCTAATTTGCATAATTTACGTACGAGAAAAAAACCCGTATTATATGTGATGTATCCCATGGTACTAAACATTCATACAAAAAAATATTCAAATCAGCACTTTCATATGGAAGTTCTGCGCAAAAATCTGATTTTAGCCAAGTCTGTACAAAATGGCCACCAGCGGCCAACTTGAATTTCGGATCGAACCCCCAAAAAACACTCGTTCTCGTCCCACGGTCATAACAAAGGTACCCAAGAAGTTTCGTAAAGATCGGTTCATAAATACGGCCTCAAGCCCGAGCCGTATTGAATTGTTGACGGACAGACAGACAGACGGCCAGATGGCCAGACAGACGACTGGCAATGGCATAAGCTCAAATTTGGCTTTGCCAAAGTTGAGCTAATAACTCATTTTTTTCAGTTTTTGCATCAAAAACATAGTGTATGACCCCTTATTGGAATGAGCTCATCCAGCTCGTTCCAACGATGGGTCATAAACTAAGTTTTTGAGACAAAAAATAATGAAAATTGAAAGGTAATTTTTGTGAATAGCGCTGGCTGGTGTTGATCATTATGTTGGATAAAGGGTTAATTAACCCTTAACCCTCAAGGGTCTGGAGATTTTTGTTATTTTTGCTATACATACTATATACATACTATATACATACTGCACATTTCAACGTGTGGGTAACAACATCCAACAGTCTCAAATCTTTGCATTCAAAACTGTATGAGGAGTTGATTACACCATGAAGGTAGCAAGATTTTCAAAACTTTGTAAATCTTTTAGTCATTAAAGGCCAATAAATCTGCCAAGAATGATATTTTCTGCCATCTATATACAGTAGCATATGGTATCACAGAACTAAATATTTTCCCACAGGCCACCATTATAACATTCAGGCAAAAAATCTATGATCACATAACTTTAATTTTGGCATTCAAATATCTTTGTCAAGAATAGGCCTTCAGACAACTTTTTCTGGCTCGAAAACAGGGGGTAATGCGACAAATAAGAGAGAAAGAATGACACGAAGGTAAGTACCGGTCAGGTGCACATATTTTTCAGGGAATTCCCTACACAAAAAGTTAATTGTATTTTTTAGGTCCAAAAGTCATCAAATCACCTTCTTTTTTATCAGGAATATTCAACAATAATGCAAGATGCAATAGAATGTTTCAAATGTTTATTGAAACAATATATTTTCCAAGTATTTTTAGAGATTGCATCATTGCCAAGTGCAACATTTCAAGGCGGGTAACTCTAATTCAAATACTTAGGTCCGCAATATCATATCATCATTGCGAGTGTCACCATGCGCTAAAATTTTGATTCTCTACATTAGTGAGTATAGCTGGCATTGATTACACCATGAAGGCACCCATGATGCCTATCCATTCAAAATTCTCTATGTTGATAAATAGCAATAACTCTGGAAAAATAACTTCTATCCATCAGCTATATGCATAATGCACATCCCCAGTATTTGGCCTAAAAAATAAAAAATCTGTTTTTCAGGCCCTCCTGCATGGTCCTTTTGGCTGCCGCATGCTCTCTTTTTATAACCAATTTAAACTTAAAAAAAATAAAAATTAAATGGTTTATGTCTGATATTTTACCCAAGTTAAAAAAATTGATAAATTAGTCCCTTGAGTGCAAGAAGGCTTTGCAATGCTTTAGCATTGCAAAGCCTTCTTGCACTCAAGGGATGAAGTACATCACCACCCATGCTATTCTGTATATTATGAGGACTAAAACTTGAACCAAGAACATGAACTTTTGATGGCAAAGAAGAAATTACTGAAATAAAAAATAAAATTAAAAAACGCTCGCCCACATGCAATTTCACAAATAATTGCCTGAGAAACAGAAGATCTACTTTGTATGGCCTCAGAGATGGGCAATATACCAAAAAACCAAACTGATACCGATATCATGGGATACCAACTAGAGGCTCTAAAGATCCTGTAATCACTCACCTGGCAGAACTACATATAACTAGAGTGATGTCACGTATACAGCCCGACTGTCCCAGCAATGGCAATGCTTAGACCAAAATAGTCTGAGCCATTTTTTGTTAACCGCTTACCTAACGAAACTTCCATACAGTTAAAACTAGAAGTCCTGTCACGAATTGTGCGCTTATTTAGGCTTAATTGCGCGTAGGAATTGTGCGCAATTGCCATATCAAATGGTATCCAAAGCATGGGCAGGTTCTCCTGGTTACTCATAGCAAACACAGGCAATGTTTCTGCCAATGGACCTCCGGATTACCCGGAGGTCCATTGGCTGAAACATTGCTTGTGCACAGGCCATATGTACAGAATTTGATAGCCTTACATGGTCATAACGCATAGATTAACGCGCTGTTCAACGTGCTATTTGTGTGCATTTCTTGACAGGACTTCTAATTTTAACTGTATCTGCACTCGTGATACACAAAAATTGCTATTCAAATTTTATTTTTTTATTTCTCTACTCCAAAGCATATCTCATGACCTATTAAAGGAACAAGCTTGATGAGCTTGTTCCAATAAGGACTAATAAGCAATGGTTAGAAGTAAAAAATTTAAAAATCTGATGTTTCAGAAAAATAATTTATACTGTTGGCTTCAACTTGTGTTAGGTAAAGGGTTAAAGATGCAGTACAAAAAACATTGTTGGGCTATAGGAGACAATTTTTTTTTTTTTTGCATGTAATATTTCCCAATCCTTCAAATTGAATTTTGGGAATAATTGCCTAAGCGACACATGGATGGGTTGGGGGGGGGGGAAGGGGTTGTGGTGGTGTGTTACAGTCGTCAGTTTTTGTTTGTTTGCATTTAATAACTCCTAATCCTTCAAAATGCATTTTTTTAAAAAATTGCCTAAACCCCCGGGGGTGGGGGGGGGGGGGGGGGGGGGGGGGGGTATAAGAGTTAAAAAAATGTTCGGCCTGTAGTCACTCTAAATACTTCAAAATGCATTTTGAAGGAAAGAAGAAAATGCCAAATTGGCGGGGGGGGAGGGAGGGGGCAGGGCTGGTGGATAATGGTGGTCATCGAACTTGACAGACATTGCTGCTGTAGAGACATATACGGAAAAGAATTGCCAAAATTAGTGGTGGGGTGGGGGAGGGGCAGGGCTGGTGGATAATGGTGGTCATCGAACTTGACCTAGACATTGCTGCTGTAGAAACATGTACTGAAAAGAACTGAAATCCGTTCAACTATTGTTCAAGTTATGCCATAAACAAAGTTAGGACAGACGGATGGCCAAATGGATGGATGGATGGATGGATAGATGGACAGATGGACAAATGAATGGATGGACAGAGCTCTATGCTATATCCCTCACTTGTGGGGGTATAAAAAGTAACAAAGTATGTGGTAGAAGCCTAATTTGAAATTTTGAGAAACGAAGTTCGAAAACTGCTATGAAAAGGGTTAAATTAATTCCAATATTATTTAAAACCACTGTATACAGGTTCAGTAGACCTTGCCCCAAATGAAAAACAATGATGTTGTAACACTGTATTTGAAGAATGAAAGGTTTAATCTTGAAAGGAAAACTTTAATCCGAAACTTTAAGCTGGGAATACTAAGTAAAACTGGCTGTCAAAAAAGGGTTAAATATTTCCTAAAACAGATAACAGAAATCACTGATGTAAATGTAATCATTAGGTTGCATTGACTATGCAATTATTAAAGTAAGAAAGTATGTGGCAAAGCCTAATTTCAAATACAAAGAAACTAAGTATGAAAACATGTTTAAAAGGGGCTAAAATCATGCTAATATTAATGAAAATCACTGTAGAAAGGTTCAGTAGACAGCAGAGATTGTCCCAAATGTGAAACAGTGAGACTGCACTAAACTGTTTGAAGAATTAAAGGTGTAACTTTGTAAACAAAAAAACTTTACCAAATACTTTAACCTGGAAGTTGTAAGTTAACCCTTTACCCAACGAATCGCTCACATCTGCCCGCATAATATGCAAATTCAGCAGTTGAAAAAATATTATTTTTCAAAAAATTTCAACAAAACCATATCATGTGACCCCTAGTTGGAACGAGCTCATTGAGATCGTTCGAACCAGGGGTCACATGATATGGTTTTGTTGAAATTCTTTGAAAAATTTGAAAAAATTATATTTAAAATAATAAATTTTGATATCGTCTGCGTTGGGTAAAGGGTTAAATTACCATACAAAAAAGGGTTAAACATTTCCCAAAATAACATGAAACATAATGAGAATGATACAATCAGTAATAATTAATATTAATTTTAAAGAAAAAAAACTTCAACCATGACTAAAAAACTTTAACCACAAAACTTTAATCAAAACTCCAAATGTTAACAGACGGATGGACAGACGGTCAGACGGACGAGTCATGACTATAGCCCAGACTGTAAATTGTCGGGCTAAAAATGTGATTTCCCATAGGGTTTCCATGGTAACTATGAGCCGCAATTGCAGCCAAGATTGCAACACGATCAACATTGCATGAGGATTATTGGTAGAGGGTGCCCCAGTCATCAAGCATGTGAAGTTTCCAAAAATTTGGCCTTGTAGTTTCAGAGAAGATTTTTCAAAATCAATCAATCAGAATATAAGAATGTCTCTGGCAGCCACATTTTTCATCCAACAGGAACAAAATTAGGAGCAGTTGTAGAAAACACCTCGTAGGATGTCTCTGGCAGCCACATTTTTCATCCAACAGGAACAAAATTAGGAAGAGTTGTAGAAAACCTCTCGTAGACCATTCCTACCATGTTTGGTTCACATCGGCTTATTAGTTCCAGAGAAGAAGATGAAAATGTGATTTCCCATAAGGTTTCCATGGTAACTATGAGCTGCAATTGCAGCCAAGATTCCAAAATGATCAACATTACATAAGGATTATTGGTGGAGGGTGCCCCAGTCATCAAGCATGTGAAGTTTCAAAACATTTGGCCTTGCAGTTTCAGAGGAGAAGTTTTTTCAAAATCAATCAATCAGAATAAAAGAATGTCTCTGGCAGCCACGTTTTTCATCCAACAGGAACAAAATGAGAAACAGCTGTAGAGAACCTCTCGTAGACCATTCCTGCCATGTTTGGTTTACATCAGTTCAGTAGTTCCAGAGAAGAAGATGGAAATGTGATTTCCCATAAGGTTTCTATGGTAACTATAAGTCGCCGCAATTGTGGCCATGTTTGCAACCCATTCAACATTACATGAAGATCATTGATAGAGGATGTCCCAGCCATCAGTCATGTGAAGTTTCAAAACATGTGGCCTTGTGGTTTCAGAGGAGAAGATTTTTGAAAATCCACCAATCAGAATCAAAGAATGCCTTTGGCAGAAATGTTTCAACCGACGAGAACAAAATGAGGATCATTTGTAGAGGACATCCCACAGACCATTCCTGCCATGTTTGGTTCACATTGGCTCAGTAGTTCCAGAAAAGAAGATGAAAATGTGATTTCCGATAGGATTTCTATCATAACTATAAGCTGGAATTTTGACTATGTTTATAATCCAATCAATATTAAATGAGGATCGTTGGTAGAGGGTGACCCAAGCATCAGTCATGTGAAGTTTCAAACATTTGTCCTTGTGGTTTCAGAGGAGAAGTTTTGTGAAAATCCAACAACCAGAATCAAAGAATGCCTCGTTTTTTAACCGACAGGAACAAAATGAGGATCGTTTGTAGAGGACCTCCCACAGACCATTCCTGCCAAGTTTGGTTCACATTGGCTCAGTGGTTCCAGAAAAGAAAATGAAAATGTGAAAAGTAAGTTTACAGGCGCCGAATGATGCAAAGTGATGGCAATAGCTCACATGGCCCTTTGGGTGAGGTGAGCAAAAAAAATAAAAAATGAACCCATCACTGAATAATGAAAACGTGAATTTTCAGATTTTGTTACATTCACTACTTATAAGGGCTTGTTGAGGCTTGATAGCAGATGAAGAGTTCAATTTCATGAAATTAGTGACTGATTTTCTGTTCAGTTTTAATAACCCCTAAGGGACTGGAAATTTTCCTTAATTCCCTCTACAGTACAATCTGTAGATGCCCAGTTGCTTGGCAGTGATTTCTAGTCAAGTCTTGGCTGCCTTAACCCTTTACCTAACATGAAAAGCAGACGACACTTGCAAAAATAATTCTTGAATAACTTATTTTTTTCATTTTTTGTCTCAAAAACATTGTTTATGACCCCTCGTTGGAACGAGCTCGTTCCAACGAGGGGTCATAACCTATGTTTTTGAGACAAAAAATGAAAAAAATAATGAAAATTAATTGGCGATTTTTGAGAATAGCACTGGCCAGTTTTGGCCATTATGTTAGGTAAAGGGTTAACAGGCTACAAAGACTTGACTAGAAATCACCACTCAGTTGAGTTATTTATTCTTAGCAGGACCTCCCTCCTAATGATGGCATGTTAATGACATTGGTTCTGAGATCAAAAGAGCCTGAAATGGGAATTTGAGGGTTAAGGTCTGCTCGGCACAGGTCACAAAATTACTGCAGATATGATTTATGTTGGCAAAAGAATGGTCTGTTGAGCTCATTGGCACTGAAATTTGTAGCACCGTAGTAGCATGACACAAGAACAACTTATTCTGCATTTTGCTGGCATAAATTCTCCTTTGATACTATCAGCAAATATGTTAAGTCAGATACCGAATACTAAACCGATACCGTAGTGTACCCCCTAAGAATATGGAAATCAAACCCAAACTATCAATACTGCCTATCTATACTCAATTTGAGGGCAACAAGCTCCAAAAGTTTCAAATCTCTATATTAACAAGAGCAATGTGAGGCATGACTAAATACGCCAGTTAGTTATTTTGAATTGTACCAACTTTCGTTGAGGTCAAAGGATCCAAACTAAAGTGATCGGTCAGAAACCAAAACTGTTAATAAACGGTCAAATTCAAAGTCAAAAAAGGCCATAACTCATGTAAAAATAATTGAACAGAACCCATATTCAAACTTGACCTGTATTACTAGCTGGGTAATATACATACCAACTTTGGTTGAGATCAAATAATCCAAGATGGAGTTATCGGTCAGAAACCAAAAATGTTAATAGACAGCCAAATTATAAGACGGAAAAATAAAAATAAGTGAA
Organism: Pictodentalium vernedei; assembly: GCA_031216915.1. Taxonomy (NCBI): domain Eukaryota; kingdom Metazoa; phylum Mollusca; class Scaphopoda; order Dentaliida; family Dentaliidae; genus Pictodentalium; species Pictodentalium vernedei. The sequence goes on along the minus strand of CM062295.1, from coordinate 633,217,336 downwards.
TGGAACAGATATTTCAAACCCAACCTGCATTACTAGCTGGGTAATACACATAGTAACTTTAATTGAGATCAAATAATCCAAACTGGAGATATCAGTCAGAAACCAAAAATATTAACAGACAGTCAAATTCTAAGTTGAAAAAGGGCTATAACTCATGTAAAAAATAATTGGACGGAACCCATATTCAAACTTGGTCTGTATTCCTAGCTGGGTAATACACATACCAACTTTGGTAGAGATCAAATAATGGAAACTGGAGTTATCGGTTGGAAACCAAAAATATTAATGGATGGATAGATGACAGGCAGACAGATGGATGGACAGACTGATTACATAATATGAAAGTTTTTCAAATAGGCATACAGTTAAAGCTAGAAGTCCTGTCATGAAACGCGCACACATAGCACGTCGATCTGCAAGTTAATATACGCGTTATGCCCATAGTAAGACTGTCAAATTCTGTACATATGACCTGTGCACAAGCAATGTTTCAGCCAATGGACCTCCGGGTAACCCTGAGGTCCATTGGCAGAAACATTGCCTGTGTTTGCGATGAGTAACCAGGAGATACTGCGGTGCTTTGGGTGCCATTCGATATGGCAATTGCACACAATTCCTACGTGCAATTAAGCCTAAATAAGCGCACAATTCGTGACAAGACTTCTAGTTTTAACAGTATAAAAATTGTAGGAAGAGTTGATTACATCAGGGAGGTACTGAAAATCAGAAAACACCGACACATGGACACACGAGTGGAGCTCATTTCTATAATTCATCTTTTGAAAGTTGGGGACAGTGATACAATTAATACATGTACTATGAAAGAAAGGATAACAGATGTATAAATACCTGGTTGTCACACTGATTTGTTTCTAAAAGGGCAATAAAGATGAAAGCTGTGAGGCTCACTTTTCCTTCATTTGACCCACCCTGTAATTAGAGAAGAAATCAAATGAAAGCTTTTGTTCTGAGACTTAACACCACATTAATTAGTTTTCAAATTTTACAAATTCCATGCTTTGATAGTAAAATTTAGTTTTCTAATCTTCTTAAAAAGCTATCTGAAACAAGAAATCAAGACAAATTTGATACAAAGTTTTCAAATTCCATGGAAATACATGTTTTTAAAACAAAAAATTCTGATCCATTTTCCACATGAATTTTCAAAAACAGGATATATTCCACTAAGACTAATAAAATTCTTGCCCTCTGATTGGATGAGAACTCGCTAAGTTTTTTCTATGTTTACAGCTCCAGTACCATATGTTATGTAAACACACAAAATATTTGAAATGAGGTAACCCATTTCAGAATTATACCAATGAAGAGATTTGCAAACTGCTTCATTTTTCTAGATTTTTCACACGTGCTGCAAACGATGCTCTGAATGTAGTGTTGTTGAAATACAAATCAGTTTACAATCTGCACTAAGATGTAGTGACCTTGACCTCTATCTGATTTTATTGATTATTTGTCCATTGAAGACGTCAGGTACACGAGAAGTTTATTTACTAAATTTGTTAATGTTAAAAGTTGTCTTGTTCATTTCATGATGTCAGTTTGGTGGTTCGGGTAGGGTCTTATTGGAACATATACGTTATTGTGATGAATTGACAGTAACATGGTCTGAGATTTGCTGCTTTATTTATGTTCACCTTCAATGCTCCACATCTCGGCTGAAAATAAACTTCAAGCCAAAAACGTCAGATCACAATGCTCAAGGTCTCTGTTGAACATAAATGGTGAGATGCAAACCTCAATGTTACCATCAGTTCATAACAATAACATATAATAGTAGGTTTAGGCCACACAAAGTAGATGTTTTGTTTCTCAGGCCAAGTTTTGTAAAATTGCATGCGGGCAGGCGGTTTTTATTTTATATTTTATTTTTGTAATTATTTCTTTGCCATCAGAAGTTCATATTCTTGGTTTATTTTATGTTTTAGCCCTCATAATCTACAGAATAGCAAGGGTGGTGGTGTATTTCGTCCCTTGGGTGCAACAAGGCTTTGCAATGCTAAAAGCATTGCAAAGTCTTGTTGCACTCAAGGGACAAATTTATCAATTTCATTAACTTGTGTAAAATATCAGACATAAACCATTTAATTGTTATTTTTTCAAGTTTGCATTGGTCATAAAAAGAGAGCACGCGTCAGCCAAAAGGACCATGCGGGAGGGCCTGAGAAACAGATTTTTAATTTTATCAAGCCTTACAAAAGACATTTTTTTGTTTCTCTGGCAATTTTTCAGTAATTTTGTGAGAGAGGTAGCAAGCCTGTATATAAGCAATCTGTCATTTGCTAAATGAGACCCCCCATAGGGTGAATTTGCTGATGCTGTCCAACACATTGGGCCAATTTATCCAACATATTTGCTGCTCTAGCTCTGTCATCATACGTTGAATTGAAATAATTTTTACCATGCTTGTTCCTCAGCATGGGGGAATGGATCCTACAGTAGAATTAATATCTTCCGCATGAGCATTTACAGTGTTATTTGCCCTTGTTTAACTTAGGGGATGATTGAAAAATGTGTCCGTCCAACATATTTGCTGCTCCAGCTCTGTCATCATACGTTGAATTGAAATAATTTTAACCATGCTTGTTCCTCAGCATGGGGGAACGGATCCTACAGTAGAATTAATATCTTCGCATGAGCATTTACAGTGTTATTTACCCTTGTTTAACTTAATGGATGATTGAAAAATGTGTCTGTCCAACATATTTGCTGCTCTAGCTCTGTCATCATACGTTGGATTGAAATAATTTTTGCCATGCTTTATATTAGTACAGATTACTGCAGGCACATGTCATGTTTTGATGGCATAATGCTGTCCATGATATTGCAGGAGGGGGCATATGCCACGCTTCGCGTTGCGCTTGTTTATAGACGTATTTGGCCTCAGTACATCCAGTGCAGGCAATTAATCTATTATATCTTGTTTGACAGAGCTCATGGAGCTCTGTCAAACAAGATATAATTTATTTATTTATTTATTTATTGGTGTTTAAGGTCACATATTTCTGCACAATGGCTAATCATGACCATGACAGTTTTACGAGTGGAGGAAGCCCGAGAAGCCCGAGTACCCTGAGAGAACCACTGAGCAACGGCGAGCACCTGTCAGCTCCCCAACATACTAACTCCACACAAGCAGGGTTAGCATTGGTTGAAGACAGGTGCACCATCGACATGCAGTATGCCTTAGTACACAACGTCACCGTGCCCCCACATGGGCAATGGGGGGTGAAGTGTCTTGCCCAAGGACACAACGCAGTTGCCGCAGGTGGGATTTGAACTGAGGACCTTCCGGCTTGCAGCCTGCACCTCTACCAACTGAGCCACCATGCCCCCCTAACAAGATATAATAGAATTAATGCTAAGCTTATCTCTAGAATACAGGTAAGTGACACTATTCCTGTTAATTGAATAATTTTCATTGGCAAAGTGGCTAATCAATTAACAGGGTTCCACTGTATCTCCAGTTTAACTCTTAACCTACTGAGTATTTTCAAGATATTTTTCTTCAAATCTAGTCGTGGCTGCTTAACAGCAGACCAATATGCTTTTTCAGTAGCAAAAGAAAGCCTGTCCTGGGCAGGAATATCTGCCAGCAGCATACAAGTTGTTAATGGCATTTGTGTGGCTTTTCAATTCAATCAATCATCCAATTAAGAAGGCCTAAAAAGTTAAAAATCTGTTTCTCAGGCCCTCCTGCATGATCCTTGTGCTGCCGCATGCTCTCTTTTTATAAACAATGCAAACTTAAAAAAAATAAAAAAGAGGTTTATGTCTTGATATTTTACCCAAGTAAATAAAATTGCAAAGCATTCTTGCACTCAAGGGATGAAATACACCACCACTCATGCTCTTCTGTAGATTAGGAGGCTCAAAAGATAAAACAAAGAACATAAACTTTTGATGGCAAAGAAATAATTTCAAAATAAAAAATAAAATAAAAAAATGCATGCCTGCATGCAGTTTTACAAAAAATGGCCTGAGAAACAGAAGATCGACTTTGTGAGGGCTAAACAAGTTTTTAATCGTTTGATTTTATATCAGTTTGTATCAGTCCTCGGTAATGTTATCAGTCTTCAACCTTCAACCTCAGGATATTAATATGTTACCTTGGGCTGATATCAAGGCTGACATAAAATCAAATGAGTAATAACCTATTAGTATAAATATCAGGCCTAAATTGCAATAGGAAGTTATTTATTTATTGGGGTTTAATGACACTTTTGACAGCCAGAGTCATCTCATGTCGGACAGTTTCACAGGAGGAAGCCAGAGTACCCGGAGAGAAGCACCGAGCAATGACGAGCAACTGTCAGGCTCCCCAACATACTAACTCCACACATGGAAGGTTAGCTTTGGTTGAAGACAAGTGCACCATCGATGTGCAGTACACCTTAGTACATAACACCATGGATGTATTGGATGTACTGAGGTCTATAAACAAAGGAAAACTGGGGAGAGTTGGGGTAATTTCTTGACAGGTTACAAGATGTATTATTCAATTAACAGGAGTTTACTCTATAACTTATATTCAATTAACAGGTCAAATTTGTACTCGAGGTATGGTAAATGGTTTTGTGTTGGGAAATTATAATCAATTAACAGGGTTATTCAGAGATATCCAATTAAGTGGGCTTCACTGTATCTATTATTACCTCTTTAGCAGGCATTCCTTAGGCCACTATCGCCAATTCCTTGGGCATTAATACATGATAAATGCTCAAGTCATCATATGATATACTGGACCGCTAATAATTTCTCCTTTCCATTGGTGCCCAGAGGCCCAACACATCATGTGACTGAATTACCTCCTGTTCCAAATCTTCTGTTTTTGCTTGTAAGTTTCGAAACCACACAAGGTAACAAACCTCACAGCAGATATTTTGATGATTATGCCAATTTATTACTTTCCAAAGTGTGATTTACAGGGATTTCCCGGTTTGATTATAAACAATAACTTAACAAGTGAATTATGCAATCAACAATTGGGTCATGTATCTGTGCGCGCAAACGAAGATGCTTTGCCGTGTGTGTAATGGAGACTTCATTGTTTTTTTGTTTTTTTTAACATGAAAAGCAGATGACACTTGCAAAAACAATTCTTGAATAACTATTATTTTCATTTTTTGTCTCAAAAACACAGGTTATGACCCCTCATTGGAACGAGCTTGACATGCTCGTTCCAATGAGGGATCATAACCTATGTTTTAGAGACAAAAAATAATAAAAATTGATTGGCGATTTTAGCACTGGCCGGTTTTGGCCATTACGTTAGGTAAAGGGTTAAATAATAATTTCCAAGAGAGGATCTCTTTGGAGCAGAACCCTCCAAGAATTCTTTGAAAAACTTATATTTTCTTCTCTTCAAAAATGCTTCTAAGATCAGTGTTGAATACTCAGTGTTTTTAGGTTTCTCAGTTTAGCAACTAAAATGAGTTGGAAGATAACAAATTGTGTTGTTTTCACAGTTCATCTGGACAAATAATTTAAAGTGGTGATCAGAAATTCTTTTTTTTTAAATCACTTAGTATGCTTGTATTTCATTAATCCCCCATTGTTGGCGAACAGACCAATGAATTAATGTTTCAACACCCCTCCCCTCCCCTATTTATAAGCAACAAGAATTACTATTTATGCACAGTAACAGACTATTTGTAGCAGAATAACCAACTGAGATTAGGCAGTGCAAAAATCATACATCTCATTATAGACAACAAAACCAACTAAATGGTGTCACATGGTTGAGATTTCTGACCCCACCTCACAATGAAATTAGTGGGGTCTCAATTATCATACAGGCAATGTACATGTAATGAAATTTATCATATGACTCGTCTGCTTTGTTCACTTTAAAACATTTGATATTTTGTTTTCATATTAATCAGTGATAAATAAAGCCTTCCGTCAATTTCATTGGTCAATTTCAAAACTAGACAATTTGATTGGCTGAACAAAATAAAACTGGGCCACATTTTCATAATTTGCATAATTAGAGTTGGGAGCTTTCATTAGTTAATTTCAAAACAGGACAATTTGATTGGCTAAACAAAACACAACTGGGACACATTTGCATAATTTCAGTAGGGAGAATTTACGTTATCTGTCCTATTTAGGGTGTGTTATATTGTATTAATCTTTTACCTACAAGAAAAACGCCATTCATTTTTTTTTATATTTTCACTTTTTGCTTCCAAAACATAGGTTATGACCCCCTCATTGGAACAAGGGGTCATAACCTATGTTTTGAAAACAAATGAAAGTGTCAATGACTCTGTAGCTTAACTTGTGTGTTGTGTTTGATGAAAAGGATAATGTTCAATGTTTATGAAAGGATTATGAAATAAGACAAGAATTGTGATAATTGGGAATATGTTCATTTCTGTTCCCTGTATGCTATGTTTTTGATAAAAAATAATATGAGGTGTACACTGTACTAAAGAGCTGAGGGGTGGGTTAATATGACCTTGCAGTTAATGCATGTGGCCCTCACAGTTAACATATATCAACGAAAGTTACCATGTTGCAGTGAAATTATTCCAAAACGAGTCATCCTATCAAGTTACATTGAAATCCCTTCATGAATATGGCCTGTAGACTGTGCTAAAGGTTTTCGGGCTTCAGGCCCCTGCAGCCATCAGTTTCCCAATCGCGTCCAAAGGGGACGTCCTCTTCTAGACATTATATGAAGTCAACCTACCAAGTTACAATGAAATCCCTTCATAAATATGACCTGTAGACTGTGCTAAAGGTTTTCGGGCTTTGGGCTCGGGCAGCAATCATGGTTGAATGATCACAACCAAAAGGCAACATTCTCATCTGGGCATCATCTGGAGTGATCCTACGAAGTTACAATGAAATCCCTTCATAAATATGACGTGTAGACAGTGCTCAAGGTTTTCAGGCTTCAGGCCCCTGAAGCTATCACAGTTGACCAATCATGACCAAAAGGGGATGTCATCATCACTTTTTGCTTCCAAAACATAGGTTATGACCCCTCATTGGAACAAGCTCGTTCCAATGAGGGGTCATAACCTATGTTTTGAAAACAAATGAAAGTGTCAATGACACTGTAGCTTAACTTAACAAATATGGGCCCTAGGATAATGTTCAATGTTTATGAAAGGATTATGAAATAAGACAAGCATTGTGATAATTGAGAATATGTTCATTTCTGTTCCCTGTATGCTATGTTTTTGATAAACAATAATATGAGGTGTACACTGTACTAAAGAGCTGAGGGGTGGGTTAATATGACCTCACAGTTAATGTATGTGGCCCTCACAGTTAATGTATATCAACGAAAGTTACCAAGTTACAGTGAAATTATTCCAAAACAAGTCATCCTATCAAGTTACATTGAAATCCCTTCATGAATATGGCCTGTAGACTGTGCTAAAGGTTTTTGGGCTTCAGTCCCCTGTTGCCGTCAGTTTCCCAATTGCGTCCAAAGGGGACGTTCTCATCTAGACATTATATGAAGTCAACCTACCAAGTTACAATGAAATCCCTTCATAAATATGACCTGTAGACTGTGCTAAAGGTTTTTGGGCTTTGGGCTCGGGCAGCCATCATGGTTGAATGATCGCAACCAAAAGGGGACATTCTCATCTGGGCATCATCTGAAGTGATCCTACGAAGTTACAATGAAATCCCTTCATAAATATGACGTGTAGACAGTGCTCAAGGTTTTCAGGCTTCGGGCCCCTGAAGCCATTACAGTTGACAAATCATGACCAAAAGGGGATGTCATCATCTAGGCATTATATGGAGTCAAACTAACAGGTTACAATGAAATCCTTCCATAAATATGACCTATAGACTATGCTAAAGGTTTTGGGCTCGGGCAGCCATCAAGGCTGAATAATCGCGACCAAAAGGGGACGTGCTCATCTAGACATTATTTGGAGTCATCCTACCAAGGTACAATGAAATCCCTTCATAAATATCACGTGTAGACTGTGCTAAAGGTTTTCGGGCTTCAGGCTCATGTAGCCGTCACAGTTGCCTAATGGTGTCCAAAAGGGGCTGTTCTCATTTAGACATTATATGAAGTCAACCTACCAAGTTACAATGAAATCCCTTCATAAATATGAACTGAAGACTGTGCTAAAGGTTTTCGCGCTTTGGGCTCGGGCAGCCATCACAGCTGAATGATCGCAACCAAAAGGGGAATTCTCATCTGGGCATCATCTGGGGATGTCATCATCTAGGCATTATAAGGAGTCAACCTAATAAGTCACAATGAAATCTTTCCATAAAAATGACCTATAGACTATGTTAAAAGTTTTTGGGCTCGGGCAGCTATCAAGGCTGAATGATCGCGACCAAAAGGGGACGTTCTCATCTACACATTATTTGGAGTCATCCTACCAAACTACAATGAAATCCCTTCATAATTATGACTTGTAGACTGTTCTAAAGGTTTTGGGGCTTCGGGCCCCTGTAGCTGTCACAGTTGCCCAATCGTGTCCAAAAGGGCATGTTCTCATCTAGACATTATATAAAGTCAAACCTACCAAGTTACAATGAAATCCCTTCATAAACATGACCTGTAGACTGTGCTAAAGGTATTCGGGCTACAGGCTTGGGCAGCCATAATGGATGAATGATCGCAACCAAAAGGGGACATTCTCATCTGGGCATCACCTGGAGTGATCCTACGAAGTTACAATGAAATCCCTTCATAAATATGACCTGTAGACTGTGCTCTAGATTTTCGGGCTTCGGGCACCTGTAGCCATCACACTTGACCAATCACGACCAAATGGGTATGTCATCATCTAGGCATTATATGCAGTCAACCTAACAATGAAATCCTTCCATAAATTTGACCTATAGACTATGCTAAAGGTCGTTGGGCTCGGGCTGAATGATCATGACCAAAAGGGGATGATCTCATCTAGACATTATTTGGAATCATCCTACCAAGCTACAATAAAATCCCTTCATAATTATGACCTGTAGACTGTTCTAAAGGTTTTCGGGCTTCGGACCCCTATAGCCATCACAGTTGCCCAATCGTGTCCAAAAGGGGATGTTCTCATCTAGACATTATATGAAGTCAACCTACCAAGTTACAATGAAATCCCTTCATAAATATGACCTGCAGACTGTGCTAAAGGTTTTCGGGCTCGGGCAGCCATCATGGCTGAATGATCGCAACCTAAGGGGACAATCTCATCTGGGCATCATCTGGAGTGATCCTACAAAGTTACACTGAAATCCCTTTATAAATATGACCTGTAGACTGTGCTCAAGGTTTTCGGGCTTTGGGCACCTGTAGCCATCACAGTTGACCAATCACGACCAAAAGGGGATGTCATCATCTAGGCATTATATGGAGTCAATCTAACAGGTTACAATGAAATCAGTCCATAAATATGACCTTTTGCCTATGCTAAAGGTTTTTGGGCTCGGGCACCCATCAAGGCTGAATGATCGTGATCAAAATGGGACATTCTCATCTAGACATTATTTGGAGTCATCCTACCAAGTTACAATGAAATCCCTCCATAAATATGACCTGTAGACAGTGCTAAAGGTTTTTGGGCTTCGGGCCCCTGTAGCCGTCACAGGTGCCCAATCAGGACCAAAAGGGGACTTTGTCATCTAGATATTGTATGAAGTCAACCCAGCAAGTTACAATGGAATTCCTCAATAAATATGACCTGTAGCCTGTGCTAAAGGTTTTCGGGTTTTCGGCTCGGGCAGTCGTCACGGTTGGCAGATCACGCCCAAATAGGGAAATTCTCATCCAGAGATCATAAGGAGTCATCCTACCAAGTTACAATGAAATCCCTCCATATAAAACATGACCTGCAGACTGTGCAAAAATTCCTCAATAAAGATGACCTGTAGCCTGTGCTAAAGGTTTTCGGGTTTTCAGCTCGGGCAGTCGTCACGGTTGGCAGATCACGCCCAAATGGGGAAATTCTCATCTAGAGATCATAAGGAGTCATCCTACCAAGTTACAATGAAATCCCTCCATATAAAACATGACCTGCAGACTGTGCAAAAAGTTTGGGTTTCGGGCTTGGGCAGCCATCATGGTTGATAGATCATGCCCAAAAGGGGACGGTCTCATCTAGGCATTATTCAGAGGCATCCTACCAAGTTACAATGAAATCCCTTCATAAATACGACCTGAAGACTGTGCTAATGGTTTTCGGGTTTTGGGCTCGGGCAGCCATACCTGTTGCCCAATCGCAACCAAAAGGGGTTGTTCTCACACATGACCCCAAACCTGCATATGAAATTTTGTGTGTGTCATATGATAAATAGAATATGAAACGAGCGTTTTTCTCATATAATATTTATGCAACTCATCCAAATTTTCCATTTGGGTTCGCCAGAGGTTCGCCAAAATGGAAAATTCTTAGACTCGTTTCATAAATATTATATGAAAAAAACACTCATTCCATATCCTCTATATATCATTCTGTTTTTTGAAGCTGCTAAACTCCAATGCTGGATATTTCGATTCGGCTATTTTGTACATGGATTTTAAAAAAACTTTGAAATGTAAATGCCGACAACTCATGAATATTCAACCATTTCATTTTCTATTCACATTAAAATATAAGTATATCTGTTGATTAAAGGACAAGTATGTTGAATAATTCTTGGAATTGATTACACTACTGATTTGCAGTTATTTTGAGATTAATTGAATGCCCTCCCCTACTAATGGTAATAACAGTAATAACATGAGTTTCTCGGGCACTGCAGTTCTATTAGCAGCCTGCCAGAAATGATTAACTCTTTACCCAACACAGACAATATCAAAATATATTATTTTAAATATTATTTTTTCAAATTTTTCAAAACATGTCAACAAAACCATATCGTTTGACCCCCCATTGGAACGAGCTCAACGATTTGTTGGGAAAAGGATTAACAGACCTCTGTCTTAGTAGCAGCCCTTGACTTCATCTCAGGTTGCTTATAAGACCGCAGGCTGTTAATTATTTCTGTTGGCCTACTAATGAGCCGTAATGACCTTGAAAATTGTATTAATGTTGCATTATCAGTTTTTCCGACAACACACATATCGGCCCATCACTATTTTAAGTAGAATTATATAATATAATCCAGTGTATCCGATATTTTCTCTGAAATTAGGGGTATAATATGCAATTATCAGGAGTTATTAATTAACAGGATTAAGGGCAACTTCCTGTATTCAGGTAATAGCCTGAGTATTTATTCTATTATATCTTGTTTGACAGAGCTCATGGAATAAGTGCCTATATTGGATGCTTTGAGGCAATATAGGTCTATTAACAATTTGGTGATTGCTGGAGTAATTTCTCGACATAGTACAAGATCTTTCATTTAATTAACAGGAGTTTACACTATAACCAATATGCAATTAACAGGCCAACTTTGTACTAAACAAGTCGTAAATAGTTTGGTGTTTGGAAATTACATGCAATTAACAGGGTTATACAATTAAGAAATATCCAATTAAGTAGGCATCACTGTATGAAGCACATCACAGAATATGACGCTTTACGTTTTGGAACCTGCGCTTCAGAATAAAGTCCAGATATGGGCTTCCAGCACTCTAATAATTCGAAACTTATATTTCAAGAATTTTATTGCTGAAGTTACCCTTTTGTTATTAATCTTCTGCACACTGACATCAAAATACCAAAATTTCAATCAGCTAATTTTTCCCATAATGCAAATAGAAATTTATCCGATTCTATTTTGTTTGACAGAGCTCCCTGAAATTTTTAAAGTCCAACATCATTGTGTTGAGGGCTAGTAACATTGATAACAGTAGGTCTGTAGAACTGTAGAAAATAAGCATGAGGTGAGGTCAATCAATGCAATAACTCCTCCCATTGGAGATGTTTGATGATGTAAAAGCTGTCATTCTATTCTATGACTGTTGTCACATTACAGCTTTTACATCATTAAACATCAAATGAAAGCGTTTTGCTTGAAACTAGTAGAACAGTATCATGATTCTAACATGAGCATTTGCTATTTTGATAATGATAACTAAAATATAGAACCTTAGTGAGCACGCTCACATACCCCACGCGCCCCGATATTTCAAGCTCTAATCATTTTTTAAAAATAAACATAGATTCTAGGAATACTGCAGAAAACAGTGTTCTGTAGTTTCAACGGTATTGAAAGAATTCAAGCAGAGAAAAAGCCCGGAAAACTGTAATTTTGATGAACTTTTCAAAGTCTATGGGGCCGTAATTTTGGTAAAAATCAGTGGAGCGGAACAAAACCCAAACTTGTTCTGTAGGCCACCATGTTAGACTAACATATCAAAAATCGGCTCAATATCTGGAAGCGTGTAGGAAAAAAGTCCGGAAAACTGTAATTTTGATGAACTTTTCAAAGTTCAAGGGCCGTAATTTTGGTAAAAATCAGTGGAGCAGAACAAAATGCAAACTTGATCTGTAGGCCACCATGTCAGACTAACATACCAAACATCAGCTCAATATCTGGAAGCGTGTAGAAAAAAAGTCCGGAAAACTGTAATTTTAATGCATTTTTCAGAGTCCAAGGGTTGTAATTTCGGTAAAAATCAGTGGAGCGGAACAAAACGCAAACTTGTTCTGTAGGCCACCATGTTAGACTAACATACCAAAAATCAGCTCAATATCTGGAAGCGTTTAGGAAAAAAGTCTGCAAAACTGTAATTTTGATGAACTTTTCAAAGTTCAAGGGCCGTAATTTTGGTAAAAATCAGTGGAGCGGAACAAAATGCAAACTTGATCTGTAGGCCATCATGTTAGACTAACATACCCAAAAACAGCTCAATATCTGGAAGCGTGTAGAAAAAAAGTCCGGAAAACTATAATTTTGATGAACTTTTCAAAGTTCAAGGGCCGTAATTTCGGTAAAAATCAGTGGAGCGGAACAAAATGCAAACTTGATCTGTAGGCCACCATGTGAGACTAACATACCAAAAATCAGCTCAATATCTGGAAGCGTGTAGAAAAAAAGTCCGGAAAACTGTAATTTTGATGAATTTTTCAGTGTCCAAGGGCCGTAATTTCGGTAAAAATCAGTGGAGCAGAAAAAAATGCAAACTTGATCTGTAGGCCACCATGTTAGATTCACATACCAAAAATCAGCTCAATATCTGGAAGCGCGTAGAAAAAAAGTCTGGAAAACTGTAATTTTGATGAATTTTTCAGAGTCCAAGGGCCTTAATTTCGGTAAAAATCAGTGGAGCGGAAAAAAATGCAAACTTGATCTGTAGGCCACCATGTTAGACTCACATACCAAAAATCAACTCAATATCTGGAAGCGTGTAGAAAAAAAGTCCAGAAAACAAGTAGGACTGACGGACGGACCACTCAAAAACATACCCCAGCAACTTCGTTGCGTGGGGTATAAATTTGGTGAAGCTATTCAATTTGTGCTGCTGTAAAAGCTGTGCACATCAACAAAATATTCATTTTTCATTGCCATGAAAGAAACTATATTATAATTCATCAGTTAAATTTGACCTCTTTGTTCTCTCTGAACCCATAGTTTGATTGCCAAAGAGCCGGTCAGCTCCATAGTCTAATCTCAGGTAAATTCACTTTTACCTTGCTCTAATTGCAAGAATGGGTCCATTAGAACATATCTGTATCCTTGATACTCGTGATCAACAGTACGATATATCGATAAACCGATATATACCGGTATTCAAACCAATATTGATTGAATACCAGTGTAATTACAAAAATATCGGTTTATTGTCATTATTTATTTACCCTCAATTTAATTTTCAAGATGTCTTGAGTTTTTTCTGCAGCTCCAATTTAATAATATTATCCCTTTATCCAACGAATCGTCTGCTTGAGCCCCCATAATACACAAATTCAAAAGTTTCAACAGAACTATATCATGTGACCCCCCCCCCCCCCCCCCCGCCTCACTGGAACGAGCTTGTTGAGCTCTGTAACCCCCTCATTGGAATGAGCTCATTGAGTCATTCCAACGAGGGGTCACATGATATAGTTTTGTTGAAATCTTTGGTTAAGATCTGATAAACTAATTTTGATGGTTAAAATCTGCTAAACTAATTTTGAAAGTAATAATTTTGATATCATCTGCGTTGGGTAAAGGTTTTTCGAATTGCATCATCAAGGCGTGCTAATTCGTTCCGACTGTGATGCCTCAAATCTCTATTGTGGTACTTGTGTTCATATATCTGAACAGTTTTCGATATACCGGTATACTGCAGTATTTTTTTTAATACTGATACCGGTCCTCAAATCTCTATTGTGGTACTTGTGTTCATATATCTGAACAGTTTTCGATATACCGGTATACCGCAGTATTTTTTTTAATACTGATACCGGTATTCACTTTTGAATATCGTGCAGGCCTAATCAATGGTGCTAAACTGCTCCTATCACAGATCGAACACATCCTAGAGTTATTTTTTCTCTGGCAATGGTTGTTAGCGATCATGCTTTGAAGTTTACCTTGTAAATTTGATCATGGCAAACAGACTGAGATAGAAAAATGACATTTTTTGGATGTTTTTTTTTTTTAAATAAAACAGGTTTGGAGAATTTTTTTCACTTCTAACGATGACAGGAATTACAATAGAGATAAACATCTCTTGTTTTGTTAGACATTCGGGAATTTGAGTACGGAGAACCATTTGTTAACTCGCCTAGGGTTGCACGGTATATCAATAAACCAATATAAACCTGTATTCAAACCAATATCGATTGAATACCGGTGTAATTACAAAAATATCGGTTTATTGTCATTATTTATTTACCCACAATTTAATTTTCAAGATGTCTCGAGTTTTTTAACTGTAGCCCCGAATGAATAATATTATCCTTTTATCCAAGGAATCGTCTGCCTGTGCCCTCGTAATATACAAATTCTGCAGTTGAAAAAAAATTTTTCAAAAATTTCAACAAAACTATATCATGTGACCCCTTGTTGGAATGAGCTCATTCCAATGAGGTTTCACGTGATATAGTTTTGTTGAAACCTTTGGGAAAAATCTGCTAAACTAATTTTGAAAATAATAAATTTTGATATCGTCTGCGTTGGGTAAAGGTTTTTCAAACCGCATCATAAAGGCATGTTAATTCGTTCTGACTGTGATGCATCCAGTCTCGATTGTGGTACTTGTGTTCATATATCTGAACAGTTTTCGATATACTGGTATACCGCGGTATTTTTTGGAATACCGATACCGGTATTCAGTTTTGAATATCGTGCAGCCCTAAACTCGCCCTGAACAAATGGTTTTCCATAGTTATATTCCCGAATGTCAAACTCAACAAGAGATATTTATCTCCTAATTCTTCAGAAAGTGATTAATGATAGTGAGGTGCTGGAAAATTAAAAACTTTCAAGAAATGGTGTTTTGCATTGTCAATTTACAACAACAACGCCCCCCCCCCCAACCCCCCCCCCCCCCCCCATCACCAAATTGACAGCAGGTGAGACAGTTTTCTATATGTGGCCAAGAGCAATCCAGTATGATAAAGATGTATATATTTATTTAATTATTGGTGTTTAACTCTTAATGGCTTATTTCCGACTTGGATAACTTTTTACTAAAACAGAACAAGTGCCCCAACATGCTGTATCTGGATTAACTCCCACGTTATATTTAAGTACCAGTGGATGTTATTTTAGGTAAGTTTTGGCTGCCTAGATAGGCAGCCAAGACTTGCCTAAAAACAACTGCAAAGCCACAGGATGTAGACTTGTCAAAGTGTAGTAAAACTGTATAAAAAATCTCCTGGCCCTTAAGGGTTAACCCTTTACCTAACTAATCAGCCACATCCGCCTTTGAAATTTCAAATTTAGGAGCTGTAAAAAAATATATTTGACAAAAATTGTCCACAAAACCATATCATGTGACCCCCTCATTAGGATGAGCTCGTCAAGCTCATTCCAATGAGGGGTCAAATGATATGTTTTTGTTGACATTTTTTTTTTAATTTTAAAAACAATAATGAAAATAACAAATTTTGATATCGTGTTCATTGGGTAAAGGGTTAAAGTCACATGTTTCTGCACAATTGCTAAACGTGACCGTAACATGGAGATAAAGTCAAGTTAACTTCCACCCCAAGCATTGGTGACTAGGTCCTATTTTCACAGTAAATAAGCACTGCTTCACTTCTTGGAGATCCCATGGGGATAGAGATGGAACACATTGAAAATTTTAACCATTAAATTATCAACATACCAGCATCTCTTGATGAAGAACTTTACCAGGTTCATTAAAACTCCCATCCGACATGCGAACTTGATCACTCATCAGCCACTTGAATGCTTCAATACACAAATCTCTATCGATGATACTGGCATCCACAAACATTGCATGTTCAAACGATTTCATGACAAATGCAGTCAACCTACAAAAATAAGAGTTTTTCTACAAACTGGAATGTATTCAAGAAATTGCACAGAACAAGATTAGGAAGAGAGCTTTTTATTACATGCCTGTTCTATAAAATCCTCATCTACAGCAACACTAGACCATGTGGAAGATAAAAATCTGTTCTGCGCATATGTGTAGAACGGAAAACATTGACAGACTATTTTTATATAGAAGCGAAATTTCAAAGGAATTTTATACAAATTGTGCAACCCAATTACACTTTGAATCAATTGTAATAGCTGAAAAATCCTCCCCTTAGTTCCAATGTGTTCTATGTTCCAGTAGGCACAAAGAACATGTTGGCACTCAGGGGACGAAATAGTAACACAGGTTCCCCTCACAAATTTGTTTGCCGGTAAAATGTGTTCTTTTTGTTGATAGTTGTCAAATGAACTGCTGAGTGTCCTTCTAATAAATGTTTTTATAGATGTGAAGGTGTATAATAAACACAGAATGACACATGCGTGTGAATGAGCTAATTGATATGGCATTTGTGCCATCGCAGAAGGTTGAAACTCGAGGGCCTTTGGCCTCTCGTTTTGGCTTTCCGCTCTGTCACCTGTGCCATATTGATTAACTCATTCACACGCATGTGTAGTTCTGTGTATGGGTGCTCAGGCATTTTAGTGTGGAATGGGTGTTCTGGCAAGAGCCCCATCCTAAATTGAAACAATTTTGGACAAACTGGAGATTGTACATCAACATGGGAGGCCCCCAGTGACATCAGAAGCATTACAGGTCTGGTTAGGACCTGTATGCATGTCTCCATGGTATAGCAATGAACAGCTGATTAATATTCAAGTTCAAAGCTCATAATGACAGTATTGAGTGTAAACGAAAATGAAAAAATTTAAAGTAATTTATATATTTTTTATACTTACCAATGGCCCAGACTTAGCTGGTGCAAACTCTTAAATATTCAGGGACAAACCCAAATTTTGCCCCCCAAATCCCCCCAATTTGCATCCAAAACCCAAAAACTAATGTCCTATATGGTCCTCCATACTTTTGTCTATTGTGCATGCACAGTGTCAAGGAAGTACCAAAACTGGCACCAAGCCTCATTCTTACAACCAGTGCCTGCTAAATGCATATAAACAGCGGGGAGGTATGAGTTCCCAACTCATGGGAGGGTTATCCCCGTTTGGGCCATTGGTAAGTATTAAAAAATATATAAATTACTTTAAATTTTTCCATATTTTTATACTGTAAACCAATGGCCCAGACTTAGCTAAATAGTAAAAAGGCTGGAGGGCCATGGACATAAAGGAAAATCCAATAAGCTCAATTATATATACAGGAATATCCCCTCAAGGAGAAAAGGAGAGAAAGGATTTACATATGTCTTTCTTATTTATGAAATTTCGTGACGATTGGACAAGAACTACGGGATGTAGCCTGTGCTAAAGGAATATGTGAACAGACTAACAGACTTCCACACGCTTGATGGCAATAGCTTATCTTGACTTTGTAAAGTTAAAAATTTGTTACTTGTGAATATCCTCTTCATAACTGTCCATCACCATTATTACCTAAGATCATTCAAATCCAACATGCAATGACCAAGGTGCAGAGGTCTAAAGTTGTTACGGATGGACGGACGATTGATGAAAAAAGTAAAAAAGAACCCATAATTCTAGAAATGAAAGTGTCAATGACACTGTAGCTTAACTTGTCTGTGTGTTGTGTTTGATGAAAAGGATAATGTTCAATGTTTATGAAAGGATTATGAAATAAGACAAGAATTGTGATAATTGGGAATATGTTCATTTCTGTTCCCTGTATGCTATGTTTTTAATAAAAATAATATGAGGTGTACACTGTACTAAAGAGGTTAATATGACCTCACAGTTAATGTATGTGGAGCTCACAGTAAACGTATGTCAACGAAAGTTACCAAGTTACAGTAAAATTATTCCAAAACGAGTAATCCTATCAAGTTATATTGACATCCCTTCATAAATATGGCCTATACTGTGTTAAAGGTTTTCAGGCTTCAGGCCTGTGTAGCCATGACGGTTGACCTTCACAAATACAACCTGTAGTCTGCACTAAAGTTTTTCGGGTTTTGGGCTCGGGAAGCCATCATGGTTGAATGGTCACGACCAAAAGGGGATGTTGTCATCTGAGCATCATCTGGAGTGATACTACGAAGTTACAACGAAATCCCTTCATAAATATGACCTGTAGTCTGTGCTCAAGGTTTTTGGGCTTCACAGTTGACCAATCATGACCAAAAGGAGATGTCATCATCTAGGCATTATATGGAGTCAACCTAACAAGTTACAATGAAATCCTTCCATAAATACGACCTATAGACAATGTTAAAGGTTTTTGGGCTTGGGCAGCCATCAAGGCTAAATGACTGTGACCAAAAGGGGACGTTCTCACCTAGACCTTATATGAAGTCAACCTACCAAGTTACAATTAAAATCCCTTCATAAATATGACCTGCAAACTGTGCTAAAGGTTTTCGGGCGTCGGGTTCGGGCAGCCATCATGGTTGAATGATCGCAACCAAAGGGGGAATTCTCATCTGGGCATCATTTGGAGTGATCCTACGAAGTTACAATGAAATCCCTTCATAAATATGACTTGCAAACTGTGCTCAAGGTTTTCAGGCTTTGGGCACCTGTAGCCGTCACAGTTGACCAATCATAACCAAAAGGGGATGCCATCATCTAAGCATTATATGGAGTCAACCTAACAAGTTACAACAAAATCCTTTTTGGGCTCGGGCAGCCATCAAGGCTGAATGAACGCGACCAAAAGGGGACGTTCTCATCTAGACATTATTTGGAGTCATCCTACCGAGTTACAATGAAATCCCTTCATAAATATGACCTGTAGACTGTGCTAAAGGTTTTTGGGCTTCGGGCCCCTGTAACCATCACAGTTGCCCAATCACATCCAAAAGGGGGCGTTCTCGTCTAGACATTATATGAAGTCAACCTACCAAGTTACAATGAAATCCCTCCATAAATATGACCTGTAGACTGTGCTAAAGGTTTTCGGGTTTTGGGCTCGTGCAGTCGTCACGGTTGACAGATCGTGACCAAATGGGGAAATTCTCATCTCAACATCATCTGGAGTCATCCTACCAAGTTACAATGAAATCCCTCCATATTAAATATGACCTGCAGACTGTGCTAAAGATTTTTGGGTTTCAGGCTTGGGCAGCCAACTCGGTTGACAGATCATGACCAAAAGGGGACGTTCTCATTTAGGCATTATACAGAGGCATCCTACCAAGTTACAATGAAATCCCTTCATAAATACAACCTGTAGACTGTGCTAATGGTTTTTGGGTTATGGGCTCGGGGCAGCCATACCGGTTGACCGATCGCAACCAAAAGGGGACGTTCTCATCTAGACATGACCCCAAACCTGCATATGAAATTTTGTGACGATCAGAGAATAACTATGGGATAGAGCCTGTGCTAAAGGAAAATGTGAACAGACTCACAGACTTCCGCACACATGATGGCAATAGCTCATCTTGACTTTGTCAAGTTAAACTAAAAACAATTGGACAAAATCCATTATTCGTAATTATCCATTCCTCCATGATGGTCCATCAATGTTTCAAAGATCATTCAAATCAGACATGCACTGTAAGGAGATACAGAGGTCTAAAGTTGTTACAGAGGGATGGATGGACGAATGGACATCCCTCAATGGTAGATCCCCAGCAAAACTTTGTTTTGGTGGAAGATAATAATGAACACATGAATTTCTGTCAGGTTTGATAGCTATAACACAGTAACAAATCACAAAAAACACTAAAACCATAAAACCCAAGTTCATTAGTTACACATCAGCATTTTATGGTTATTATCAAGCCTGAAAATAATTTTCAGTGCGTTTCCAGACAAAATGTCAGACACCAAATGAATCATGTCTGTCATTTAAGAATGATATCTGACATATTACAAAATGGAGTTTGAGACTTCGAAATAGTATGTTTTGGGTGTACATGTACCTTCATCTTAAAGATGCTCAGAATTCATCCAACCATACCTTGTTTGGCAGGGCTCATTGAGCCCTGCCAAACAAGGTATGACTGGTTTAATTCTGAATTGGAACTGAATTTCCCTTCAGACATAATTTAGATACATGTACCGTACGTGGAGAGTGTATTATCACTAAATCTCCCGCAGAGTGGAGATTCCACCCAAGCAATAATTGCAGATTTGTTGCAAAGCATAACCAGCACCAGCAAAGTTTCAGACAATGGACCTCCGGGTTAAACCCGGAGGTCCATTGGCTGAAACATTGCTTGTGTTTTTTGTCGATATGTACAAAATTTTAAAGTTATAGCCTGGGCGTAACTCCACTCCGTGGGTGATTTAGTTACAATCCACTCTCCACGTATTGTATGGCTATATTGGATCGTACTCCTTCACATGCCATTAATACTGATGAGCTGTACCAACACTTTCTTCACACTTCCCAACATGCCAGGACCAGAAATCACAATCATCATTAATTTTAGGCTTCCTAGTTATGTACATGATTTCCAGCATGCATGATGCTCTGATTACTGAACTTCATTGATAATTTTGGCATCAGACATTTTGACTGATGATTTCAAACCTCAGTTTGACATTGGCCTTTTTGCACCTCACATTGTCCTTGTCTGACCACTTATTTTCTGGTATGGTTATTATATTCATTTCCATCTTCAAAACAGAAGTGAGTAGATTTTGTTCTCATTACATGTACATTGCATACAAAACCGCACTTGTTATTACCCCGTCATTTGTGTAGAAACGACTGGGTATGAAAAGCTGTTTTAGTGCGGTCACTTGAGAAGGATTACATAACCAATTAATGTTTCGCGAGAAAAATCTTTCAGAGACTGTTCTTGATTAGCAATTATATTGTTCAGTCAGAAAATTTCTAAAACCCACATTTAATAAAATATTCAGATACAAATGCCATATCTTTCATTTCCAGAACTTTGTACTGCGGTTTAATATAGGAATTGAAAAAATCTGTTCGTTAATTCGTGAGATTTTCTATTTGTTTTCATATTAAAATAAAATTTTCGCTGATATATGATTTGGATTCCCCCCTGATTTTGTTCCCCGGTCTCCAATGACTTCAGAATATTTCATGCAATGTATATCCAATTGATGGAAGAGCCACACTGTTGCATGTGATCGGAGAAATTCTCATTTTTGGGATCAAATTCACACACAAAATAACGGGATTTACCGAACCGATTTTCACCTTTAAAGATTTTATTTGATACACAAAATCCCCAAACAAAATGTATCAGGTACAAAAAAAAGATTCAGTAAACAGAAATTAATATGTTAATTTGCAAATCTTTTCCCAATACAGTCCAATCAACACTGATTAATGAGTGGACGTCTGACATTATGTAATTACACATAACACACTCAGTCGATTTTTGGATAATTTTTTTGTATGGAGTGTACACATAATGTGAGGGCATTTCGTCCAGCCATCCACCCATACATTTTCACTGAGGGCATTTTACCCTAAGTGCATTTTTGTCATAAATATATGTGACAAGGCATGAAAGGAAGGAATATTGTAAGATATACTGGTTATTACCACAAGTGGGTTTCCGAGATGCAGGCTTGGAAATGAGATGGGTGCGAGTGCAATACTCCCGTCAGCACCCGTGTTTTCTATTTTACGGGAGTTAAATAATGCACTCGTTGAAAAATATTGTGGAGCACAAATGTATTATGAGGGCATATAAATGTGTGTTGTTTTGAGAAAGCAGTACTCTGTAGCCAGAGGCAAGTTACTGTCATCATTCAGCAATTCCTTATACATTTACCCCCTTGAACCCAATCGGCTGCTTTTCTGGCCAGGAACATGATAAATTATATAGTCATTAAATAGGATGGCTGTTCAGTAAATGTGTGGGGTAGAGCAATCAACATTTTCAACGTGCAGCCTTGAGGCTACACTTTGAAAATATTGATTGGTCTATCCCAAATAATGAATATGGACTCTTCCAATTGCTTCCATTGAACTGGCATGGAAGCTACCACTAGAGTTCAAAAGGTTAAGGTTTCTACTGTTTGGTGACCGTATGCCCTCAAAAATTCATGTACTAACATTTTATGGGTGCAATTTACTCCTGTCTCAGAATTTACAGGAGCTTAAAACTGCACCCGTCAATTTGTTCATTTCCAGAACTGGAGATGGTGTATTTAAGTTATTAATCTCATCTCTGGAACATATATGGACTCACCCTAACGAACTCATCAATATATGCCCAGAGATGAGACTTCGACTTCAATACTCCAACTTGGAAACCAACATGGGTGGTGAGAACCTATATATACAGTAGAACCCTGTTAATTGAATAGCCTCTTTGTCAGTGAAAATTATTCAATTAACAGGAGTATTCAATTAAGAAGGATTTGTCACTGTGCAGCATTCTAGAGATAAACTGAGCATTTATTCTATTATATCATATTTGACAGAGCTCATGGAGTTCTGTCAAACAAGATATAATAGACTACATGCCAGTAATGGATGTTCTGAGGCCATATATGTCTATAAACAAGGAGAATTTGGTCATTTTCAGGGTATTTCCATGACATAGTGCAAGATTTTTTTATTCAATTAACAGGAGTTTACTCTATAACCCATATGCATTCAACAGGGCAAATTTGCACTGAAAGTATGGTAAATGGTTTGGTGTTTGAAAATTATATTCAATTAACAGGGTTATTCAATTAACCCTTTACCCAACAAATCGACCACATCCACCCATGTAATGTGCAAATTCAGCAGCTGAAAAAAATACTTTTTTTCAAATAATTTCAACAAAACCATACCACATGTCCCCTCTTTGGAACGAGCTCGTCAAGCTCATTCCAATGAAGGGTCACATGATATGGTTTTGTAGCAATTTTTTGAAAAATTTTAAAAAATGATATTTAAAATAATAAATTTTGATATCGTCTGCATTGTGTAAAGGGTCAAGAGATATACAGTTAAGAGGGCTTCACTGTATTCTAGAGATAAACTGAGCATGTTATTAGATTATATCTTGTCTGACAAGAGCTCAAAGAGAGTCGGTCAAACAAGTTACATACATATTATCACCATTAAGTGTTGACCGAGAAACTTTTATCAAGCCGAGATGGTGTTCATGTTTTGTATCACGGTGAGCCCTTTAAGGTGAGTCATGAGATGTAATAGAAACACCATAAAGGCCTGATAAAAGTTTCTTGATCAGCACACAGTGGTGTTGACAAATTTATCTCCCCATCTCGGAAACCCACTTATTATTTATTTATTGGTGTTTAACTGGTAGAGTGCTAAATTATTTTTGGTCCTTAAAATTTGTTTGTGCATCTTTGCCTTGTAACAATTTATGGGAGAGTGCCAGTGGGCACTCTCCCATAAATTGAAACAAGGCAAATCCCAACAGATAAAATAATATCACTTCAAAGATAATATGAAGCACACCCCAGAATATGGAGCCTTTAAACTGCAGTACCAGCACTTCAGAATAAAGCCCAAATATGGGCTTCCAGCATTCTACCAGTTAAGGTCACATATTTTTGCACAATCGCTTATCATGACCACAACATGGGTATCAACTCATGACCAGGGATGAGCATTAATAAGCCATGTTGCCCATCTTAGAGAGGGTTTGCACCTCCCAAGCATTGGTGACTGGGTCCTATTTTACCAGTAAAACAGAGCCTGTTTACCGCAGTGAACAACAGGCACTGCTTCACTTCCCGGAGTTCCTGTGGGGACAGAAACCCATTTGGTGGTAATAACCAATTTATTTAGTACTACAGTAGAGCCCACTTAATTGTATATCTCTTAATTGAATAACCCTGTTAAATGAATATAATTTCTAAACACCAAACTATTTAACATATGTCAGTCCGAACTGTAAATATTAAAACTTAGGAACAGATTTGAATAAAAGCAACACAAATCAGTATGTATTATCATTTGACAATCACCAAATACCCACTGTTAGAGACCTATTTCACCTAAGTGCATCTAATAAAGGCATTTATTCTATTATATCTTGTTTGACAGAGCTCCATGAGCTCTGTCAAACAAGATATACTAGAATAAATGCTCAATTTATCTCTAGAATACAGGAAAATGACAAAATCCCTTTAATTGAAAACGCCTGTTAATTGAACTTAGTGCATTTCAGGCAAATGTCTTTGAAAATCTTCTTCTCAAGATCCAGCAGGCAGAATCTTCTGATATTGGGTATGCACCATGCTTAGGGGGGTGAGATTCAAGTTTGTTCAAGCCAAGTCCCTGGATTCATATTTGGGCTCACTGTGGTAGCCCGAATTATAACTTAGTTCAGAATGAGGAATTTTCTTTAAAAATCTTCTTCAGATCCAGCAGTCGGAATGTTTTGATATTTGGTATGTAGCATCCTTAGGGGGTGAGATTCAAGTTTGTTCAAGCCATGTCCCTAGGTCCATATTTGGACTCACTGTGGGAGCTCGAGTTGTAACTTAGTTCAAAATGAGGACTTTTCTTTAAAAATCTTCTTCTTCAGCCATGTCCCTAGGTCCATATTTGGACTCACTGTGGGAGCTCGATTTGTAACTTAGTTCAAAATGAGGACTTTTCTTTAAAAATCTTCTTCTTCAGATCCAGCAGTCGGAATGTTTTGATATTTGGTGTGCAGCATCCTTAGGGGGGTGAGATTCAAGTTTGTTAAAGCCAAGTCCCTGGGTTCATATATGGGCTCCCTGTGGGAGCCTGAATTATAACTTAGTTCAATTTGAGGAATATTCTTTAAAAATCCTTTTTTTTTAGATCCACTGGTCAGAATCTTTGGATATTTGGTATAAGCTTTTCTTAGGAGGAGCAGATGCAACTTGTTGAAATCAATTCTCTGGGTTGATATAAATTTAGGCTACCATGTCAGGTGAGCGCCCTCAGGCCCCTTGGGGCCTCTTGTTTAAAAAAAATATTCCTTTCGAAAAGTTTCTACAAAACCATATCTTGTGACTCCCTTCCCCTTCCTCCACATTGGAATAAGCTCATCATGCCCTTTCCAATGAGGTGGTCACATGATATGGTTTTGTTGCACATTTTTAAAAAATGCAAAAAATTATTTAATTTAATAAAAATTTGATGTGTACATTGCTAAAGGATTAAATTCAGAATGATGAGGCAATTAAAACAAAATTCTTGTTTCTCAGGCACCTCCTTCATCATTTAAAATCTGCCACATCACTTTTTTAGCCTGGAAATCTCTTCGCTGATATGGTGGAGACCATTTAATTGAATATCTTTTAATTAAATGTCCCTGTTAATTTGATTAAATTGACTTTCATGCACCATGCCATTTACCACTATAATTTCTGGAGAAATTTTAACTGTTAATTTCATATAGGTTTTAGACTAAACTCCTGTTAAAGGAATGAAATCTTGTAAAAGAACTACTCAAACACATATTGAATTCCTCACACTTATTGAATTCCTATAGTACGTGGAGAGTGTATTATCACTAAATCACCTGCAGAGTGGAGATTCCACCTGAGCAATAATTGCAAATTTGTTGCAAAGCATAACCAGCACCAGCACCAGCAAAGTTTCAGCCAATGGACCTCCGGGTTAAACCCGGAGGTCCATTGGCTGAAACATTGCTTGTGTTTTTTGTCGATATGTACAAAATTTGAAATTTACAGCTTGGGTGATAACTCCACTCCGTGGGTGATTTAGTTACAATCCACTCTCCACGTACTGTACCTATACTTATAGACATTTTTGATCTCAATAGTTCTAATATTGGCATTTAATCTATTTTATATTACAATCAGTGGAAATGGTTCGCATCACATGATGTGTTCCAATTCTGTATCATATAGACGACTCATTCTGATTCCGCATGATGTAGACAACTTGTTTCCAGGAATGCGACAGGCTATCATAACAGGCACATGAATACATTCTATGTACGTTTCAGTGATCGAATCAGTTGACCGCTTACAAACAAAACAAAATTCCTGACAGAAAGCGACAGAACTATTAATAGACAATGACCCTACCCCAACAATAAATAGAAACTGCACAAATCAGTATTACACACTCGTAAATTCAAGCATATCTTCATAGGAAGGGAGACTGAGCATGAACAATTTGACAGCACAACTTTGAATATGTGGTGACAGCATTACTCATTGTTTGTTAGAGTGCACAACAATATAGTTCCATAAAATGTTGGGTTTTTTTTTTTTAACTTTTTCCCGCTCAACATTATGTCCTAAAACTGTATTAATAATTTAAGATTTAATCTGTTTATGTGATAGAATTGTTAGATAAATGAATTATCATGATAGTGTGCCTGTCCTGTGATTTGCATTAGATTCTCGGTGGTGGCCAAAAATGGGACCATAACTTGACAGAAAAGCCGGCTCATTGAGATCCCATTCTGGACACCACCTCAAATCTTATACAAATCACAGGACATGCACATTATCATGATAATCTGCATTTATCACACACCGTAATTAATGAGAGCATGTGCGATCGTTCAATTCAGAATGAGAATGTTTTTAGCTGCAGTCATAGAAAATTGATTACACATGTCGAGGTCACCCTTTTGTTAACTGGTAGAGTGCTGGAAGCCCTATTTTGGGCTTTACTAATAGTGACAGGCAATAACTGTCTGTAGCTACATTTTGCCCGAGGAAGCCTTTATTGTCCCTGATATGAGTCAGATTTTTTTATACAATACTTTGCTCTCTGACATTTAATTGGATAGTGCCTATAAGGCACTATCCAGTTAAATGTAATTGAGCAGTATATGATGAGCTTTGATTTGTTGTCAGAAAAAAACTCAGCACTTTACCAGTTAACAGTAATTACATGACAAATAAATCACCATAAATTAGACAACTGGTAGATCATTTTTTGCCATGCTGATATTTTTATATAGGCCTACCGTATTTACTCTATGTATTGGGACAGCTAAAAATAAATATTTTCACATATGTCCCACTTCTTAGAAAATGGGGAAAAAACACAACCTGGTCTTGTTTTGATGCTGAAGTAAGTTGTGTGTGATTCGTTTTCCATCACTATATACGAAAATCGCCATCCAATTTTTTTTTAGATTTTCATTTTTTGCTTCCAAAACATAGCTTATGCCCCTCATTAGAACGAGTGCATTGAGCCCGTTTTGGAAGCAAAAAATGAAAATTTTTAGTTACACAAGAATTCTTTTTATGAGTGTCATCTGCCACTAGCGTTCAGTAAAGGGTTGAAGACTATCACAATGTAATATTAAATAGTCTTCCTCATGTCAGTCCGAACTGTAAATATTAAAACTTAGGAAGAGATTTGAATAAAAGCAACACAAATCAGTATGTATTATCAATTTTTTATTGTTTAAAAAGGAAACTTAAACACAAACTTAGCTTTAATATTGAGCATTTTGCACCGTTTTCAGGTGACTGGGCCAACTGGAAACAAGTCTCCTGAGTGTCCCAAACATTGGAGCATAAAAAAAAAATATTTTTCTGGAAAAAATGTGTGTCCAAAGTTATAGAAAGTCCCAATATATAGAGTAAATACGGTACCATGTTTTAAAGCGGAAAAATAAAACTCAAACACACAGCTGAAACACTACTATAAACATCAACGGTTGTACAGTGGAACCCTGTGAATAGAATAGCTACTTTGCCAGTGAGAATTATTCAATTAACAGGCGTTTTCAATTAAAGGGATTTTGTCATTTTCCTGTATTCTAGAGATAAATTGAGCATTTATTCTAGTATATCTTGTTTGACAGAGCTCATGGAGCTCTGTCAAACAAGATATAATAGAATAAATGCCTTTATTAGATGCACTTAGGTGAAATAGGTCTCTAACAGTGGGTATTTGGTGATTGTCAAATGATAATACATACTGATTTGTGTTGCTTTTATTCAAATCTGTTCCTAAGTTTTAATATTTACAGTTCGGACTGACATGAGGAAGACTATTTAATATTACATTGTGATAGTCTTCAACCCTTTACTGAACGCTAGTGGCAGATGACACTCATAAAAAGAATTCTTGTGTAACTAAAAATTTTCATTTTTTGCTTCCAAAACATAGCTTATGACCCCTCATTAGAACGGGCTCAATGCACTCGTTCTAATGAGGGGCATAAGCTATGTTTTGGAAGCAAAAAATGAAAATCTAAAAAAAAATTGGATGGCGATTTTCGTATATAGTGATGGAAAACGAATCACACACAACTTACTTCAGCATCAAAACAAGACCAGGTTGTGTTTTTTCCCCATTTTCTAAGAAGTGGGACATATGTGAAAATATTTATTTTTAGCTGTCCCAATACATAGAGTAAATACGGTAGGCCTATATAAAAATATCAGCATGGCAAAAAATGATCTACCAGTTGTCTAATTTATGGTGATTTATTTGTCATGTAATTACTGTTAACTGGTAAAGTGCTGAGTTTTTTTCTGACAACAAATCAAAGCTCATCATATACTGCTCAATTACATTTAACTGGATAGTGCCTTATAGGCACTATCCAATTAAATGTCAGAGAGCAAAGTATTGTATAAAAAAATCTGACTCATATCAGGGACAATAAAGGCTTCCTCAGGCAAAATGTAGCTACAGACAGTTATTGCCTGTCACTATTAGTAAAGCCCAAAATAGGGCTTCCAGCACTCTACCAGTTAACAAAAGGGTGACCTCGACATGTGTAATCAATTTTCTATGACTGCAGCTAAAAACATTCTCATTCTGAATTGAACGATCGCACATGCTCTCATTAATTACGGTGTGTGATAAATGCAGATTATCATGATAATGTGCATGTCCTGTGATTTGTATAAGATTTGAGGTGGTGTCCAGAATGGGATCTCAATGAGCCGGCTTTTCTGTCAAGTTATGGTCCCATTTTTGGCCACCACCGAGAATCTAATGCAAATCACAGGACAGGCACACTATCATGATAATTCATTTATCTAACAATTCTATCACATAAACAGATTAAATCTTAAATTATTAATACAGTTTTAGGACATAATGTTGAGCGGGAAAAAGTTAAAAAAAAAAAACCCAACATTTTATGGAACTATATTGTTGTGCACTCTAACAAACAATGAGTAATGCTGTCACCACATATTCAAAGTTGTGCTGTCAAATTGTTCATGCTCAGTCTCCCTTCCTATGAAGATATGCTTGAATTTACGAGTGTGTAATACTGATTTGTGCAGTTTCTATTTATTGTTGGGGTAGGGTCATTGTCTATTAATAGTTCTGTCGCTTTCTGTCAGGAATTTTGTTTTGTTTGTAAGCGGTCAACTGATTCGATCACTGAAACGTACATAGAATGTATTCATGTGCCTGTTATGATAGCCTGTCGCATTCCTGGAAACAAGTTGTCTACATCATGCGGAATCAGAATGAGTCGTCTATATGATACAGAATTGGAACACATCATGTGATGCGAACCATTTCCACTGATTGTAATATAAAATAGATTAAATGCCAATATTAGAACTATTGAGATCAAAAATGTCTATAAGTATAGGTACAGTACGTGGAGAGTGGATTGTAACTAAATCACCCACGGAGTGGAGTTATCACCCAAGCTGTAAATTTCAAATTTTGTACATATCGACAAAAAACACAAGCAATGTTTCAGCCAATGGACCTCCGGGTTTAACCCGGAGGTCCATTGGCTGAAACTTTGCTGGTGCTGGTGCTGGTTATGCTTTGCAACAAATTTGCAATTATTGCTCAGGTGGAATCTCCACTCTGCAGGTGATTTAGTGATAATACACTCTCCACGTACTATAGGAATTCAATAAGTGTGAGGAATTCAATATGTGTTTGAGTAGTTCTTTTACAAGATTTCATTCCTTTAACAGGAGTTTAGTCTAAAACCTATATGAAATTAACAGTTAAAATTTCTCCAGAAATTATAGTGGTAAATGGCATGGTGCTTGAAAGTCAATTTAATCAAATTAACAGGGACATTTAATTAAAAGATATTCAATTAAATGGTCTCCACCATATCAGCGAAGAGATTTCCAGGCTAAAAAAGTGATGTGGCAGATTTTAAATGATGAAGGAGGTGCCTGAGAAACAAGAATTTTGTTTTAATTGCCTCATCATTCTGAATTTAATCCTTTAGCAATGTACACATCAAATTTTTATTAAATTAAATAATTTTTTGCATTTTTTAAAAATGTGCAACAAAACCATATCATGTGACCACCTCATTGGAAAGGGCATGATGAGCTTATTCCAATGTGGAGGAAGGGGAAGGGAGTCACAAGATATGGTTTTGTAGAAACTTTTCGAAAGGAATATTTTTTTTTAAACAAGAGGCCCCAAGGGGCCTGAGGGCGCTCACCTGACATGGTAGCCTAAATTTATATCAACCCAGAGAATTGATTTCAACAAGTTGCATCTGCTCCTCCTAAGAAAAGCTTATACCAAATATCCAAAGATTCTGACCAGTGGATCTAAAAAAAAAGGATTTTTAAAGAATATTCCTCAAATTGAACTAAGTTATAATTCAGGCTCCCACAGGGAGCCCATATATGAACCCAGGGACTTGGCTTTAACAAACTTGAATCTCACCCCCCTAAGGATGCTGCACACCAAATATCAAAACATTCCGACTGCTGGATCTGAAGAAGAAGATTTTTAAAGAAAAGTCCTCATTTTGAACTAAGTTACAAATCGAGCTCCCACAGTGAGTCCAAATATGGACCTAGGGACATGGCTGAAGAAGAAGATTTTTAAAGAAAAGTCCTCATTTTGAACTAAGTTACAACTCGAGCTCCCACAGTGAGTCCAAATATGGACCTAGGGACATGGCTTGAACAAACTTGAATCTCACCCCCTAAGGATGCTACATACCAAATATCAAAACATTCCGACTGCTGGATCTGAAGAAGATTTTTAAAGAAAATTCCTCATTCTGAACTAAGTTATAATTCGGGCTACCACAGTGAGCCCAAATATGAACCCAGGGACTTGGCTTGAACAAACTTGAATCTCACCCCCCTAAGCATGGTGCATACCCAATATCAGAAGATTCTGCCTGCTGGATCTTGAGAAGAAGATTTTCAAAGACATTTGCCTGAAATGCACTAAGTTCAAATTTGGGCTCCTATACTGAGCCCAAATATAAACCTAGGGGGCCGATTTGAACAAACTTGAATCAGATCCACCCCACAATGTTGCATACTAAATATCAAAAGATTCTGCCTGCTGGATCTGGAGAAGAAGATTTTTAAGAAATATGCCTGAAATGCACTAAGTTAAAATTTGGGCTCCTATACGGAGCCCAAATATAAACCCAGGGGGCCAATTTGAACAAACTTGAATCAGATCCACCCCACAATGTTGCATACCAAATATCAAAAGATTCTGCCTGCTGGATCTGGAGAAGAAGATTTTTTAAGAAACTTGCCCGAAATGCACTAAGTGCGAATTCGGGCTTCTATATTAAGCCCAAATATGAATCCAGGGGGCCGATTTGAACAAACTTGAATCAGATCCACCCCGCAATGTTGCATACCAAATATCAAAAGATTCTGCCTGCTGGATCTGGAGAAGAAGATTTTTTAAGAAATTTGCCCGAAATGCACTAAGTTTGAATTCGAGCTTCTATAGTGAGCCCAAATATGAATCCAGGGGGCCGATTTGAACAAACTTGAATCAGATCCACCCTGCAATGTTGCATACCAAATATCAAAAGATTCTGCCTGCTGGATCTGGAGAAGATGATTTTTTAAGAAATTTGTCTGAAATGCACTAAGTTCGAATTCGAGCTTCTACAGTAAGCCCAAATATGAATCTAGGGAGCCGATTTGAACAAATTTGCATCAGATCCATCCCACAATGTTGCATACCAAATACCAAAACATTCTGCCTGCTGGATCTGGAGAAGAAAATTTTTTAAGAAATTTGCATGAAATGCACTACGTTCGAATTCGAGCTTCTATAGTGAGCCCAAATATGAATCTAGGAAGCCGATTTGAACAAACTTGAATCAGATCCATCCCACAATGTTGCATACCAAATATCAAAACATTCTGCCTGCTGGATCTGGAGAAGAAGATTTTTTAATAAATTTGCTTGAAATGCACTAAGTTCAAATTTGGGCTCCTATACTGAGCCCAAATATAAACCCAGAGGGCCGATTTGAACAAACTTGAATCAGATCAACCCCACAATGTTGCTTACCAAATATGAAAAGATTCTGCCTGCTGGATCTGGAGAAGAAGATTTTTTAAGAAATTTGCATGAAATGCACTTAGTTCAAATTCGAGCTTCTCTTGTGAGCCCAAATATGAATCTAGGAAGCCGATTTGAACAAACTTGAATCAGATCAACCCCACAATGTTGCATACCAAATATCAAAAGATTCTGCCTGCTGGATCTGGAGAAGAACATTTTTTAAGAAATTTGCCTAAATGCACTAAGTTCGAAATCGGGCTCCTATACTGAGCCCAAATATGAACCCAGGGGGCCGATTTGAACAAACTTGAATCAGATCCACCCTACAATGTTGCATACCAAATATCAAAAGATTCTGCCTGCTGGATCTGGAGAAGAAGATTTTTTAAGAAATTTGCCTGAAATGCACTAAGTTCGAAATCGGGCTCCTATACTGAGCCCAAATATTAACCCAGGGAGCCGATTTGAACAAACTTGAATCAGATCCACCCCACAATGTTGCTTACCAAATATGAAAAGATTCTGCCTGCTGGATCTGGAGAAGAAGATTTTTTAAGAAATTTGCCTGAAATGCACTAAGTTCGAAATCGGGCTCCTATACTGAGCCCAAATATTAACCCAGGGAGCCGATTTGAACAAACTTGAATCAGATCCACCCCACAATGTTGCTTACCAAATATGAAAAGATTCTGCCTGGTGGATCTGGAGAAGAAGATTTTTTAAAAAATTTGCCTGAAATGCACTAAGTTCGAATTCGGGCTTCTATAGTAAGCCCAAATATGAATCCAAGGGGCCGATTTGAACAAACTTGAATCAGATCTACCCCGCAACGTTGCATACCAAATATCAAAAGATTCTGCCTGCTGGATCTGGAGAAGAAGATTTTTGAAGAAATTTGCCTGAAATGCACTAAGTTCGAATTCGAGCTCCTATAGTGAGCACAAATATGAATCTAGGGAGCCGATTTGAACAAACTTGAATCAGATCCACCCTACAATGTTGCATGCCAAATATCAAAAGATTCTGCCTGCTGGATCTGGAGAAGAAGATTTTCAAATAAATTTGCCTGAAATGCAGTAAGTTCAAATTTGGGCTCCTATACTGAGCCCAAATATAAACCCAGGGGGCCGATTTGAACAAACTTGAATCAGATCCACCCCACAATGTTGCATACCAAATATCAAAAGATTCTGCCTGCTGGATCTGGAGAAGAAGATTTTTTAAGAAATTTTCCTGAAATGCACTAAGTTCGAAATCGGGCTCCTATACTGAGCCCAAATATGAACCCAGGGGGCCGATTTGAACAAACTTGAATCAGATCCACCCTACAATGTTGCATACCAATATCAAAAGATTCTGCCTGCTGGATCTGGAGAAGAAGATCTTTTAATGTTTTTCCCATTGCCTACAGTGTTAAAAAGTGCTGACTCAGCACTTTTTCAAAGTCCCGAAACTGTACCCTATGATAAAACCGATGGCAATTTTTTTTACCAATCCTTTCTGTTGGTCCTAAGGAAGCTGCACACCAAATAAAAATTCTCAATGCCGTGCAGTTTTGGAGATATGGGCGTTTTAAATTTTTTCTATTTTTAGCTCCTGCGGTTCCCACGGGGCTGCGGGAAATTTTTTTTTTTGCATAAATCAAGTACTCATGACCCAATAAGTCCTCACATGAAATTTGGTTCAAATCAGCCTCTCGGTTTGGAAAATAGAAATTTTGGGCGGGGCAAAAAATTTTGCCCCTCCCATAACGACGCCAAGTATAGCCCCACAAACTTCTCTTGAACAATCTGAGTCTACACCTCAAAAGGAAGCTGCACACCATATATCAAGTCTCTGCTACTGCTGGTTCATGAGAAGAAGATTTACAAAGATTTTGGTGCCCCTTGGGGGCGTGGCACCACCCAGGAGGAGGGACAACTTCATTTGAACAAATCTGAATTGGCATTAGGTAATAAACATTTAGCCAACATTTGAATAAAATTGGGCTAGTGGTTTAGGAGGAGAAGTCGATAATGTAAAGTTAACGCCGGACGGACGACAACGGACGACGGATGCCGGACGACGGACAGAAAGTGATTAGTAAAGCTCCCCTTGAGCTTCGCTCAGGTGAGCTAAAAACACAATTGTAAATAATGGAAGTGGATGCAGTCGATTTGTAAGGAAAAGGGTTAAGCATGGCAATACTAAAATCAAGGGAGAACTAGTAAAGTAGCAACTCTTACAAAAAAGAATGATAAGAGAAAATCTATGCAATTGTATAAAAGGTCCATACCAACTACTTCCAGATTTATCACTTTTACCAAAGGCACTAAAAGAACCATTATCATGCTTGTAATTCAATTCCCTTTGATATCCTGCAAAGAGTAAAAGAGTGTTTAACATCTTGCATTATAATGTATTCATATGCTTATTGGGGGGTACAAAGGTCACTTTCAGCATTTATGGTTAAGTACAGTAGCCGTGGACAAGTCGTAGTCCACGCATGGGCAGTGATGTCCACGCACGTGTTTATGAGGTAATAAAAATCCTCATCAGCAAAATTTTAATAAAGCATCGGGTTATAGGTGTCCAAACTCTATATTGTGACTAGGCCAAAGAAAAAAAGTTTGGTTTGGGTTACCCGACGATCCTGTTTTAAGTATGCGACTCCAGAAATTTTATTGGCCTTTCAAAAGTCGCAATCTTTATCTAGCACCATTTACCTGAAAAGCATTGCAAATCGGTACGCATTTTACCGAGTATGTTTCTCCATTGAAACGGAACCTGTGCATTTTGCGATTTTAATTTGTTGTACAGTGGAGCCCACTTAATTGGATATCTCATAATTGTATATCCCTGTTAATTGAATATAATTTCCCAACACAAAACCATTTACCATACCTCCAATACAAATTTGACCAGTTAATTGAATATAGGTTATAGAGTAAACTCCTGTTAATTCAATAAAAAATCTTGTAGCATATCGAGAAATTACCCCGACTCTCCCCAGTTTCCTTTGGTTATAGACCTATTTGGCCTCAGAACATCCAATACATGCATTTAATCTATTGGAGCTCTGTCAAACAAGATATAAGAGAATAAATGCTAAGTTTATCTCTAGAATGCAGGAAAGTGACACCCATCCCTGTTAATTGAATACTCCTGTTAATTGAATAATTTTCATTGGCAAAGTGGCTATTCAATAAACAGGGTTTCGCTGTATTACAGATTTTTGTCTGAACGATGTAAAAAATCTTGGTTTTAATAAAAAAAGAAATGCTCTCTTCCTTGGGCCCAATTTGGCAGCAGTGAATGTCGCCCAAAATAAAATGAGACTGATGATCGCTTCCCTGTTCAAGTTTAATAACAGCACACCTGTCATTCTCACATGTATAAGTTATTCTATTCAAGGACGTCCAGTGCTATGCATTTCCAAAAGGAACAGTTTGCTGAAGTTCTCGGAAAATGAAACATTTGCGTAATTCATGGGAAGGATGTATGCCAGTATCTGTAAAAATTTGCAATATGCAGATAATAAAGTTCAGTTTTTCTATTAAAGAAACCAATACGATTTTCACCCCAAATGCCACCAGAATGCACCACTTGATAGCTCCTTTTAAAAATTAAAACAAAGATACCCCCCCCCCCCACCCTATCAAACTAGAGCCTGCAGAGCTTGGGACAGATGCATCTGTCTCTCACGGTAATTGTTTACTCTAGAGTTTATTGGGATAAACGGAAAATAGGTTTACATCTAAAAGTTTCAATTTTATGCTCTGCCTCACACTTACTTTAATATCTGTCCTGTTTCTATAACTAGCTGGCTTGTTAAGCAGAATAATACCCATTGTTCTGCTTTTTTTCATATTGGGTATGTTGCGTTTCACACATAATCCTCTCAGGTGAAAGAGAGTGCAGAAATAGAAGTCCCAAAGAAAAAACCCTTTGGAGACTGTAAAATTGTTAAAAGACAAAAAGAAAACCAAAGCCTATTCACCAGGTGCCAATTTGTGAGGATACACAAAACCTGGTGAAAATAATCCTACTTTAACTGTCACCTATTGTCTATATTCACTCCAAAACATGTGCAAAAAGTCAATTTCTGAATTTTGAATTAACTTAATCAAAATGCATGTATACTAGTGTGCGGGGAGGCAAGTCATTATACTATAAGAATAATGCTGGGAGGGCAACATTTTGTATCTCTTTGGTAAGTAAGGTGGAGCCCACTTAATTGGATATCTCTTAATTGTATATCCCTGTTAATTGAATATAATTTTCAAACACACAACCATTTACCATACCTTCAGTACAAATTTGATCTGTTAATTGCATATGGGTTGAACAGTAAACTCCTGTTAATTGTATATACATTTTTGTAATATGTCGAAAAAATTACTGTGACACGCACCAAATTCCCCTTATTTATCAACCTTTTTGGCCTCACTACATCCAATACAGGATATAATAGAATAAGTGCTCAGTTTACCTGCAGAACACAGGAAACTGACCAAATCCCTGTTAATTGTATACTCCTGTTAATTGAATAATTTTCACTGGCAAAATGCATATTCAATTAAGAGGATTCTACTGTATTATAAAAAATAAATTTTGGTACAAAAATTCAATTTTTTCTCCACTTACCAAAGTGATACAAACTGCCGAATGAACAATAGGTATGGGGGGTTGTATAATAAATATTGAGACTGATTAATAGTGAAAATAAATCCATAGAAGCATACTAAGGGAATGAAATACCTCTATGACAATAGAGAATATTCAGCATGTCCTGTAGAAAGATGATAACATTGGAAATGATGAAATAATATACATAAAACACATAATACCAAACCAAAACTGGAATACATAGAGAGTAATCGCTTGACTGGATTGGTTACATGAAATAATTCATGAGAGGTGAGGGACGTTGTACAAACATGAGTGCGTGAATGCGCATGAGTGTTTTACAATATAGTCCCTCGCTTCAATTGAATTACTTCACGTAACCAGTCCAGTCAAGCGATTACTCTGTTTATTACTTTTCATTATTATAATTATAATGATAACGACGGCCAAAACTGGCCAGTGCTATTTTAAAAAATCGCGAATTAATTTTCATTATTTTTACCATTTTTGTCTCTAAAACATAGGTTATGACCACTCATTGGAACGAGTTCGTCGTGCTCGTTCCAATGAGGAGTCATAACCTATGTGTTTGAGACAAAAAATAAAAATAATAGTTACCGTATTTACTCTATGTATTGGGACACTCTTTGATTTGGGACACACATTTTTTCCAGAAAACTATATTTTTTTATGCTCCAAAGTTTGGGACATTCAGGAGATTTGCTTCCAGTTGACCCGTCGCTAGTAGCAGACGACACTCATAAAAATAATACTTGAGTAGCTAAAAATTTTCATTTTTTACTTCCAAAACATAGCTTATGATCCCTCATTGGAACGAGCGCAATGCGCGCGTTCCAATGAGGGATCATAAGCTATGTTTTGGAAGCAAAAAATCAAAA
Source organism: Pictodentalium vernedei (assembly GCA_031216915.1). Taxonomy (NCBI): domain Eukaryota; kingdom Metazoa; phylum Mollusca; class Scaphopoda; order Dentaliida; family Dentaliidae; genus Pictodentalium; species Pictodentalium vernedei. Next base: position 633,179,209 of record CM062295.1, on the reverse strand, counting down.
TATAAAAGAAATTGGACGGCGATTTTCGTATATAGTGATGGAAAACAAATCACACACAACTTTATTCAGCATCAAATCAAGACCAGGCTGTGCTCTTTCCCCATTTTCTAAGAATTGGGACACCTGTGAAAATAATTATTTTTAGCTGTCCCAATACATAGAGTAAATATGGTATTTAAGAATTTTTTTTGCAAGTGTCACCTGCTTTTCATGTTAAGTAAAGGGTTAAAAAAACAAAAAAAACAATGAAGTCCCCATTACACCCATGGCAAAGCATCTTCGTTTATGCGCACGGATACATAACCCAATTGTTGATTGCATAATTCACTTGTTAAGTTATCGTTTATAATCAAACCTGGAAATCCCAGTAAATCACACTTTGGAAGGTAATAAAATGGTATACGTGAACACAAAAAAAATAATAAACAAAGTACATGTGTTATTCATGCTCCAACTATTAGGTGTTACGCCAATGAAATAAAGCATGACAGGCTTCATAGTAGAGCTGAAACTGTTAACCGATTTATCGATTAATAAATGATCAACATCTTGATCAATCCAAAAAGTAACTGATTGATTAACCATTACTTTTGAATTACTGTATTATATGCGTTAACAAAAGTATAAACTTGCTCAAAAACAGGCAAACATTGTCACACTGACTCACATCAATTATATGAGACAGAGTAAAGCATGCAAGTTGCTTGCTGACATACTTGTTTACTGGCATGATCATCATACTGTATCAGTGGCTGGAAGTGGTCATTCTTAACCCTTTACCCATAGTGGGTAGCAGACAATACTTGCAAAATGAAAAAAACATAGCTTATGACCCCTCATTGGAATGAGCTCAATGAGCTTGTTCTAATGTGGGGTCATAAGCTATGTTTTTGAGACAAAAATTTAAAACATAATAAATTTGAATGGGGATTTTTGTAAATAGGCCTAGTCGGTTTTGTTTGTTACATTGGGTAAAGGCTTCATGCTGTAAATCATCACTGGTATGGCAATTAATCAGATATCTATTTGGACACGTGATTAATCAGTTAACCAAGGTTAATCCACGTGATTAATTGATCAAGAAAACCCCTTAACCATTTCAGCTCTACTTCATAGTAGCTGTTACTCAATAAGGGAAACAGGCTGGAAACTAACCCCTAGAATGCTAACAAAAAGGACCCAACGAAAAAAGATCTCCAGATTGTTCCTGTAGGTCCCAAAGGTAAAATGAGGCAAAAGCAGTCCGGCTTGTCCAGTAAGCCACTGACATGAGGTCACTAAAAGACACAGAGTTAGCATAAGCCCATGAGGTCACCAGAGCTCAAACTTCATGGGCAGTAATATTATTCGAAATTCTATCTGAAGTAGTCAATTATTCATAAGATAAAAAAGGAAGAAAAAATCTTTTCTCGGCTTTTCTAATTTCACTAGTTCTCTCTACATAAGTCCTAATAGCTTGAACTGGACACAACAAAGGTCTATTGTTAGACTGATCAGAAGGTGGTAAAGCCCAAATAAGAATAGGAGAAGTATCTGGAACCTGATCCTTAGCCAGAAAAGAAGCATTTGTGGTAAAAGTAACAATATTACCCAAACTGTGATAAAAATGAGGGTCCACAGACAAGGCATGTAGTTCACTAAATCTCCTAGCTGAAGCAAATGCCATCAGAAAAGCCGTCTTAAACGTTAGGAACCTTATCTCAACTTGAGACAAGGGCTCAAAAGGAGCCCTAGAAAGACAATGAAGAACCCAAGATAGATCCACTTAGGTTTGATCCTAAGAACCTTAGGCTTTTTAAGGGTGAAATGTTTCACGAGATTCCCTAAAAAAGATCGGTGCCGTTAGAAAGTTTCCTGGCTAATAAGAAAGTTTCTGACAGCATGGAATGATAGTCCTTGATAGTGATAGGCTGAGCAATAGAAGGACTTTTGAAATCAACATTATTACTGAGACTCCAGCGAGTAAACACCTGCCATTTCGCATTGTAAACTAACTCATGGGAAATGCAGAAATGCACTCCATTGCTCTTCTCGAAAAAACTCTCTATTGGAGGTAGGACCAGATAAAAGACAAATGTGAAGGTGTTGTTGTCTCACTGTGCAAGAGAAACAACAAGGCTGGCCCTGAGAGAGAAGATCGTCGCGAAGAGGAAGCCTGACCGGACGATTGAAAAGGAGGGGACGAATCTGATTGACCCAAACATTCTGAGGAGTGAGAGACCATGAGAATGATGAGACATTGAGAGATCCGAATTTTGTTCAGAACACACTGAATGATTGGTGAAGGAGGAAAGGTGAAACTATCTATCCCACTTCCAGTCTAGCGATAGGGCATCAAAATCATTTGTCCCATATAATCAATCAACACAGATGACTGTCCATAAGATCATCATTGACAACTGCACTTGTTATTGTTGAAGTAATTACAATGGATACTAAAAAGTTCCCCTCAAAGCCAATTAGCTTATCCTATTTTTAGACACCCTATTATGCAATCGACTAGTGGAGAGGAGAGAATATTTTAAATGGACTGTACACGTAATGATGAACAAGGAGACACAAAATTGTCTAGTTGCTTGTTTCACCTTATCACAGACTGATGTGGGGAGTGCCCCACCCATCGCAAAGAGCTCTGAACACCTGATAATTCAGGGACCACGCTAATGGGAGTGTCCTGCCCTTGCAGGATAGTTCAACCATTAAGATGATGTCTTCCAAGTCAGAAAATGTCCATAACTCTGTCAAAAAAAATACCAAGCCAACTATCAATCCTAAATGGGCCATAATTCTGTAAAAGAAAAAATGGACCAAGCCCACTATCAATCTCAAAATCTTTTATGTGGTTATAAACTTCTGTATAAAATTTTGTTTCATTTTGTTCAGTCAAACTAAAGTTATTGTCTGCAAACCAATATCAACATGTCTTCTAAGTCAGAAAAGTGGCATAACTCTGTCAAAAATGATCAAACCAAACCCGCTATCAATCCCAACCTGTATTATGTCGTTATAACCTATGTATACAATTTTGTTTCATTTCGTTCACTCAAACTAAAGTTATCGTCAAAACCAATAACAACATGTTTAAGTTGAAAAAGGGTCATAACTCTGCCAAAAAATACCGGATCAAGCCCACTATCAATTCCAACCTGTATTATGTGGGTTTAAATATAGGTATAAATTTTGTTTCTTCATTTCATTCACTCAAACTAAAGTTATCGTCTGTAAACCAATATCAACATGTCTTCAAAGTCAGAAAAAGGGCCATAACTCTGTCAAAAAATACTGGACCAAACCCACTATCATAAAATTTTGTTTCATTTCGTTCACTCAAACTGAAGTTATCGTCAAAACCAATATCAACATGTCTGAGTTGGAAAAGGGCCATCCATGCCACTGCCAAAAGCCCACTATCAATCCTAACCTGTATTACATGGTTATAAACCTATGCATACAATTTTGTTTCTTTTTGTTCAGTCAAACTAAAGTTATCGGCCGAAAACCATTTGTTTTGAATGGATGGACAGATGGATGGACAGACAGATGGACAGGGTGGCAACTATATGTGCTCTGAAATATTTTCAAGGAGCATAATAAAAGTCTCCATTATCAAATATAATTCACTTGTATGAATATTTTTTGTTTTATTTGTAATGATCAGAGCTTCAAAGGCCTGTGAACAGAAAACTGTCATAGCATTAAAAAACTATTTTGAAAAGTGTCAACACATGAGAAAAACAGCTTTAACGTGAAGGTGTGACACTGGGTACCAAACTGGGAGTCTCCAGGTGAAATTGGGAGACTTAAAAGGTCTAAGAAGGGCAATTTACCAAACCAGCCTGGTTGGTTTGGATCTCTTAGTCTAGTGCTAAAGCGATCGCATTGTATACTAGATTTTGACGGCTCATGCATTTATATCTTGATCTGTTACAACCATTATTTTAAATATTTTTTTCTAAAGTTTCGCAAAAAATTTCGCCAAATTATATCATGTGACCCTTCATTGGAACAAGCTCGATGAGCTTGTTCCAATGTATGGTCACATGATATAGTTTTTGTTGAATTTTTTTTTTTTAAAAATAATTATTTTTCTTCAACTGCTCAAATTGTTAATTGTGCAGGCAGAAGTAGCCCATTTGTTAGATTAGGTTTTAAGATAAGCATAAAAGTCCAACATCCCAGTTTTGAAACACTGATGCTGTTGTGCTTCACACAAAAGTCCCAGAGAATGGATATTTGATCACTGAATCAAAATACATGTCATTATTGTTGAAAATGTCTCTGGGATGCTAGAGTCGATTAGTCGACACCCAACAGTCGAGTCGAAGTCAACTAGTCGGCTCCACACTTTCTGCAAACAAGATATACATAGCGATACCACTGCAGGTGAATATTTTTCTTCACTCACTTACGCAGGTTGATGTGTAATAAATTAAATGCCATGGGAATATCTTCATAATAGAAATTTTATTGTATGGAGACAAGTTCAAACTAGAGGTACTGTGAGCAAGCTCACAAAGTGATACCCCCGCGCCTGAAATGTATAAGTTAAATTATCTCCCCTTGGAAATGTCAGAACGGAATTATATTGCTTCAGGCACATATTCATATGGAGTTCTTCCATGGTGTAAAGTTTCATGAAAATTCTTCAAACGGTTTAGGAGGAGTTGCACTTATAAGGATGGACAGACGGACAGATGGACGGACGGATGGATGGGCAGATGGATGGGCAGATGGACGGACAGACAGGGTGATTCCTATATACCCCCCCAAACTTTGTTTGCAGGGGGGTATAATAACTATGTGGATAACAGTATTAGGGCATGTGCAGTGCGACCATTGTTAGCAAGTTCAAAGGTGCTGACACAACAGTTAACTTTCATGACCACTTTGATCTCAAAGTCTGTGTCAGTTAGGCCACATAAAGTAGATGTTCTGTTTCTCATGACAAGTTTTGTAAAATTGCATGCGGGCAGGCGTTTTTTTATTTTATATTTGTAATTATTTCTTTGCCATCAGAAGTTCATATTCTTGGCTTATTTTATGTTTTAGGCCTCATAATCTACAGAATAGCAAGGGTGGTGGGGTATTTCGTCCCTTGGGTGCAACAAGACTTTGCAATGCTAAAGCATTGCAAAGCCATGTTGCACTCAAGGGACAAATTTATCAGTTTTATTAACTTGTGTAAAATATCAGACATAAACCATTTAATTTTTATTTTTTCAAGTTTGCATTGGTCATAAAAAGAGAGCAATGCGGCAGTCAAAAGGACCATGCGGGAGGGCCTGAGAAACAGATTTTTAATTTTATTAAGCCTTATCTCATTACTAGTGTTGCTGATTTCACCCTCTGAACAGATCATCTGACAAGTGTTTTTAACTCTTCCTCAGAGACCTTGCAACAGAGGTTTGTTAAGTTGTAATCTTTTTATAGGAAAAACCACATATTCTGACTAGTCAACATGGAGTTCCTGAGTCGGGCTGTATCAGTGATGACAATGACTAGTCAACTAATCATTTCAACAATGTCATGTTATTCTTACCTGAATTGATATTCTTAACAGCCTTTTCCTTAATTTCAGTTGTTAGACGACCCATGGTCTTCAAATATTTGGAGACAAAGACGTTGGGTGCAGTTGTAATCATGTTCTGTTCACCACAGCCATATGGCACTCTCAGTAATTTGTCTAATCCATTAAGAGCAGGGCCCATTATATCACCTAGAGAAAAAAAGTTCATAAATGTAGATTTCGTATAGGGCTCTGCTCGATTCAGTTATATTTTGAATCTTAAATTGGTATTTGGTTAGATTCGAAATCGGCTGCTCGATTCATTTCCTCTCCAATCTTCTTCACATGAATATAGTTAGGTATTAGTCCTATTCGTCGACTCACAAAACCAATCGTTCAGACAGAAATTATACATAAAATGGTGAAATAAAAGAGTGTAACTTCCGATACATAGAGAGTAAATGCTTGACTGGACTGGTTATGTACAATAATTCATGAGAGGTGAGGGACGTTGTACAAACACGAGTGCGTGAATGTGCACGAGTGTTTTACAATATAGTCCCTCGCCTCAAATGAATTATTTCATGTAACCAGTCCAGTCAAGCGATTATTCTGTTTATTACTTTTCATTATTTACAATAATCATATTATTTAACCCTTTACCAAATGTAACAGCCAAAACCGGCCAGCGCTATTCTAAAAAAAACGCCAATTTTGGGGTCTCTAAAACATAGGTTATGACCCCTCATTGGAACGAGCTCGTTCCAATGAGGGGTCATAACCTATGTTTTTGAGAAAAAAAATGAAATGAAAGTGTCAATGACACTGTAGCTCAACTTGTCAAGACATGTACATGTATAGTATGTGACAGAGCAATGACAAACATCTAGGTAATGACCTGATAACAAAGGTACATATAAAGTATTGTAACGGTCTGTACATAAATACTCACCGTAGCCTGTAACAAATGTATAGGTAAAGTATTGTAAAGGTGGGTGACAGTCAGATGCTAAACTAGAAAAAAATCTTTGAGTCCCAGAGTGGGTCTGACTGAACCCCAAAATATTTGTTCTCATAGCACAGTGATAACAAAGGCACCCCAAAACACACTCATTCCTGTCCCAAGGTGAAAACAAAGGTACCCAAGAAGTTTCGTGAAGATCAGTTCATAAATACGAGCTGTATAGAAGTTGTGACAAAAAACTGATTGGACCTAATTTCGGTACAAAATGGCCACTGGCAGCCATCTTGAATTTTGGACTGCACTCAGAAACACTTGTTCTCGTCCCAAGGTGATAACAAAGGTACCAAAAAAGTTTCGTGAAGATCGGTTGATAAATACAGCCTCTAGCCCGAGCCGTATTGACATGCGCACTTACAGTGTATAAGTAGCACTAAATATATCAAAATTCATCTAATTTGCATAATTTCTGCACGAGAAAAAACCCTGTACTGTATGTGATGTATTCCATATTACTAAACATTCATACAAAAATTTATTCAAATCAGAACTTTCATACAGAAGTTCTGTACAAAAGACTGATTGCAGTAATTTTGGTACAAAATGGCTGCTGGTGGCCATCTTGAATTTCGGATCACACCCAAAAACACCCGTTCTCATCCTACGGTGATAACAAAGGTACCCAAGAAGTTTCGTAAAGATCGGTTCATAAATAAGGCCTCTAGCCTGAGCCGTATAGAAGTTGTGTACAAATGAAAGTGTCAATGACACTGTAACTTAACTTGTGTGTTGTGTTTGATGAAAAGGATAATCTTCAATGTTTATGAAAGGATTATGAAATAAGACAAGAATTGTGATAATTGGGAATATGTTCATTTCTGTTCCCTGTATGCTATGTTTATGATAAAAATAATATGAGGTGTACACTGTACTAAAGAGCTGAGGGGTGGGTTAATATGACCTCACAGTTAATGTATGTGGCCCTCACAGTTAACGTATATCAACAAAAGTTACCAAGTTACAGTGAAATTATTCCAAAATGAGTCATCCTATCAAGTTACATTAAAATCCCTTCATAAATATGGCCTGTAGACTGTACTAAAGGTTTTCGGGCTTCGGGCCCATGTAGCAGTCAGTTTCCCAATTGCATCCAAAGGGGACGTTCTCATCTAGACATCATATGAAGTCAACCTACCAAGTTACAATGAAATCCCTTAATAAATATGACCTGTAGACTGTGCTAAAGGTTTTTGGGATTTGGGCTCTGGCAGCCATCATGGTTGAATGATCACAACCAAAAGGGGACATTCTCATCTGGGCATCATCTGGTGTGATCCTGCAAAGTTACAATGAAATCCCTTCATAAATATGACCTGTAGACTGTGCTCAAGGTTTTTGGGCTTCAGGCCCCTGAAGCCGTCACAGTTGACCAATCAGGACCAAAAGGGGATGTCATCATCTAGGCATTATATGGAGTCAAACTTACGGGTTACAATGAAGTTCTTCCATAAATATGACCAATAGACTATGCTAAAGGTTTTGGGGGTTTGGGTTTGGGCAGCCATCAAGACTGAATGATCGCGACCAAAAGGGGACGTTCTCATCTAGACATTATTTGGAGCCATCCTACCAAGTTACAATAAAATCCCTTCATAAATATCACCTGTAGACTGTGCTAAAATTTTCGGGCTTTGGGCCCCTGTAGCCAACACAGTTGCCTAATGGTGTCCAAAAGGGGCTGTTCTCATCTAGACATTACATGAAGTCAACCTACCAAGTTACAATGAAATCCCTTCATAAATATGATCTGAAGACTGTGCTAAAGGTTTTCGGGCTTTAGGCTTGGGCAGCCTTCATGGTTGAATGATCGCAACCAAAAGGGGACATTCTCATCTGGACATCATCTGGAGTGATCCTATGAAGTTACAATGAAATCCCTTCATAAATATGATCTGTAGACTGTGCTCAAGATTTTCGGGCTTCAGGCATCTGTAGCCATCACAGTTGACCAACCACGACCAAAAGAGGATTTCATCATCTAGGCATTATTTGGAGTCAACCTAACAAGTTACAATAAAATTCTTCCATAAATACGACCTACAGACATGCTAAAGGTTTTTGGGCTCAGGCAGCCATCAAGGCTGAATGATCGTGACCAAAAGGGACGTTCTCATCTGGACACTATTTGGAGTCATCCTACCAAGCTACAATGAAATCCCTTCATAATTATGACCTGTAGACTGTTCTAAAGGTTTTCGGGCTTTGGGCCCCTGAAGCCGTCACAGTTGCCCAATCGTGTCCAAAAGGGGACGTTCTCATCTAGGCATTATATGAAGTCAACCTGCCAAGTTACAATGAAATCCCTTCATAAATATGACCTGTAGACTGTGCAAAAGTTTTTTCGGGCTTCGGGCTCGGGCAGCCATCATGGTTGAATGATCGCAACCATAGAGGACAATCACATCTGGGCATCATCTGGAGTGATCCTAAGAAGTTACAATGAAATCCCTTCATAAATATGACCTGTAGGCTGTGCTCAAGGTTTTCGGGCACTTGTAGCCATCACAACTGACCAATCACGACCAAAAGGGGATGTCATCATCTAGGCATTATATGGAGTCAACCTAACAGGTTACAATGAAATCCTTCCATAAATATGACCTTTTGCCTATGCTAAAGTTTTTTGGGCTCGGGCACCCATCAAGGCTACATGATCGCGATCAAAATGGGATGTTCTCATCTAGACATTATTTGGAGTCATCCTACCAAGTTACAATGAAATCCCTTCATAAATATGACCTCTAGACTGTGCTGAAGGTTTTCAGGCTTCGGGCCCCTGTAGCCATCACAGTTGCCCAATCATTTCCAAAAGGAGACTTTCTCATCTAGACATTGTATGAAGTCAACCCACCAAGTTACAATGAAATCCCTTCATAAATATGACCTGTAGACTGTGCTAAAGGTTTTCGGGTTTTAGGCTCGGGCAGTCGTCACGGTTGGCAGATCATGCCCAAATGGGGAAATTCTCATCTAGACTTCATAAGGAGTCATCCTACCAAGTTACAATGAAATCCCTCCACATTAAACATGACCTGCAGACTGTGCTAAAAGTTTTTGGGTTTCGGGCTTGGGCAGCCATCACGGTTGATAGATCATGCCCAAAAGGGGACGTTCTCATCTAGGCATTATACAGAGGCATCCTACCAAGTTACAATGAAATCCCTTCATAAATACGACCTGTAGACTGTGCTAATTGTTTTCGGGTTTTGGGCTCGGGCAGCCATACCGGTTACCCGATCGCGACCAAAAGGGGACATTCTCATCTAGACATGACCCCAAACCTGCATATGAAATTTCGTGACGATCAGACAAGAACTGTGCTAAAGGAAAATGTGAACAGACGTCACAGACTCACAGACTAACAGACTCACAGACTAACAGACTTCCGCACGCGTGATGGCAATAGCTTATCTTGACTATGTCAAATTAAGCTAAAAACTGATTAGACCTAATTTCGGTACAAAATGGCCACTGGCAGCCATCTTGAATTTTGGACCGCACTCTTAAACACTCGTTCTCGTCCCAAGGTGATAACAGAGGTACCCAAGATGTTTCGTGAAGATCAGCTGATAAATACAGCCTCTAGACCGAACCATATTGACATGTGTACTTACTGTGTGTAAGTAGCACTGAAAAAATCAAAGTTCATCTAATTTGCATAATTTCTGCACGAGAAAAAAACCTGTATTATATGTGATGTATCCCAGGTACTAAACATTCACACAAAAAATTTTTCAAATCAGCGCTTTCATATGGAAGTTCTGTGCAAAAATCTGATTGCACCTAATTTTGTACAAAATGGCTGCAATCGGCCATCTTGAATTTTGGACCGCACCCAAAAACACTCGTTCTCATCCCATGTTGATAGCAAAGGTACCCAAGAAGTTTCGTAATGATCGGTGCATACATACGGCCTCTAGCCTGAGCCGTATTGGCATTTGCACTTACAGTGCTGAAAGTAACACTAAATACATCAAAGTTAGTCTAATTTGCATAATTTACATACGAGAAATAAAAACGTATTATATGTGATGTATCCCATGGTACTAAACATTCATACAAAAAATTTTTCAAATCAGCGCTTTCATATCGAAGTTCTGCGCAAAAATCTGATTTCACCTAAGTCTGTACAAAATGGCCGCCAGCGGCCAACTTGAGTTTCGGATCGGACCCCAAAACACTCATTCTCGTCCCACGGTCATAGCAAAGGTACCCAAGAAGTTTTGTAAAGATTGGTGCATAAATACGGCCTCTAGCCCGAGCCGTATTGAATTGTTGACGGACAGACGGATGACTGGCCATGGCATAAGCTCAAATTTGGCTCCGCCAAAGTTGAGCTAAAAATTAGTTCTTCAAGAATTTTTTTTGCAAGTGTTGTTGGCTTTTCATGTTTGGTAAAGGGTTAAAAAAAAACAACAAAAAACAATGAAGTCCCCATTACACCCATGCCAAAGCATCTTCGTTTACGCGCATGGATACATGACACAATTGTTGATTGCATAATTCACTTTTGAAATTATCGTTTATAAACAAACCCGGAAATCCCAGTAAAACACACTTTGGAAAGTAATAAATTAACATAAATAACATTTGAACCCATGCTACCAGCCATTCTAATTCCAGTATCACAAGCTCCTACCACTGTTAAATGCAAATTTAAAGCTTCCAAGCAATATCGATAATGAAGTATATATAATCCTTACAGGTAATATTCCAACTACATCATCAAGGCATGATGCCTTGATGATGTAGTTGGATTATTTTATTAGCTGGAACTTGAGCCAACACAGTCAGAACAAATCATATTTAATCCACAGCCACCTAATATTTCTTTTGTTCTCTGTCATGAAAACAAGCCCTATAAAATCACACCAAGTACGGTTTTGATGAGAACAGCTCAGTAAAACAGTACCAATATCTGGATATTGGGATGGTTTTGAAACAGTCCCAATAACTAGATATTTGTACGATTGTTACGGTACTGTAATCATAACCATTCAAAAGCAAAGATGCTGTAAAGGAGGTGTGAAAAACTTTCTAACACATGAATTATCGACAAGCTTTTCTCGACAGAGCTACTGAATTGAGTGTGCATCTTGTCCAAATTATAATGTACTTTTTAATTTTTTGTTGCTTTTAATAACCAACAGCCCTGGTAACCTAAAAAGGACTCCTGTGGAAACCTCGGAAGTGAAGCAGTGCTTGTTTGCTGTGGTAAACAAGTTCAGTTTTATTGGTAAAATAGACCTGGTCACCAGTGCCTGGGGTAGAAGTCCCCTAAAATGGGCAGCATGGGTGTAAACGATTGGCTAAACTTGACTTTACACCTTTTTTTGCGGCCACAATTAGCCATAGCTGCAGAAAAGTGACCTTAAACACCAGTAAATAAATAAATAACCTAAAAAAAACACCCTTTTTCAAATATTAAGATGGCAATCAGGCTCCACCACCCGCCACCCCTGAGGGAAAGCGAACCTCTTCTTCTGATAAAAAAAAATAATTATTCTTCCAAATGCTTTAAAAATGAACGATTATTAAATTTATCTGCCGCACTTTCAATGAGGGATTGAATAAGTGTTCCACCCTTGAGCTGAGACATTATATTAGCGGGAGAACAAATTACGTCATGATGTGAGTTCACTTCGAAGCCACAGATGTGTTCACAATATCTGAACTCCTGATGCGTGTCATAACTTCAATAGACTTTCTAGCAAGCAAACAATGGGTTATGCCCATTTTGTTTTTCGGGGGTAGAGCAAGCAAAAAGTGTTTTAAAATGTGGTTTTACTCGTGTCAAATTTTCTAAAATATAATTTTTTTGACTTTTGTTAACATTGAGGGGCTGTGGATTAAATCACATTTATCACTATTTTGTGTACTTTATGGGTAAATAATTGTACAGTTGTGCAGGTGTCCTCCAATATTTGGACTCGGCTTCGCCTCGTCCAAAATATCTCCGGACACCTGCACAACTGTACAATTATTTACCCATATAGTACACAAAATAGTGATATATCTATTACTTACAGCACACTCAAACTTCATTCTCAAGACACCTCTGGTTCAATTCAATTTCAAATAACAGATGTAATTGGATTCAAGATTCCATTTGAATTGAAAATGTGTGATTAACAGGGCCTTAATTCAATCAGTGGTATGAGTTCACACATACCAGAAAATAAGTGGTCAGACAAGGAAAAGTCAGGTACAAAAAGGCCAATGTCAGACTGAGGTTTAAAATCATCAGTCAAAATGTCTGATGCCAAAATTATCAATGAAGTTCAGTGATCAGAACATCATGCATGCTGGAAATCATGGTCATAACTAGCAAGCCTAAAATTAACGATTATTCTGATTTCTGGTCCTGGCAAGTTGGGAAGTTGAAGAAAGTGACTGTACAGCTCATCAGTATTAACAGCATGTGAAGAAATATGATTTGACATAGCCATACATGTATCTAAATTATGTCTGAAGGGTAATTCAGTTCCAATTCAGAATGAAACCAATCATACCTTGTTTGGCAGGGCTCATCGAGCCCTGCCAAACAAGGTATGGTTGGATGAATTCTGAGCAGTTTTAAGGTGAAGGTACATGTACACCCAAAACACATTATTTTGAGTAATACTCAAATTCCATTTTGTAATATGTCAGATGTCATTCTTAAATGACAGATATGATCCATTTGGTGCTTGACATCATTTTGTCTGGAAGCGTAACGAAAATTATTTTCAGGCTTGAGTTCACATCTAAACTCATGCCACCAACCATGCTAATTCCAGAAGCACTGTTGATGGTGAACTATAATCCTGACAGGGTAATATTCCAACTGCATCAAGGAATGCCTTCGATGAAGGCATGCCTAGGTGATGTAGTTGGACTATTTTATCACTCAGGATTTGAGCCATCACCATCGCAACAAATCACATTTATAGCACCCGTAACCCTTACCAGTCATCTTCTGGATGTCTCTGAATTGATTCAAGATTCGATTTTATTTTGACTAACAAGTGTAATTCGACTCAAGATTCGATTTGAATTGAAACTGTGTGATTTGCAAGACCCCAGTTCAGTAGATCCCTGTGATTCGATATTCGATTCAGGAATCTGAAAATTAGGATTCAGATTCAATTCTATTCAATTTTGAATCTTTCTCGGTGACCAACACATCTGGCTTTGAATAGGAATGGCACCAACACAATGCCAAGTGTATTTATTTCCACTAAAAAGAATACCCAGCCCTTTACTGTTGATCGATTATGACATCTGGTGCATCAACAGGTCAGACTTATAAATTTTGTTGAGGATTCCAAGCCTTAAAACTTGTCTCAGTTCACAAGAATCGGTTTTGATTCTTTCAAACTTAATCCTGATGTAAGAATCAATATTCAATTATTAAATAATTTTGAACTTGAGTGTATCGTTTTATCCTTGTATGTGCAACTCTCCACGTAACTATGTTGTGTCCTTGGGCAAGGCACTTCATCTCGACTGCCTGTGTAGGAGCATGGTGGCACTAAGTACTAAGGCGTACTGCTCATCAATGGTGCACTGGTCTTCAACCAATGCTAACCCTGCTTGTGTAGAGTTAGTATGTTGGGCAGTTTCTTGCTATTGCTCAGTGGTTCTCTCTGGGTACTCCAGCTTAATCCACCAATAAAACTGTCGGACACGAGGTGACCCTGGCTGTTGAAAGTGCCAATAAATCCCATTAAATAAACAAGAGGCCTGCATAGCCAAGCGATGCTAATCCCCCCATCACCCCCCCTCCCCCCCCCCCCCCCCCCCCCCCCCCCCCCCAAGTGAGCAGGGCAACAATCACTCTCAACAATTTTCATCGGGTAACGGTGGTCATCGAACTTGAGGTAAACATTGTTCCCAAAGGAATATATACCCCAAAAAATTGATATTTGGTTTCTAATGTTTAAGTTATTTCATAAACAAAGCATTGCGTGATATTTTTTAACAATGGGTAATAACTCCCATAATTTTCATTGGATATCACTGGTCTTCGAACTTGATGTAGACATTGTCACTATATAGACATAACTGAAAAGAACTGAAATCCGGTTTTTATTGTTAAAGTTATGCCATAAACAAGCATTACAGGATATTTTTTTTATTAAACAAAAGGCAATAGGACCCCTAATTTTCATTGGATATCGCTGGTCATTGAACTTGATGTAGACATTATTGCTATAGAGACATATACCGAAAAAGAATTGAAATCTGTTAACTATTGTTCAAGTTATGCCATAAACAAGCAATATACAATATTCTTTTTATTAAACAATGGGCAATTTTCATCAGATATCGCTGGTCATCGAACTTGATGTAGACATTGTTGCTATAGAGACATGTACCACAAAGATTTGAAATCCATTAACTATTGTTCAAGTGATGCCATAAACAAGATTTACAGCATATTTTTATAACTAGAGGCCCTACAGAGTCTGTAATCGCTCACCTGGAACTGCATATAAAAATGTGATTTTCCATAGGCTTTCTATGGTAACTATGAGCTGCAATGGTGACCATGTTTTGCAACATTACATCAACATTACATGAGGATCATTGGTAGAAGGTGTCCCAGTCCTCAATCACGTGAAGTTTCAAAACATTTGAATCCATCAAACAGAATCATAGAATGTCTCTGGTGGCCATATTTTTCAACCAACATGAAAAAAAAAAGAGGATTGTTTGTGGAGGGCCTCCTATAGACCATTCTTGCCAAGTTTGGTTCACGTCGGCTCAGTAATTCCAGAGAGAAGATGAAAATGTGATTTTCCCATAGGGTTTTTCTATAGTAACTATAAACTGCAATTGTGGCCATGTTTGCAACATGATATCATTAAATGAGGAACGTTGGTAAAGGGTGTCCCAGTCATCAACCATGCAAAGTTTTCTAAACATTTGGCCCTGTGGTTTCAGAGGAGAAGAGTTTTCAAAATTGACCAATCAGAATCAAAGAATGCTTCTGGTGGCCACATTTTTCATCCAACAGGAATAAAATGAGTTACAGTTGTAGAGAACCTCTCAAAGACCATGCCTGTCAAGTCTGGGTCACATTGGCTCAGTACTTTCAGAAAAGATGATGAAAATGTGATTTCCAACAGGGTTTTTATAATAACTGTAAGACACAACTGCAGCCATAATTGCAACCCGATGAAGATTAAATGAGGATCATCGGTAGAGAGGGTTACAATCATAAGTCACGTTAAGTTTCAAAACATTTGGCCTTGTAGTTTCAAAGAAGATTTCTTGAAACTGCACACATTTATGAATTCTGTTTCAACACAAAAAATCAGTAAAAGAAGGTTAAATATTTTTTAATATTACAATTTTTTTTCAGACAGTATTCTCTTTCAAATAGCTTTGGCTAGGTAAAGGGTTACAGGAAACACATTTTACTCTAATTTTGTCCTAGATTTATTTTTTGCTGGACAGCTACTGAGAAAATAAAATAAACAACTTCCATGCTTTTCCAAACACCTGTCATCAATCAGTATTTCATAAATAACTTGAGAGTTATAATGTATTAACTCCACTTGTTTACAGTAGTAGTCAAAATAAGTTGTAGGATAATCCTATGAACTATATATCTTTTTCTCTTCCTACACTGATAAGACCAGAAGCTGAAATCATTTTCTAGAAAGCTCTCACTGAAAGCTTTTCCAGAAAATGTCAGATTCTGATCTTGTCAGGGCAGGAGCAGTAGTTTACTTAGTTTATTGCAGTTATGCTACAACTTATTTTGACTTGTACTGTATACACAATATTTTAGGGTTTTTTTTTCCAAGTTCTCAGCAGAGTAAACTGGAACCAACCCTTACCTGATTCTCAAAAAACAAGTATTTTGCTGACAGTACCGATCTTCATGCAGACAGGAGAGCATTGGGTTAAGCATTAGAATATAACCTCTGGTGGCCACATATTTCTATCCTCTCACAGACCATTCCTGCAAAATTTGGTTCATGTCGGCTCAGTAGTTCCAGAGAAGATGAAAATGTGATTTCCCATAGGGTTTCTATAGTAACTATAAGCCACAATTGTGGCCATGTTTACAACCCGATCAACATTAAATGAGGATCATTGGTAGAGGGGGTACCAGTCATCACTTATGTGAAGTATCAAAACATTTGGCCTGGCAGTTTCAGAGGAGAAGATTTTTGAAAATCCACCAATCAGAATCAAAGAATGCCTCTGGTGGCCATGTTTTTCAACCCACGGGAACAAAATGAGGATCGTTTGTAGAGGACCTCCCATACACTATCCTTGCCAAGTTTGGTTCACGACGGTTCAGTAGTTCCTGAGAAGAAGATGAAAATGTGATTTCCCATAGGCTTTCCATAGTAACAATAAGCTGCAATTGTGGCCATGTTTGCAACCCGATCAAGATTAAATGAGGATCGTTGATAGACAGGTTCTCAGTCATCATTTATGTGAAGTATCAAAACATTTGGCCCGGAAGTTTGACTGCTGGATCTGAAGAAGATTTTTTAAGAAAATTCCTCATTTTGAACTAAGTTACAATTCGAGCTCCCACAGTGAGCCCAAATATGGACCTAGGGACATGACTTGAACAGACTTGAATCTCACCCCACTAAGGATACTGCATACCAAATATCAAAACATTCTGACTGCTGAGTCTGAAGGAGAAGATTTTTAAAGAAAATTCCTCATTTTGAACTAAGTTATAATTCGGGCTCCCACAGTGAGTCCAAGTATGGACCTAGGGGCATGACTTGAACAAAACTTGAATCTTCCCCCTCTAAGGATGCTGCATACCGAATATGTAAACATTCCGACTGCTGAATCTGAAGAAGAAGATTTTTAAAGAAAATTCCTCATTTTGAACTAAGTTATAATTCGGGCTCCCACAGTGAGCCCAAATATGAACACAGGGACTTGGCTTGAACAAACTTGAATCTCACCCCCTAAGCATGCTGCATACCAAATACCAAAGATTCCAATTGGTAGATCTGAAGAAGAAAATTTTTAAAGAATATTACTCATACTGCGCTAATTTCAACATTTGGGCTCCTATAGAAAGCCCAAATATGGACCCAGGGATTTGATTTCAATAAACATGTGAAACAATCTTCCAAAGATGTTATATGTGAAATTTGCAAGCTTTTGGAGCTGTGGTTTGGAAGAAAAGTAGTCTTAAATGTTTTTCCCATTACCCAGTGTTAAAAAATGCTGACTCAGCACTTTTTCAAAGCCCCTAAAAAGTATCCCATGATAAAATCAATAGCATTTTTTTTTTTACCATTCCATTCTGTAGGTCCTAAGGAAGCTGCACACCAAATAAGAATTCTCAGTGCCGTGTAGTTTTGGAGATATGGGCATTTTAATTTTTTTCTATTTTTAGCTCCTGCAGTTCCCATGGGGCGACGGGAACAAAAATTTGGGCATAAATTAAGTACTTCTGACCCAATATGCCCTCATATCAAATTTGGTTCAAATCTGTCTCTCGCTTTGGAAAATAGAAATTTTGTGTAGGGCGAAAATTCTTGCCCTTCCAATAGCAAAGGCAAATATAACTCCTCGAACTTCTCTTGAACAAATCTGAGTCAACACCTCAAAAGGAAGCTACACACCAAATATCAAGTCTCTGCTACTGCTGGTTCATGACAAGAAGATTTTTTAAGATTTAAGCACACTTTTTGGGCGTGGCCCTACCGAGGGGCAAGGCAACTTGATTTGACAAAATCAAATTGCGATGTCATAACAAACTATTATCTCAAATATCAATTAAATTGGTTCAGTGGTTTGGGAGGAGAAGATGCAAACACCATGTTCACGGACGACGGACGACAGACCATGGACGACGGACAGTGAGTGATCACTATAGCTCTCCTGACTGAAAGTCAGGTGAGCTAAAAATCTGCAATGTGTTACTGCGTACAGACCAAGCAGGTGAGTGTGAAGAAACAATTGCAGCGGAACTGACAAAATTCTCAAATACAAACGATTTATAATCGCTGGTGCTACTTTCGGATGAAACCGATTCATCTAAACTGGACGTTGACTCTGTCGTGAAACGGACCAACCGCTCAATACAAAAAGACACTTTTCCACACCTGAGTATTGCCTTTATAGTGTGCATCTCCTTTGTTCTTTTGTTTCTTTGAAATGAGGTGAAACGACTATCCCGTGCGATACAATATGCCAGTGTTACATCCGACAAAGCCGGAAGGCTTTATTGAAAAGAATGCATTTTAGACATTGTAAGTAACGATTAACGGGACATGATGTGTATTGTTGTGTGATGTTTGTGATATTGGGTGGGAAAACCATGGTCAGATAGCAGTTTGAAGTTCAATTTTTTATTTGGGGGGTGGGGGGAGCCGAGGAAAAAGTGGGAGAGGGGGTGGAAATTTGAAAAAGATTTGGTAAGAGATGCAGCCTGTAGGGTGTGCTAATGGAATTGTTGACAATTATATGCCAAATCAAAGATGGCACTGATGGCCATGTTTTTCAACGAAATTCAGAAAAATTTGATAGCTTCCATCTAGACATCACACCAAAGCTACGTATGAAATTCCAATAAGGTTGGGTAAGAGATGCAGCCAGAAGGGTGTACTAATAGAATTGTTGACAATTTATATGCCAAATGCAATACGGCCACTGGCAGCCATGTTTTTCAACAAAATTCAGACAAATTTGATAACTCCTATCTAGACATCACACCAAAGCTATATATGAAATTTGAAAAAGATCAGGTGAGAGATGCAGCCTGTAGGGTGTGCTAATGGAATCCAAATAATGGATGGCTGCTGGTGGCCTTGTTTGTCAACAAAACTAAAAAAAATGTTATAGTTCCCATTCTGACATCACACCAAAGCTACATTTTAAATTTGAAAAAGATCAGGTGAGAGATGCGGCCTGTAGGGTGTGCCAAAAGCATTGTTGACGATTTATATGCCAAATCTAAAATGGCTACTGGTGACAAAGTTTTTCAACAAAATGTGGAAAAACTCAATAGCTCCCATCTAGACATTGCCCCAGGGCCAAGTATGAATTTGGAACTGATTGGGTGAGAGCTATGGCCTGCAGGGTATTCTAAAGGAATTGTGAATACACAGACGTAGGCCTACGGATGGACACGGATCGCAATCCATCCCAATAACTCAAATTTGACACTGTCAAGTTAAGCTTAAAATGAATTGCAAAGATATATTCCTGGAAAATGGGCAGAACACTACCACCGGTAGCTTATGACAGCTTCAGGTTAACATACTGAAGCAAGTTGAAACAGAAACCTATCCAGTGATGTCACTTTGGAAATGATTAATTTTGATGACATCAACTGGTGTGTTGGGAGAAAAATTACCCATTTTGAGTGGTGGGAAGGGGGTGGAGTCTGATTCTCACTTGTCACATGAAGTACAATGGCTCATCAAGCAAAATGACTAATTGCTCAATTTGTCCGGGTCTACTTAACCCTTTAATCCAATATAATGGCCAAAAACTGGCCGGCCAGCACTATTCACAACAACAGGGGCCTGAGGGCGCTCACCTGACATGGTAGCCTAAATATCAACCCAGAGATTTGATTTCAACAAGTTGCATCTGCTCCTCCTAAGAAAAGCTTAGACCAAATATCCAAAGATTCTGACCAGTGGATCTAAAAAAAAAGATTTTCAAAGAATATTCCTCATATTGAACTAAGTTATAATTTGGGCCCCCACAGGAAGCCCATATATGAACCCAGCGCCTTGGCTTTAACAAACTTGTATCTCACCCCCTAAGGATGCTGCACACCAAATATCAAAACATTCCGACTGCTGGATCTGAAGAAGATTTTTTTAAAAAATTCCTCATTTTGAACTAAGTTATCATTCAGGCTACCACAGTGAGCCCAAATATGAGCCCAGGGACTTGGCTTGAACAAACTTGAATCTCACCCCCTAAGCATGGTGCATACCCAATATCAAAAAACTCTGCCTGCTGGATCTTGAGAAGATTTTTGAAGAAATTTGCTTGAAATGCACTAAGTTCGAATTTGGGGTTCTATAGTGAGCCCAAATAAGAATCCGGTGGACCGATTTGAACAAACTTGAATCAGATCCACCCCACAATGTTGCATACCAAATATCAAAAGATTCTGCCTGCTCGATCTGGAGAAGATTTTTTAAGAAATTTGCCTGAAATGCACTAAGTTCGAATTCGAGCTTCTATAGTGAGCCCAAATATGAATCTAGGGAGCCAATTTGAACAAACTTGAAGCAGATCCACCCCACAATGTTGCATACCAAATATCAAAATATTCTGCCTGCTGGATCTGGAGAAGAAGATTTTTTAAGAAATTTGCCTGAAATGCACTAAGTTCGAAATAGTGCTCCTACACTGAGCCCAAATATGAACCCAGGGGGGCAATTTGAACAAACTTGAATCAGATCCACCCCACAATGTTGCATATCAAATATCAAAAGATTCTGCCTGCTGAATTTGGAGAAGAAAATTTTTTAATGTTTTTCCCATTGCCTACCGTGTTAAAAAGTGCCGACTCAGCACTTTTTTAAAGACCTGAAAAAAGTATCTTGTGATCAAACTGATAGGGATTTTTTTTAACCATTCTATTCTACTGGATAAAAGTAAGCTTTATGCAAAATAGAATTCTCTGTGCCGTGTAGTTTTGGAGATATGGCAGTTTTAAGGTTTTTCCTATTTTTAGCTCCCAAGGTTCGCATGGGGCAATGAGAATAAAATTTTTTGCATCAATCAACTACTTATGACCCATTATCATCTCATATCAAATTCGGTTCAAATCGACCTCACGGTTCTGAAAATAGAAATTTTAGGCATGGCCAAAATTTTTGCCCCTCCCATAACGAAGGCAAATAATGCCCCACAAACTTCTCTTGAACATACTTGATTCTAAACCTCAAAAGGACTCTGTATACCACATATCAAGTCTCTGCTACTGGTAGTTCATTAGAAGATTTTCAAAAAATAAGGCCATTTTTTCCATACCCCACTGCTCAATATGAGCCGAAACCCAATTTGCATAAAAATCAAAATGCCTGTATATAACCACTACTTACATGAAATTTTTCAAACGGTTTAGCAGGAGTTGCGCTTACAAGGATGGACAGACGGACAGACAAATGGACAGGGTGATTCCTATATACCCCCCCCCCCCCAAACTTTGTTTGCGAGGGGTATAACTAGAGGTACTGTGAGCAAACTCACAAAGTGATACCCCACCCCCACGCCTGAAATGTATAAATTACATTATCTCCCTTTGGAAATGTCAGAACGGAATTATATTGCTTCATGCACATCTTCATATGGAGTTCTTCCATTGTGTAAAGTTTCAAGAAAATTCTTCAAATGGTTTAGGAGGAGTTGCGCTTATAAGGATGGACAGACGGTATAAGTTAGATTATCTCCCCTTGGAAATGTCAGAACGGAATTATATTGCTTCATGCACATCTGCATATGGAGTTCTTCCATTGTGTAAAGTTTCATGAAAATTCTTCTAACAGTTTAGGAGGAGTTGCGCTTACAAGGATGGAAAGACGGACAGATGGACAGACGGCCGGACAGGGTGATTCCTATATACCCCCCCAAACTTTGTTTGCGGGGGGTATAATTAAAATGTGGCCAATGGTTTAGGAGAAAGAGGCTCAAACACCACCTTCACGCAGGATGACGGATGGACGGACGACGGACGAAGAGTGATAAGAAAAGCTCACCCTGACTTTCAGTCAGGTGAGCTAAAAATCACCATTCAATTTTCATTATTTTTTCATAACAGCTTCAAGACATTGTTAAGAAAGTCTCAAATACCAAATATTGACCAAATCCATTGATATTTGTTCAAGTTGTCCTGCTAACAAGCAGAAAACAGTAAACAATTCACTAATTAAGTGCCATAACTCCACTCAGTATGACCAAACTGCGCCAGTTTCCAATCTCATTCAAAACATTGTTTTAGGAAGAAAGTGGCATTTGAAAGAGTCATTAAACCCCAATAACCAATAAAATAAATCAAATCACCATTCAATTTTCATTATTTTTTTGTCCCAAAAACATTGTGTATGACCCCTCATTGGAATAAGCTGATTGAGCTCAGTCCAATGAGGGGTCATGAGCTGTGCTTTTGACAAAAAAAATTAAAAAGTTAGTTATTCAAGAATTCTGTTTGCTACTATCGTCTGCCTTTCATGTTAGGCAAAGGGTTAACCCTTTACCCAACACAGACGGTACCAAAATTTATTATTTTAAATATCATTTTTTTAAATTTTTCAAAAAAATTCAACAAAACCATATCATGTGACCCCTCGTTGGAACGAGCTCGTTCCAACGAGGGGTCACATGATATGGTTTTGTTGAAATTTTTTGAAAAATAATATTTTTTCAACTGCTGAATTTGGATATTACGCGGGCGGATGCGGGCGATTCGTTGGGTAAAGGGTTAAATGGTAATAATCTTACCTGTGATAAGAGTACTCACCAGCAACTGATGCCTCAACTCTCTTAGAGTCCGCAACTACACCGGTGGGTGGAACAAGGATCTCAACTTTTTTTGTCATTTCACCAACACTGTCCATTTTAAAAAAGAGACCTTTGCTGAAATACTTTGTTGTTCCTTCTGGCTGTAAGAAGAAAGCAATTAATCATTAATGTGCTAAATCTCTTTGCATTACACAAGTGTTGAAGGCATGCATGAAATACTGGAAAAACTCCAACATTTAATCTATTATATCTTGTTTGACAGAGCTCCATAAGCTCTGTCAAACAAGATATAATAGAATAAATGCTCTGTTTATCTCTAGAATTCAGAAAAATGACCAAATCCTTGTTAATTGAATACTTTGTTAATTCAATAATTTTTATTGTAATAGTGGATATTCAATGAACAGGATTCCTCTAGCCTCCTACGAAAATTCGAAATTCGATTCGAAAGTCAATATTTGATTAGATTCAATTCAAAATTGGAAATTGGAATATTTTCTAATATACTTCAGCCATAAATGTGATAGTTCTCAGTGGAAACGTAACTGACTTGTAGCAGTAACAGTGTTTGTAGCAATGTAGCTACAACTGTTGTACAGTTGTAACTACATTGCTACAAACACTGTTACTGCTACAACTGTTCATTTCAACTCATTGTGAATTGTGACCAGCGACCATTTATGAAAATTTTAAATTTTGAACTTTGAAAAGTTATTCAGCTGTTCACCATCACTTACTTACTTACTTACTTATTCGTGTTAAAGGTCACATATTTATGCACAATCGCTAATCGTGACCACAACATGGAGATAAAGTCAAGTTTTGTAAATCGTTTATACCCATGTTGCCCATTTTAGAGAACTTCCACCCCAAGCATTGGTGACTGGGTCCTATTTTACAGGTGTAACGGAACTTGTTTACCACAGTAAACAAGCACTGCTGCACTTCCCGGAGTTCCTTCGGGGGAGCTGTTCACCACCAACAAGTGATTTGTTCCACAACATGATCATATTATTTTATATTGAGTATTGTTCTGTTGAATCACAGTTACTGGATACATCATCAAATGCAATAATTTTCTAAAAAAAAAATACTCCTAATTATAATAGAAACAGAAGTAGAGCAGGCTTTAATTCACAAGCGGATCGACTACATTCGGCATTGAATTATCGTTTCATTATAGAAATCCCGCATTTTTATTTAAAAGAAATGGCTTCACCACCAGAATGGAGTCGATCAGATTTAAAACAAGTTTTTTTCTGAGAAAACATGTGATAAAAGTGAGGTATCAGCTTTTTCAGCCAGGCTCGCTTAAAATTTTTATTGTTGCAGTTTCAAAGCTACAAAGTAAAAAATCCAGCAAGAGATCACAGATCCACAAGTCGAGTTTTGACATTAAATTCTGAAGAAATAAGCTATTTATAGTAACAGTGACCTTGAAGTCCGGACTCCGAAATCAATAGGCATCTTTCCTTCCTAAAAGGTAACCTCTGATATAAGTTTGGTAAAGGTGCATCAAATAGAACTAAAGTTATTGCCCAGAAACCAGTTTGTCACAAAATATTCTATTGATAGTAACAGTGACCTTGACCTTGGAGCCCCAGACTCCAAAATCGATAGGTGTCTTCCCTTCCTATAGGGTAACCTGTGGTATAAGTTTGGTGAAGATACACGGAATAGAACTAAAGTTATTGTCCAGAAACCAATTTGACACAAAATATTCTATTTATAGTAACAGTGACCTTGACCTTGCAGTCCCAGACTCTGAAATCAATAGGTGTCTTCCCTTCCTATAGGGTAACCTCTGGTATAAGTTTGGTAAAGGTGCGTCAAATAGAACTAAAGTTATTGCCCGGAAACCAATTTGTCACAAAATATTCTATTTATAGTAACAGTGACCTTGACCTTGGGGTGCGAGACTCTGAAATCGATAGGTGTTTTCCTTTCCTATAGGGTAACCTCTGGTATAATTTTGGTAAAGGTGAATCAAATAGAATTAAAGATATTGCCCGGAAACCAATTGTTTACGCCTGCCGCCCACCGCCCGCCACTTCATCAAACTATAAGTCGAGTTTGACTTCGTTAAAACTCGACTAACAATTTGAATAGTTTCAATCAATAGCCAGTATATTGGTTTACATCTCAGTTTATAGCATGGGAAGTGGTGAAGCAAAAATGCATGCCATATAACTGCGTGTCTTTTAATAACTTTTCTTTTGATGATGTATTCATTAACTGTGATTCGATTTGAAGTTCAATTCAAAATTTGATTCGTTTTCACCAATTTGATTCGATATTCGATTCGATCAAAAATGGTAGTTTGCAGGTTCCACTGTATTTTCCACTTTTGGGTGAACATGTAGCATATCAGTTTTGCATTATTTTCTTCATTTTAGGCAAACCACAAAATACATTTGGTTCACAGGCATTTAACTTTTCAAACAAATGAGGGAGGGGGCTTTATTTTTATTATTTACTCATTTAATAAAAAGAGACTGCAAATTAATCTTTTACCCAACGCAGACGCTATCAAAATTTATTATTTTAAATATAATTTTTTTTAATTTTTTTCTAAAAATTTCAACAAAACCATATCACGTGATCCCTCATTGGAACGAGCTCAATGAGCTCGTTCCAATCAGGGGGGTCACATGATATGGTTTTGTTGAAATATTTTGAAAAATTTAATTTTTTCAACTGCTCAATTTGCATATTACGTGGGCGGATGCGGGCGATTCATTAGGTAAAGGGTTAAGTATGATTTTGTTTCATCTGGATCCGAGTAAGTGCTAGACTGCCATGACAAGAAAAGTACATAGGATATCACATGAAACTGCAGATGTGCATGGTCACATTGATAAAGACATGGTCAGCATCACAAGTAAAGATTGAAGTCCAATATGTGCACTGCAACAACAATTTCAGGAACAAAATTCATGAACATTCACTAAACATCACTGCTTACTCTTACCCTTACTGCACTGAACCTAAACCATTACAGATGTCTTCCACTCAGCACTCAGTCCAATTTGGCACAGTGGACTGTGTGCTAAGGCATATTGCATGTCGATGATGCACTTACCTTCAACCAATGCTAACCCTAAGTTAGTACAGTACATGAAGAGTGTATGATCATTAAATCACCTGCTGAGTGAAGATTCCACCCATGCAATAATTGCAAATTTGTTGCAAAGCATAACCAGTACAAGCAAAGTTTCAGCCAATGGACCTCCGGGTTAAATCCGGAGGACCATTGGCTGAAACATTGCTTGTGTTTTTTGTCGGTACAAAAGCTGAAAGTTATAGCTTGGGTGATAACTCCACACAGCGGGTGATTTAGTTACAATCCACTCTCTACGTACTGTACATTGGGGAGTCTGACAGTTGTTTGCTACAGCCTGGTGGTTCTCTCCAGGTACTCTGGCTTCGTCCATCCATAAATCTCTCCAACATATCGTCATCTTGAGTGCTAGAATGTCCTATGTCCCGACATTCTATAACTCAGGCGACGATAAGGTGATGCTGGCTGTCAAAAGTGACATTAAACACCAATGTAAAAAAAATTGAAAGTGTCAATGACACTGCAGCTCAACTTTCCCAAGAAGGGACTGAACTGAAGAGAAACCCCAGTAATGCCAAGTCATTCAATCAAGTTTCTAAAGAAAAGACATCACACCAAATGCTGCATATGAAATCTGAAAAAACTCAGTTGAGGGATGCAACCTGTAGGGTGTACTATTTATTATTTAGGCCACACAAAGTAGATCTTCTGTTTCTCAGGTCATTATTTGTGAAATTGCATGCGGGCGAGTGTTTTTTTATTTTATTTTTTATTTCAGTAATTACTTTTTTGCCATCAAAAGTTCATGTTCTTGGTTCAAGTTTTAGGTCTCATAATCTACAGAATAGCATGGGTGGTGGTGTATTTCATCCCTTGAGTGCAAGAAGACTTTGCAATGCTAAAGCATTGCAAATCCTTCTTGCACTGAAGGGACAATTCTTCAATTTTTTTTACTTGGGTGAAATATCAGACATAAACCATTTAATTTTTATTTTTTTAAAGTTTAAATTGGTTATAAAAAGAGAGCATGCGGCAGCCAAAAGGACAATGCGAAAGGGCCTGAGAAACAGATTTTTTATTTTTTTAGGCCTTATTTATTTATTGGTGTTTAAGGTCATATACTTATGCACAATAGCTAATCATGACCGTGACAGTTTTACGGGTGGAGGAAGCCGGAGTACCCGGAGAGAACTACCGAGCAATGATGAGCAGCTGCCAGCCCCCCAACATTGTAACTTAGATTGGTTGAAGACATGTGCACTAGCGATGTGCAGTACGCCTTAGTACACGGCGTCATCGTGCCCCCATGTGAACAATTGGGGTTGAGTGCCTTGCCCAAGGACACAAAGCGGGAGTCCGAATCAATCGCTCAGACGGTCACCCACCCGAGGACTAACCGGGCTTAACGTTGCTTAAATTTGGTTATCTGACGAGAACCAGTTACCGCAAGGCCACCGCCCACCCTGTAGGGTGTACTAATGGAATTATTGACAATTTATATGCCAAATCCATATTTGCCTCGGGGTGTATGAATTCCAAAACTGGTGTAAATTTCCATACACCCTGGAAAACACAAGGATAACTTATAATCTCTGATACTGCATATATTCAGGAATTTACATTTGAACATTATATGAGGTGTGAAAGATAGATTTGATGCAGTGGTAAAGAAATTATGGTCTGTATAGGGAAATGTCATTAAGAAAGGTACTTTTAGCATTTGACACTCAACTGTGACCTTATGGCCAGCACAATTAATATGTTGACGAGGGTGAGTTTGACTTTGGGTGCAGAAGCTAAATGTAATGCCACACACTGATGGTCTGGACAAGAAAATGTCACTAAGAAATGACTTTGAACTTGGGGTGTGGAAGGGAAATTTGAAGTGTGACACCTCAGCATCTAATGATATGCATGTTCAAGAAGTTTCATCAAAGTTATGTCAGGAAGTAAATAAATTATAGTCTGGACTGACTAAGAAAGAATTTTTAGCATTTGACACTCAACTATGACCTTGATGTTATTTATTTATTGGTGTTTAAGGTCATATATTTCTGCACAAGCGGCAATGGCTAATCAAGATCATGCCAGTTTTACGGGGAATGGGGGAGAGGGTGGGACCGGATTACCTGTAGAGAACCATCGAACAACAGCAAGCAACTGTCAGCTCCCCAACATACTAATTCCACACAAGCAGAGTTAGCGTTCATTGGAGACAGATGCACCATTGACATGCAGTACGCCTTAGTACACAATGCCCCCACATGAGCAATGGGGATGGAGTAGCTTGTCCAAGGACACAACATGGTTGCCGCAGGTGGGATTTGAACAGAGGACCTCTCGGCTTGCAGGCTGCACCTCTACCTACTGAGCCACTGTGTCCCCAACTTTGATGTTGGGATGCAGAATGTAAATGTGGTGTGTGACACATCGTCTACTAATGATATACAGTACGTGTAGAGTGTATTGTCACTAAATCACCCACAGAGTGGGGATTCCATCCATGCAATAATTGCAAATTTGTTGCAAAGCATAACAAGTACAAGCAAAGTTCCAGCCAATGGAGATCCAGGTTTAACCCGGTTCTCCATTGGCTGAAACATTGCTTGTGTTTTTTTGCCCTTGCGTACAGAATTTGAAAGTGATACTTTGGGTGATAATTCCACTCTGCAAGTGATTTTGTTACAATCCACTCTCCACGTACAGCATATGTGTAATAAGTTTCATCAATTTGTGTCATGTAGGAATTATGGTCAGGACAAGAAATATCGCTAAAAAATTAAAATTACATTTTAGGCATAACTGAGACCTGGACCATGGGGATAGAATGAAAATGTGGCATGTGACATGCTGTCTACCGAGGATAAACATGTGTATGAAGTTTCATCAATTAATGTCAGGAAGTGAAGAAGTTATGGTCCAGAAAAGCAATATCAGTATGAAATTACATTATTGATATTTGACGCATAACTGTGACCTTGAAATGACTTTGACCTTGGGTATGGAAGAGAAATTTGAAGTGTGACACATCAGCAACTAATGATATGTTTGTTCAAGAGGTTTCATCCAAGTTATGTCAGCAAGTAAAGAAATCTGCTGTTTGGACAGGGAAATGCCACAAAGAAAAATTTTTTTAGCATTTCACACTCAACTGTGACCTTGACCGTGGAGAGCAGAATAGAAATGTAGTATACGGCACACTGTCTGCAAATGATGCATACATGTAAGAAGTTTCATCAATTTATCTCAAGTTGTGAAGTTATGGTCTGGACAAGAAATGTCACTAAGAAATGACATAACTAACATTTGATGCACAACTGTGACCTTGATCTTGGGGTCTGGAAGGTAAGTGTATGGTGCACGACACACTGCTTACTGATGATATATGCGTGTAAGAAGTTTTAGCAAGTTATGTCAAGTAGTAAGAAAAAAATTATGGTCTGCACAAACAAAATGCTGATGGCAGATGGAGTGATGGATTGCAAACAACTCAATATCAGAAAAGTTCAACTAAGTTTGTCAGCACAGCACTAAAAATATATTCTGATACTGGCTATTGTCAGAATATCACCCAGCACTACAGGACTGTAACTGCTTTCCCAGCATTGCAGCCCACATCATCCACTTCTATTTACAAATATTAGATGTCACGTGACTTTCCTGTGTTCTGATTGGTTGAACAGAAACACCCTATTTTCCGATAGTTCGTCAGCGAAATCGCACAGACCTACTATAATTTTTGAAAAAAGAATAGTGCACGGTAATAGTGCATGGTTATAAATAGTAACATTCGAATTCGCTTAGAAAATTCCATTGAAGCGTAAATACTTTACAAGACATCTCGTCCCATATACATTATTACATTTAGTTTGGAGAAATAAAAATATGTGTTAATGAAATAATGGTATTGTGTTTCTTGGGGTTTTGGTTCTCTACCTCTCTATCCCAGAACTATGAGTAGCAGAATTAACTTAGTTTACCTGTTTAAACCTTGAACCATTTTCTTTTCTCTTTGGCTGTGAATAAGAATATTATCTTGCATATATGACCGATGAAGAACCCCCCCTCCACCCCCCCCCCCCCCCCCACACACACACACACACATCTAATATAATAAATATAGCATGACTTTTCGTTGACTAAGCCAAAATAGTGGTCCTCCAGGAGAGAATAGTCCCTCCGCTACGCATTGGGACTATCCTCTCCTCGAGGACCACTATTTTGGCATAGTCAACTCAAAGCCATGCTATATTTATTAAATAGTTACCATTGCCTGAAAAACAGAGCTCAACTCTTAGAAGCCGGGGAATTAGAAAGAATTTACTGAACATGACATACCGTGAAAAAGAAAAAAGATGCTTCTAGTCAAGTGTCGTCTGCCTGAATAGGCACCTGCGCAGTGTTGAATTCTCTCCCAGCCAAAAGATAGCCGAATCATCAATGACATCAATTACATCACAGCCAAAAGAACTTGACAACCGGCTTCTACGAGTTAAGACCCTTTGTTGGATTGAGGGATTTTATTCTATGTTTTTGATGCAAAAAATAAAAATTTCGATCATTTAGAAATTTTTTTTTTCAAATCAAGTTGAATGAAGGGTTATGGAACTGTGTCTAATTGTGTTGGATATTCACAGAATGTCATGAGTGTGAATGCATTCGGGAGTGTGAACTGGATTTCAACTGAATGGCCCACAGTTTGATCCTTGCCAGGGGTAAGTACATTGTGTCCTTGGCAAGGCACCTAATTTCGACTGCCCACATGGGGGCACGGAGGCACTGTGTACTAAGGTGTTTTGCACCAAGATGCTGCATTTTTCTTCAACCAATGCTAATCCTGCTTGTGTGGAGTTAGTATGTTGGGGAATGGCAGTTGCCACTGCTCAGTGGTTCTCTCTGGGTACTGTGGCTTCCTCTACCTTTTAAAATGTCTGACCCTGGCTGTCAAAAGTGTTGTTAGGTCACACAAAGTAGATGTTCTGTTTCTCAGGTCAAGTTTTGTAAAATTGCATGCAGGCGGGCGGGCGGTTTTTAATTTTATATTTTATTTTTGTAATTATTTCTTTGCCATCAGAAGTTCATATTCTTGGTTTATTTTATGTTTTAGGCCTCATAATCTACAGAATAGCAAGGGTGGTGGTGTATTTCGTCCCTTGGGTGCAACAAGGCTTTGCAATGCTAAAGCATTGCAAAGCCTTGTAGTACTCAAGGGACAAATTTATCAATTTTATTAACTTGTGTAAAATATCAGACATAAACCATTTAATTTTTATTTTTTCAAGTTTGCATTGGTCATAAAAAGAG
Source organism: Pictodentalium vernedei (assembly GCA_031216915.1). Taxonomy (NCBI): domain Eukaryota; kingdom Metazoa; phylum Mollusca; class Scaphopoda; order Dentaliida; family Dentaliidae; genus Pictodentalium; species Pictodentalium vernedei. Next base: position 633,147,850 of record CM062295.1, on the reverse strand, counting down.
AGCATGCGGCTGCCAAAGGGACCGTGCGGGAGGGCCTGAGAAACAGATTTTTAATTTTATTAAGCCTTATACCCCAATAAATAAATGTGAATGCATTTGTCATTATGGCACAAGGCTGTGCCTCTTGTTTTGTCTTTCCACAATGCCATGGGTGATGGCCTATATGACATAGAATCTATTAACCTTTGACAACCAACTACTTAACCCTTTGAACACTGGTGGTATCTTCCATGCCAGTTAAATGGCAGAAATTGGAAGAGTCCATATCCATTGTTTGGGTGTAGAGTAATTAATATTTTCAACGTGCAGACTCCAGGCTGCCTGTTGAAAATATTAATTGTTCTACCACACACGTTCACTTAGTAGCCATCCTACTTGATGAAATTATGACGTATCGTGTTCCTGGACCGGAAAAGTGGCCTCTTGTGTTGAAAGATTTAATTTAAAAATCTGGTCCAATTTGTAGAATTTGACAGTTCTGATGTGTACTTGAAATAATGAAAGCGTCAGTTACACTGTAGCTTAACCTGACTGTGTGTAGTGTTTGCTGAAAAGGATAATGTTTATGAAAGGATTATGAAAGAAAAAAAGAATTGAGAAAATTGAGAATATGTTAATTTTTGTTCCCTGTATGTTATGTTTTCAATAAGAATAATTTGAGTGTAGACTGTACTAAAGAATTAAGACAAGTTTGATGTGGCCCTAACAATTAACGTACGTCAATCAACGTTACCAAGTTACAGTAAAATCATTCCAAAATGAGTCATACTACCAAGTTATAATGAAATCCCTTCATAAATATAACTTGTAGACTTCGCTGAAGGAATCTAGGTCACGTGATGGTTTGGCGATAATGGTTGAAAGATCATGACCACAATAGGCGAGTCTCATCAGGATATCATACCAAGTTATCCTACCAAGTTACAGTGAAATCTCATCATAAAAACAACCAGTAAGGAATGTAGACCAAGAGACCAGGGGGCGGTAACAGCTGACCGATCGTGACCAAAATCGACAGTCTCATCTATAGACATTATACAGAGTCATCCTACCAAGTTACAATAAAATCCCTTCATAAATATGACCTGTACACTGTGCTAAAGGTTTTTGGGCTTTGGGTCTGCGTAGCCATCACAGTTGACAGATCACAACCAAAAGGGGACGTTCCCACTAGACATTTGGGGGTTTTGAGCTCTTGCAGCCATCACGGTCAACTGATCATGACCAAAAGGGGTAATTCTCATCTAGGCATTATACAGAGTCATCCTACCAAGTTACAATGAAATCCCTTCATAAATACGACCTGTAGACTGTGCTAAAGGTTTTCGAGTTTTCGGCTCTCGCAGCCATCACAGTTGACCAATTGCAACCAAAAAGGGGACATTCTCATCTTGACATTATACAGAGTCATCCTACCAAGTTACAATGAAATCCCTTAAGTACGACCTGTAGACTGTGCTAAATGTTTTGATGTTTCTGGCTCATGCAGCCATCACGGTTGACTCATCGTGACCAATAGGGGGTTTCTCATCTAGACATGACCTCGTATCTGTATACAAAATTTTGTGATGATTGGACAAGAACTATAGGGTGTAGCCTGTGCAAAAGAAAATGTGAACAGACTGACAGACTGACAGATTCACAGACTGACAGACTCCCGCACACATGATGGCAATAGCTTATCTTGACTTCATCAAGTTTAGCTAAAAACAAAAACAAAATTCAGGTGTGACTGACAAACATGTGGAAGTCGATGGTCAAGGTCATATGTGGGTCATGATGGTATGCAACACATCATCTCTTGGTGATACACCCACAAGACAAATATCATAAGCCTAGGTCAAAATATTCCATAGTTTGACCTTGAGGTCAAAGGTCAAATGTGGGTAATGATAGTATGCGACACATTGTCTCTTGGTGATACACCCACATGCCAAATATCATAAGCCGAGGGGAAAAAGGTAAATAAGTTCTGGCCCGGACTTACTTGCCAAGAAGAAGAAGAAGAAGAAGAAGAAGAAGAAGAAGAAGAAAAAGAAGAAGAAGAAGAAGAAGAAGAAGAAGAAGAACAACAACAACAACAACAACAACAACAACAACAAAACAACAACAACAACGAGAGGAAGAATTCAGGGTAAAACAATATGTCTCCCTTCGGTGAAGGGGAGACATAATTAGCTGCTGTTATCTGAGAGATATTAACTTCAAAGTCAGAACTTGAGTGTTAAAAAACTAGAGAAAACAGAATTTACTGCATGAAGTAAATTCAAGTCTGTGTGAAACTGGTTCAAGGCTCAGATCTGAAATAGGTTTTCAAAGATATTCATACTGGAATTAGATAAATTTTTCCAAGAAACCAGAAAAGCATATATGTGCACAGCATTCAAAGGGTTCGATAAAGGAATCAGAAATGGACATTTTTTTTTGCCTCTGCCATTTATTTGAATGAGGTTTAGAGCAGTAATATGAGTATGGAAAGGGTTATCATTATTCACACTTCAAAATCTTTGGAACCCAAATTGAAGTGTTGAGAGGGTTAAAAGTATTGAACTGAATAATTTATACATTTCTTTGTAAAGCAAAGGGTTTCTCTCAATTTGGTTTAAGGATGAAACTGACACGTGATTAATATAACGGATAACATTTAATGTTCGACAGCTAACTCCACTTCTGTAATTTGATTGTTTACATTGTCCTCCAGTGTGAATAAATGTAACATAGGTTTGCATCAGGATAATTTACGGTTACAAGAAATTAGAGGTTGTGAAAACTCTGTGGCTGACTGGGCCATACTCAAGGCTCTAGCGACCTGAAAACATTGGATGTTGTGAACTTGTGCTGTCTATCAGTATGCCAAAAATGAGCAAGATCAGTAAATTCATTTGAGTTATGGAGCACATATTTTGAACTTCTATCGAGTTTAGACTCATTCAGTGCTGGTCCCAGGTCCATAAATCATACCATGACTGAGATATGGGCGTGAACCACTTTAAAATTTGTGGCCACACCCACTTTTTTTCATGTAAAAATGCATGTATGAACTTCAAGATACATTAGGGGGTCAACAAATGTGATTTCCAGCAATTCTGAAAAATGCACTCATTGACCCCTGGGTGACCTCACTGACCTTGACACATATTTTGAACCTCCATTGAGTTTTGACTCATTTGGTGTTGGTCCTAAGTCCATACATCATACCATGCCTGAGATATGGGTGTGACCCACTTTCAAAATTTGTGGCCACACCCACTTTTTTCATGTAAAAATGCATGTTTGAACTTTTGGGATACATTTGGGGGTCAACAAATGTGATTTCCAGCAATGCACTCATTGACCACTGGGTGACCTCAGTGAACTTGACCCATATTTTGAACCTCCATTGAGTTTTGACTCAATTGGTGTTGGTCCCAGGTCCAGAAGTCATACCATGCTTGAGATATGAGTGTGATCCACTTTAAAATGTTTTTGCCTCGGCCACTTTTGTGAACATAAAAATGCATGTATGAACTTTGGTAATGCATTAGTAGATCAAATGAAAGTGTCAATGACACTGTAGCTCAACTTGTCAAGACAAAGACATGTACATGTATAGTATGTGACACAGCAATGACAAACATCTAGGTAATGACCGGATAACAAAGGTACATATAAAGTATTGTAACGGTCTGTACATGAATACTGACCGTTGCCAGTAACAAATGTATAGGTAAAGTATTGTAAAGGTGGGTGACAGTCAGATGCTGAACTAGAAAAAATCTTTGAGTCCCAGAGTGGGTCTGACTGAACCCCAAAATATTTGTTCTCATAGCACAGTGATAACAAAGGCACCCCAAAACACACTCGTTCCTGTCCCAAGGTGAAAACAAAAGTACTCAAGAAGTTTTGTGAAGATCAGTTCATAAATACGAGCTGTATAGAACTTGTGACAAAAAACTGATTGGACCTAATTTCGGTACAAAATGGCCACTGGCAGCCATCTTGAATTTTGGACCGTACCCAGAAACACTCATTCTCATCCCAAGGAGATAACAAAGGTACCCAAGAAGTTTTGTGAAGATCGGTTCATAAATACAGCCTCTACCCTGAGCCGTATTGACATGTGTGCTTACATTGTGTAAGTAGCACTGAATAAATCAAAGTTCATCTAATTTGCATAATTTCGGCACGAAAAAAAACCCCTTACAATATGTGATGTATTCCATGTTACTAAACATTCATACAAAAATTTATTCAAATCAGAACTTTCATACAGAAGTTCTATACAAAAGACTGATTGCACTAATTTTGGTACAAAATGGCTGCTGGTGGCCATCTTGAATTTCGGACCACACCCAAAAACACTCGCTCTCATCCCACGGTGATAACAAAGGTACCCAAGAAGTTTCGTAAAGATTGGTTCATAAATATGGCCTCTAGTCTGAGCTGTATAGAAGATGTGTACAAAAAACTGATTAGACCTAATTTCGGTACAAAATGGCCACTGGCAGCCATCTTGAATTTTAGACTGCACCCAGAAACACTCGTTCTCGTCCCAAGGTGATAACAAAGGTACCCAAGACATTTCATGAAGATCAGTTCATAAATACAGACTCTAGTCTGAGCCGTATTGACATGTGTACTTACTGTGTGTAAGTCGCACTGAAAAAATCAAAGTTCATCTAATTTGCATAATTTCTGCACGAGAAAAAAACCTGTATTATATGTGATGCATCCCATGGTACTAAACATTCACACAAAATAATTATTCAAATCAGGGCTTTCATATGGAAGTTCTGTGCAAAAATCTGATTGCACCTAATTTTGTACAAAATGGCTGCCATCGGCCATCTTGAATTTCGGACCAGACCCAAAAACACTCGTTCTCGTCCCATGGTGATACCAAAGGTACCCAAGAAGTTTCGTAAAGATCGGTTCATAAATACGGCCTCTAGCCCGAGCCGTATTGGCATTTGCACTTACAGTGCTGAAAGTAACCCCAAAAAACATCAAAATTAGTCTAATTTGCACAATTTACGTACGAGAAAAAAACCCGTATTATATGTGATGTATCCCATGGTACTAAACATTCATACAAAAAATTATTCAAATCAGAGCTTTCATATGGAAGTTCTGTACAAAAAACAGATTTCTGCATCGTCGGTACAAAATGGCGGCTGGCAGCCATCTTGAATTTCGGACCGCACCCCAAAACACTCGTTCTCGTCCCACGTTCATAACAAAGGTACCCAAGAAGTTTCGTAAAGATCGGTTCATAAATACGGCCTCTAGCCCGAGCCATAGCAGCTTGGCACTTACAGCTCTGAAAGTAACACTAAATAAATCAAAGTCAGTCTAATTTGCATAATTTACGCACGAGAAAAAAACCTGTATTATATGTGATGTATCCCATGGTACTAAACATTTATACAAAACTTTATTCAAATCAGAACTTTCATACAGAAGTTCTGTACAAAAAACTGATTTTTGCATCATCGGTACAAAATGGCCACTGGCAGCCATCTTGAATTTCGGACCACACCTAAAAACACTCGTTCCCGTCCCAGGGTCATAACAAAGGTACACAAGAAGTTTCGTAAAGATCGGTTCATAAATACGACCTCTAGCCCGAGCCATAGCCAATTGTTGACGTACGGACAGACGGACAGACGGACAGACGGCCAGACGGACAGACGGACAGACGGACGGACGACGGGCCATGACAATAGCTCAAATTTGACTTCGTCAAAGTTGAGCTAAAAATGCAATTTTCAGCAATTCTGAAAAAAATGCACTCATTAACCCCTGTGTGACCCCAGTGACAGTGCCCCGAATTCTGAACCTTCATTGAGTTTCGACTCATTTTGGTGTTGGTCCCAGGCAGTGGCGGATACAGGAATTCTCAAAGGGGGCGAATCGTGCAGATGCCGAAGGCACGAGCTTTTGTAGGGGTGTCTGGAAATGAGCGACCAAATGGGGCATTCTGGTGGCTTCTGGGGTGGAAATCCTCTTGAATTTTTGAACGGCTAATTAACACTTTTTAAACAGGATGTTTCAGAATTTCAAATTCTGTCATACATTCAAGACAGAATTAGAAAATTTGAAATATGCTCTTCAGATCCGTTTACCATAATATTGTGTTTTGGACACACTGTTTACAGTCATAACTGACTTAACCTCAGGAGAACATTGCGATCTGTCAGCGTTTGAAAGTTTTCAGCAGTCAGCCCTCTAGGCTTAGGTACCCCATGACTATGCCAATTAAGATCCTGACCCATAATTGGCATAGCCATGGGATACCTGAGGCTAGGGACATGTAACACCTCAAAATCACTCTGTGTCGGTGACGCTATAAATGAAGGCGACCAGTAGATATTTTGCATAATTTCAACGGTATATTTGTTTTCCATAGCGAATGGTGATGGAGGAAATAAATGTTGTTGTATGTTTTTACTTCAATTCATGTATTATCCCCAAATGAAAATAGTGGCTATGCCCTACATGCGAGACAAACACGAGCTAAAGGGGGGGGGGACTGCCCCACTGCCCCCCTTCTGTATCCGCCATTGGTCCCAGGCCCATACATCATACCATGCTTAAGGTATGAGCATGACCCACTTTCAGAATATATGGCCACGCCCATTATTTTCGTGTAAAAAAGCATGTATGAACTTTGGGAATACATTAGGGGGGCCAATAATGTGAATGTCAACAATTCTGAAAATTGTGACTGTCTATCACTATGCCAAAAATCAGCGAGATAGGACAATTCATTTTCGAGTTTTCATGTGGACAGGAATGTGAAGAGAAAACAGAAATCAGGAGAATAAGAAAAACAAGAGCACCGCTGGGCATTGCATCATACGCCCGTGAACTGTTCAAATTGTACCATTTTAACACATTTGCAATTTTTTTAGAGTGCGAGAAATTTATACTGGCATATATATATATGTTACGGTCATTTGAGAAAAAGACTAACAAGTTTGAAGCCAAACGAAAAACAAATACTAAAGTTATCATCCGGAAACCAAATATTTGACGAAGAATTCTAAGTCCAACAGGGGCCATAATTCAGGCAAAAATTGTTCAGACCGACCCCATATTCGAACTTGACCTGTATTTTGTTGTGATTAAACCACATACCAAGTTTGGAGCCGATCGGAAAACAAATACTAAAGTTATCATCCGGAAACCAAATATTTGACGAATTCTAAGTCCAACAGGGGCCATACTTCAGGCAAAAATTGTTCAGACTGACCCCATATTCGAACTTGACCTGTATTTTGTTGTGATTAAACCACATACCAAATTTGGAGCCGATCGGAAAACAAATACTAAAGTTATCATCCGGAAACCAAATATTTGACGAATTCTAAGTCCAACAGGGGCCATAATTCAGGCGAAAAATGTTCGGACCGACCCCATATTCGAACTTGATCTGTATATTGTTGTGATTAAACCACATACCAAATTTGGAGCCGATCGGAAAAAAAATACTAAAGTTATCATCCGGAAACCAAATATTTGACGAATTCTAAGTCCAACTGGGGCCATAATTCAGGCGAAAAATGTTCGGACCGACCCCATATTCGAACTTGACCTGTATTTTGTTGTGATTAAACCACATACCACATTTGGAGCCGATCGGAAAACAAATACTAAAGTTATCATCCGGAAACCAAATATTTGACGAATTCTAAGTCCAACTGGGGCCATAATTCAGGCGAAAAATGTTCGGACTGACCCCATATTCGAACTTGACCTGTATTTTGTTGTGATTAAACCACATACCACATTTGGAGCCGCTCGGAAAACAAATACTAAAGTTATTGTTCGGAAACCAAACGGACGGACGGACGGACGGATGGACAGACGGATGGACAACGCCATAACATAATACGTCCCGTTTTTTCAAACGGGCGTATAATAAGAAGTAAAAACCAGAGGCTCAAGTGAGCTTAAAATGCTCACCCGGCTCAAATTGTCAAAACAGATGAGTGTATCAGCAAGTGATCAGCAGCAAGAGCAATTTCTTTGATTTGCTATGACACAACCACAGGCAATTTTTTTGGACATTCATTTCTGCTGGTCCTAGGAAAGCTTCCTAGCAAACTCTGTTCTGTGAAGTATTAAAAACAACAACCAAAAGAAATGTTTGTTTTTTTTAAACTACTGTGTTCTCTCTAGTGCCCCCCACCCCCACCCACAAAAAAAAAATTTAACAATAGCACTCGTATCGCTGAAGCAATACAATGTCCCCTACTGGACTAATGAGCATTAATAATTATACAAATGTTATAACCTAGATGTTATCAGCATGAATTCCGTTGAAGCGTTTCCAAAAAAAACTCCGCAAAACTGATATTTTGGCGCTTTTCCATAATTCCAAGGGCCGCAACTCACACAAGAATAAGGCAATCAGCATGAAACTCAAACTTAGTCTGTAAGTCATCGTTCTATAGTAGTTTACCAAAAATGAAATCATTCCGTTGAAGCGTTTCCAAAAAAACTCTGGAAAACTGATATTTTGGTGCTTTTCCATATTTCCAAGGGCCGTAACTCACACAAGAATAATGCAATCAGCATGAAACTCAAACTTGATCTGTAAGTCATCATTCTATAGTAGTTTACCAAAAATGAAATCATTCCGTTGAAGCGTTTCCAAAAAAACTTCGGAAAATTGATATTTTGGTGCTTTTCCATATTTCCAAGGGCCGTAACTCACACAAGAATAATGCAATCAGCATGAAACTCAAACTTAATCTGTAAGTCATCGTTCTATAGTAGTTTACCAAAAATGAAATCATTCCATTGAAGTGTTTCCAAAAAAAACGGGGAAACCTGATATTTTGGTGGTTTTTCCCATATTTCCAAGGGCCGTAACTCACACAAGAATAATGCAATCAGCATGAAATTAAACTTGATCTGTAAGTCATCATTCTATAGTAGTTTACCAAAAATGAAATCATTCCGTTGAAGCGTTTCCAAAAAAACTCCGGAAAATTAAAGTGTGACTGACAGACGGACAGACTGATGGATGGACGGAGTGCAAACCTATAGTCCCCTTCGGCGATGTGGTAGGGGACTAAAAAGAAAACACAAGTGAATTGATTTGAACAAAATTTGAATTCGACATCCCTAGAGATGTTACCTACCAAATATGGAAGGATTCTCGCTGGTGGATCTGAAGAAGAAGAATTTTCAAGATATTTTCTCATATTGCTCTAAGTTAAACTTTGGGCTTCAATAAAAAGACCAAATATTAAGCCTGGGACCTGATTTGAACAACCTTCAATCTAACCCTCCCAGAGGTGTTGTACACCAAATATCAAAATATGGCTGCTGGATCTGAAGCAGAAGATTTTAAACGATAATTCCCCATTTTGCACAAAGTAAATATTTGGGCTCCCTTGGGAAACCCAAATATTAACCCAGGAACTCGATTTGAACAAATTTGAACCTTACACCTCTAGAGATGTCACATAATGAATATGAAAGGATTCTCACTAGTGGATCTGAAAAAGAAGATTTTTAAAGAAATTTTCTCATACTGCACGAAGTTAAAATTTGGGCTCCAATAAGGAGCCAAAATATGCATCCAGAGATCCCATTTGAACAAACTTGAATCTAACCCCCCTGGAGATGTTGTATACCAAATATCAAAAGAATCTGACTCGTGGATCTGAAGAAGAAGATTTTTAAAGATTATTACCCATGTTGCACAAAGTTAATATTCAGGCACCAACTGGAAGCCCAAATATTAACCGAGTGACTTGATTTGAACAAATTTGAATTTTACACCTCTAGAGATGGCACATACCAAATATGAAAGGATTCTCAATAGCAGGTCTGAAAAAGAAGATTTTTTAAGAAATCTTCTCATATTGCACTAAGTTAAAATTTGGGCTCCAACAAAGAGCCCAAATATTCATCCGGGGATCCCATTTGAACAAACTTGAATCTAACCCTTTACTGTCTGATTCAGCATTTTTTCAAATGCCCCTACAGAACACCCTAACTCAACTGATGGCCATTGTTTTTTTT